>CM062805.1:270852602-271235496 GCA_031772625.1 Pinus tabuliformis
CATTTGACTTCTGACCACCATGCGACCTACTACCATATGGCCTATTAGTTTTTCCTCCTGCTCATGGCTGATCCGAAGAGCTCCATACCACTGCAAATCTTAAAAAATCTGAAGTATCACTGCATTTACCTTTGCTAGCTTCTCTTGTGCTCGTATGATTATGTCATTATCTTCCTTTAAGCTTCACAATGTATCTTCCAAATCAGAAGAGTTCCCAACACCATACTTCTCTTCTCATTCATAGGCAGAGTCTTTATAGTCTACCATATTGTTAGCCATTTGATATTTCTTCCTGCAAGGTATATCATGGCAGGTAAACCAAATCATAATAAACCAACGTACCTTAGTATAGCTCAAGAGGATGGCTTGTCTACAACATCAACAAATCAGTGTGATACATGTATAACATAATCATGACGACATATAACATAACACATAAGCATATAACCATGCAACCATCATTCTAGCTAGGGTCTGGTCATCAATGCATGACCTTATCAACAACTCATTCCATGACCTCATCCATGACAATAACCACTACATCACTATACACGTTGACTACATGTAAACATTAACATGCATAATAAATGCGTAACCAACCATACACATGCATAAACACATGTAATCAAGCATAAATGAACAATACTTGTAACCAGACCTACAAGAATTATACATGTAACCAAACATACAAGAATTCAACCAAACATATAAGAATGTAACCAAGTGGCATATAACAACATGTAAGTGACATATAACAACATGTACGTGACATATAACAACATGTAACCAGTCATACACTCATGATGATTCCCATAATAAAAACATCAATTTCCTCATGATGACATCACTACAACCATGATCAACATCATGCAAATGCAACAAGAACATGGAATGCAAGTGTAAGCGATAAACATGCAACTGACATGCATGAATTACCAACACACAACCCATCCAATATGAGGGTTGAACCATTCTTTGGTACCACTCTGTAGCACCCTCCTCCCACATCTACATAAGCAACCGACCAGCCGAGGTAAACATGCGACAAGAGGCCACTTTGATATGATTCGACCTCCTAAATCACATTAAGGAAGTGGAACTGATGGAACAAACCATACATATAGCAAACATCATCATTAGGACCCTCAGGAACCAACCCAACCTTTCTTCCAACCAGACCCTAGGTCCCATTGATATTTTGGACTGCTTGACCTCTGGACACCCTCATGCTATGGGCATGCCAGCGTCCAGGGACCTCTAGATGCTCTGACTAGCCTACAAGCCAACATCCAAGTACTATTTTTGTCAATGCTTTGCCAACATCCTCAAGATTTGAGCCACTTTTTCAGGCCCAGAGCCTAGGTCACTACCAGAATTGAATCACATGTTTAAAATAGTAAAATAACAAAGAAATGACAGCATAAATGCAATCACTTGAATGAGAACTTGATTGGACCCCTACTAGTCCATAACAAGATTTTCGTCAAACATATCACGAATATGTAACCTACAAGTCTAAATAACATATCTAAGCATAGGTGTCTCATACTTAGTTGAGAATTGCTAAGAGACAATGATGCCTCCACATATTAACAACTATTTCATCCATTATTTCATAGATATATTGTAATTCATTTACAAGTAAAAACATGATGAGATCCATACATAGCTACTATCATAAACCACATATATAACTAGCATAATAGTAGTAAAAATACCAATGAAATCACAGACATATAAAGCATATATAATCCAATATAATACTTATAGAAATACATGGAGAAGTAATATCATATTGATGATGCAAAATCCAAACCCAGGATGGGACTTCCATGTTCCACCTGATAGTAGAATGGTTGAGCCAGATCTCTCTTCAGTCATTCACCCCCATGCCATATTCCAAGCATGAATGTGGGATCTCATAGAACACATCAATCCAAAACCATCCAGGGCTTTTAGAGGCCATCCACCTCAAGCCATAAAATAGTGATTGCACCTCATGGTACGACATCACAAAACCATGGTCAGATTGGTCTCTATCCAAGCCTTCCATGGCTTCCAGAGCATTTGTCCAATGAAGGCTTCCAGGGTTATTAAATCAACCTACAACTTTTACTGGATTAAGAGAAATTTTCCAACCTGGGATTCCAAGACTAGTAACTCAACCCACCAAGGGCTTCCAGAGCATTTTTACAACCAAGGCTTCCAGGACTAGTAACTCAACCCAAGTTATTACAGGGCTTCCAGAATTTTTGTCCAACCAAGGCTTCTAGGACTAATAACTCAACCAAGATAAGGAAACATGAGAACCAACCAAAACAAAACAAGGAAAACAAATCCACAATCACCATGGCTATCCATGAAATTGTAAGGTTAGGCAATCCACTTCCAATCTCAACCATCCTCCATGGCCATGACAGATCACAACCAACAAACCACATGAAAATTCATGCATGCCATAACTAGTGAGGAAAACATACATGCAACTTGGTACTTGCAGGAAAAATATGATGTACATGTTGAACTTGATGTCCTCTTGTGCTTTCTTGATATTCATTTGCCTTCTTTCTCCAAGAATCCAAGTATGCCACACCCTCCAAGAGTTCTCTAAGAAACCTCTAAGTATCCAAGAGTATGAGAAAGAGAGAGACAAAGAGAGTAATGAAAGAGCTCTAAAATTGAACTAACAAAAGGTTACCAACCGATCCTTAGAAGTCATTTTATGGATGAGGCCTCTATTTTCTTAATTTTCCATTACTTTCCTTCATTTTCCTCCTCACATGCAACCTGTGACCTTTCACCTCCATTTTCTCATAATTTCCATTATTTTCATATAAAAAAAAGTGTCAAAGATGCCATTTTGCCTTTCCAAATCCTTAGCCATTTCCTTTGCCAAATTTCTTAGCAATTAATAACCAAATGACACCCACACTAGGATTTCTTGCCCAAAATTCAACTTGGAATAAGTATCCCATCAACCATGGTTATTATTTTTCCTTTATTATATTTTATTACATGAAATTCTCACCAGGGTTGTTACAGAACCATCCCCCTTGGGGGAACACCATCCTCGGTGTTCAACAACACCTATAACCACAAAATTGTTGTAAGAAAAATATACTGCCGATGGAGCTTTATAACTTAGCTCGATGCAGTATTTACAATGATTAACCTACTAAGAAGCAAACCAACATGAAAACATAACAACATAACATCATAATGGCATGAAACCCATACCACTTATTAGATCTTTATAACATATCTCATGGTGGTATTTACATCCATATACATATGTACATGTACCAAAATCACCAAACATATACCAAAACATATACCAAGACATATACAAAAACACCATACCAAAACACTATGCCAAAATTGCTTTTCCTCAACTGGTAAACAAGGAAGGATACATAACCCACATCTAATCCGCCATCTCCCATGCAGCTTCAATGGGCCCAAAGTGCTTCCATTACACCTTAACTTGCTCGATTGCTCAGTTCTGGAGCATGAGCACCATTTTTTTGAAATATACACTGAGACTCCAACTAGAATTCTCCATCTAGTTCCACCTATAATACAGACCAATCAATCACATTATCAACATCTCTAGCATACTTCTTAAACAATGAAACATGGAAAACATCATGGAATTTCACATAGAAAACATCATGGAGTTTTTGTTGAAGGAGCCATAATGAATCTAACTTTGACATTTTTTGCACTAATAATTATTGCTTTATGACAAATTTATGTGCTTGCAATTGTCAATTATGATATATTTATGATCAATTGTAGTGTTGGATCACAACTTGTACCTACTGTATATCCTTTTTCTAGCTGTAAATGTGTGTGTTGTTGAACATTATCAATAAATCCTTTAACGTTACTTTTTAAATCTCGGTTTATCCTCGTTTTATTTCTTATACATTGAATTTCTTACCCATATTTTATTTAACCATTGTTTGGTTTACCTTAGTTTAATAATATCACATAGATAAAAAGTGCGGTAACTAATAACATCACTTTTGGAAGCCCTACTTGTGAGGAGAATATGGAGGCTAATTAGTTGTACATGCCTTTGAAAACAAGTAGTTAAACAATACCACAGTGGTCACCTATTAGTAGGGGATTGAATCAGGCATAGGAATATACCTAGTACAAATGCTTCTATTATCTAAAGAGCTTTAGTTCTGGTTTATACCCTTGTAGGACACTGGCTAGCCTAGTAATTTGGAAATGGAGGGCTTGTGAAGTTAGGTATGAATCCTTTATTGAATCATTGTATGCCAAAATGGGTGAGGAGTTACTGGAAAATATGATCATTAGCCAATATATGATCAATAAATTTTATATCTTAAAATTGATATTTAGAATTTCTTATAACCTATCTTAAAAATATATTAAAAAAATCTCCATTTATACCTCCATATAATACATTTTATTAATTAAAATTTTGTATATAATTTTTAAATTTAATTTTAAAAACTCATTAAAAACAATTTCAAATACTCCATGTCTCTATATATATTTTATTGAGAATATATTAAATAAACTATTGGTTTCCATTTAGGTATTGGATATCACATTCATTAGAATTTAATACTAATAACCTTCTCCATTAGCCAATATATGATTAATTAATATTATATGTTAAAATTGATATTTAGAATTTCTTATAATCTATAAGAAAATATATATAAAAAAATCTTCATTTATACCTCTATATAATACATTTTATTAATTAAATTTTTTATATATTTTTTAAATTGAATTTTAAAAACTCATTAAAAACAATTTCAAATACTCCATGTCTCTATATATATTTTATTGAGAAGATATTAAATAAACTATTGGTTTCCCATTTAGGAATTGGATATCATATTCATTAGATTTTAATACTAATAACCTTCTCCAAAAACACTTGGTTAGAAGATATTAATTAATAATATAATAATTATATTTAGATAATGAACCAATTTTAATGTAATTGTTCTCATTTTTTATTAAAATTATAAATAAACAAATTGCATTGTAAATAACACTTTAATTAAAACAATTTTTTATTTTTTACGCTGACAATTTTATTTATTTGGAAAATATTTTTTTCTTTATTTAGAAATCAACTTCATGTTGAGCACATATGGAATCACACATTTTCCTCATATCTTTTTGTGGAATAGTAAAAAAGAACCAAACTTTGTGAGAGCTAGCAAGCCCTTCCAAACAGATGTATGAACCCTTAACCAAAAAATCAAACAAGTGTGATGTGTACAGAACCAAATGATCAAACAAGGTCTTACATATCCATCGAACTATATTTTTGGTTAGTGGCTTTACAATTATACATAAAATCCCTCATTTGGAGAGTCTCACAACAATACATGGAGCAAATGTGTATCGAATGTCATCTTTCTAACCACTGAGTATAGTACCACAAAGGTATATTATACATGTCTTCATCAAAGGTATGACAATGTTCATTACTGATATGCTTCTAAGCCAAAAACATTGAACCCCCAAAGAAGCCATTTATTTAAACATTTCTGGGACTATTTCTGAAACCTTGTATATAGGGGTATCCTCTTTTTGCAATCAACTTACCATTTAAGTTTTTAAATGCATTCATGTTTTTCCACATAGAAGGATTAACTTGAGTATCTAATATCTCTTGGTCCACTTCTCCCAAAGCTTGTTTTTTTGCATAATGCTAGTTACATAAACAATTTGAAGATATTTAGTAATATAAAAAGGGATTCTATACTTTATAAAAAGAAACAAGTATCAACACAACCATCAATGCAAACTACACTACTACATGAGGGAGGAACAAATATTGGTAATATGCTATTACAATACCTAAGGTAAGAAAAACATCTTTTTACCAGTATTTGTGATGAGAGCATTTTATGGTATGTTGTTATCTTGAAGACAGATGCAAGTGCTTCCAATAACGTTGGAGAGATCCTCCAAAGTGTTACCCCCTTCAAAAACTAGGCCCCTCACAGGATAGTCAAGAAGCTCCAAGATATTGACCCCACCTTTCTCAGACTTCCATGGTACTCCTTTTGTGGGTGATTTTTCAATGAGGAAAGGAATGTTAAGGTAATAACCTTTCCACATTAATTCATCATGCCAATTTGTACAATTTTAGGATATCACAGTTGTAATCATATCTCTACAGTTCAAAATAAGTTATTGAATAAAAAAATTAAAACAATGAATTATTTAACCTATTATTATTTATGTTCAAAAGTTGCACCGAAATAGTTTCAATGAGTAAAGAGTCACATGTTGCAACTAAAATAGTGTACTTAAGTGGAAGTGTAGATGGTTTATAGTTGCAAAATATCTGAGGTTGTTGTAACCAAGACGAAAAAATGGGTTTCCAGCCTCGACAACCAAATGCAATGCTAACAACAAGCTATCATGGTCAACGCATTGGGGCAAGAAAACCAATACTCTAGGCACAAGAAGCACATACCGATATTAAATTGGACTCACCTATAGTATAACAAAGAATAACATTAGAAGTGCATCAAAGGACAATAAAAGACCTCAAAAAATGCATCAAAGTACAGTATAAAAACCTCAAACATTGCATCAAAAGGTGCTACCATCATCATTATTTATCCTTACATTTATAAAATCACATTTGATTGTCAAAGGTAGGGGAATTTTCGAAGTGTTAAACTTTGTTTTCATTTATTTCTTAAAAATAGAAAAGCACCTCTTCCTGACCTACTTTGGTGAAGTTGAATTTACTGGGGTCGAAGCCCTGCAACACCTTGTCCACTCGAAATTCAGTAGGATGTTTCTTAAGATGGTGCCCTTGATTTAACTGAGTACTGAAACCATATTTTCCAGGGATGTTCTGCAATTTATTACCCCCACACATTTTGTGGATATAATCCATGTCAAAATATGTCCTTAAAAACATCACCCCAAAATTCATACCCAAATTAATGTATGTTGAATAGAAAATTTCAAGAATTTTCATCTCATTATGTGCATTGGGGTTTGTAAGAATTATATCTCTCCCTTTCATCATTATAACCCTAGACTATGTGATTGAAGGTCCAACCCTACTTTGAATTAGTCCTCACTCTCTAAGGTGCATGTTAACAAATACTTCCAAGCGTTTATCTTATAAGTATGGCATCACCTTGGGCCTCATATAATTGCATGGTTGCATGCAATTACTAGGATAATTAAGGTAATTGAATGCTGTGTTAGTTTCCAAATTTAAGCATGTCATGTTCAAACCATAAAATTCATAACACCTTAATTTTGATTATTACATATGTGCTCCTTAAGTGGATTATTTTATCATTATTTATTTTCCATGTTCTCATTAATGTGGAATGAATTAATGAAACATTTTATTTCATTTTCTTGGAGGAAATTAAGTAAAAAAAACATGGATGTGTGAAAATGGTGCAACACTTAGATTAAACAATGCCTCGACATAAAAATGCTCCAATGTAGGGGAAGATGGAGGATAAATCATTCCCACATGAACCCGACATGCACTTCTGGAGCATGCAATGGGTGGTCAACACATACATTAATTGAAATATGCATTAAAAATTATAAAAGGTGGCACCAGATGATTACAAAGGGAAGGATACATTTATGATGTGCCAAAAGCCATGAAAAGGAACAATAAAGAAAAGCATTGACATTGAGTTGTGAGATACCAACATACATAAAGCCTCCATGAGTGCACAATTAAAGGGGTTTAAAGGGCTATGTTGACATTGTGAAGGCCTTGTTTGCATCACCTAGTGTTACATTACATTAAAGGTGATTCATGTTACACTCGTACCATGAGGATTTGCGTTGTAGGAAATGCACATAATTCAACGTGCACATTTTTTAGAGGGAGTAATTGTCCAAAACACAAAACAAATAAATGAATCATCACGTGCTACAAAGGAAACCCTTCAAACAATGCATTAGAGAACAACACCATTCATAGATAATTCAAAGGGGTATATACACAAAATGAAAATGTTCCCATGCAATCAATTCTTGAGGGACATGACCAGTGTCAGACAACGAATTGAAGGATTGAATGCACCCATGAAATCTCTTCAATCGACGCATGGGAGATACAAGGCTTGTTAGCTATGTTTTGAAACCAAAACCTCTATCACATACGACTATGTTTAGCAGCTTGTGCAAAATATCTATGAGATAATGCCATATGGGATATCATACAAAAGGTCCACACTTGTTGGTAGCATGCAGCCATGAGGGAAATAATTCACCCTTAAGAAAGAGAAACACTGGCGAATCCATTATACCAAGAAACTTAAAAGAGACAATGATATTTAGAAGTAACCAGAGTTTCATAAAGCAAGCCTCAAATCTGACAACATGAGTCAAGCCTCCTCATGATCTAGCCATGTTCCAATGGACCTACATCAGTGTTCCCTACCATGTCTATCCATGCCACCATGTTGGCTCGATGTGCCTTATTTTGTGTCTTGATGGGTGAAATAAAGTTATTCGGTTTTATTGGTTACATCAAAGGGTTGCAGGGGCTGCTCGATGTGGCTAGACATGGTGAAGGCGTAGGTGATGGGTGTTCTATGTCATTCTTGGTGCCACTGCCATGATGGTTGCATGGTCAATCAAAGGCATCTATAATACATAAGTAGACATAAGGAGAATGCATGCCTACATCACGTGACAAACTATGCTTAACAACAACAATAAAACATGCATGTGACTAGCAAGACCAATGGTATTTACGCTAAGAGGAGATATAGGCTATATGTCCATACTCCGAAAAGTGAAAATATATTTTGAGTTTCCTAAAGGAAATGCGAGCTATGGTGTAGGCCATATCATATGCCATGCGATAGAGAAAAAAATTGTGACAGAAGGCACCTAGTTCAAGGATGCAGAAGTAAAGAGACTTGATGTTGTCGAGTCCATGAAGCGAAACATTTTCTCTTTCCAGTCACTAGGTCACACTCTGATCCCTCAAAGAAGAAATTTGGAGTGCGACCTCTGCTAAAATGCAACTATGCAACTAATCACATCCCTCATCTATTGTTTTCTTTCACTAGTTTCTAAGTCGCATTTCAAGCCCTTAGGCAAGCATCTAGTAATTGTCACTAGGACTATAGTACAACTATGTGACCTCCATTGGTCATGCTGGCTAATGAATTCCTTGAATATGTGGCTGTGCCTGTTCATCCCTCTTCAAGCCATAGAATCACACTCTAGGAATAGCTAGAAAGAGTGACCTCCATTAAATTGTGACTGTGCGACCTCTTGTAAAGGATGGATGTGGCCATGATTATTATTCATTTTGTTCAATCACCAGACACCTGTTGTTCACCCTAGAATGACTTCAAGCCTTCGGTATGGGCTCTCCTCACACCATCCTTACACATAGGCCATGAAAACCTGCATTAACACTAAGGAAACACATCTATATATGAAAAATTATGCTAAGGGACAACATTTTATAAGCCTGCATTGGAATGTATGCTATCGGCCCATGCTAGACTGTTTGAGATATCCACATTCATCAACACACAAAGGGAAAAATAACAATGTTGATTTTTTGGAATTGTGATTACTTCTAAAATGGGTGGTTGAAAAGGGCATTGGCTACATCCAAGTGTCTTGGGTGATCACACTTTCACAAGGTGACTTAGATAGAGTTGCCTCACCATCCCTCACATGATTGTGACTCAAATCACTTCCAACTCACAAGTCACTCCCGAAGCCTCACAGATTCAATCGATGATTGCGACCTCCATCACTAGAAAATTTGCAACCTTGCCAAGGTCACATCTCACACCTGCAAACTGCAACTGGGAAAATGTCACCTACATAATGCTAAAACTATATAGCCACTCTACAAGTTGCCACCCCACAAGGTTGCATCCCCATGAAGAGGTCACAAATCGCCCTGTTGGTCATATCCTCTGCAATCAAGGGAAGATCCTCACCTAAAGATTTGCATGACAGTTGGCATGGCAGGAGTTTCTATTACACAACATTATTAACCAGACAAGTGACCTAAATGATGCATGAATGGTGTTCATGTATCACCTTTGATGGGATTTATTTTATGGGAATGGGAAGTGATTAAAGAGGTGGATGGTTCTTATACCAACTTGGGAAACTTAGAAGATAGTGATCAAGCCCTTAAGGCTCTTATCACCAACGTTTGATAATCAAAATCAACTAAGGAAGCTCATAAACATAGAAGATGAGGTCATCCATATTTTACATTACTATTCCCCTTTGGCTCTGCAAAGTAGTGGAACAAGATTCAACACTCATTCCATGATAGGCCCATAGACAAAAAATTAATTGGAGAAGAGAAAGGCGACCCTATGAAAGCCACTCTTTCTGACAACACAGCGCCACAACAATTGACCACACATGGGTCTAAATTAATTATTTATTGATGTCATTCTTTCAATTAGTCGACTGTGTTCCCAATATTATCTTTTCTAACCAATTTTATCTGCCTACAAGTAGAAAGAAGGAAACGAGATGTCGGCCTATGAAGAGGGATTAAGGTTTCTCATTAAGCCTCCACAACTAGGGTTTCCTTCAGAAAGAAAGATCGTCCCTTACAAGTTCCAAGAACCTTTCTATAAACTCAAAGGCATATCACTAGAATATGGATGAATGCAACTGAGGCATAGTGGCATGAAAATATGCATGCCTCAGGATCAAGCATCTGCATCATTGCAACATATAGGAAACAAGCATTCTAGGGTTTCCAAGAACCCTCTACATCCTCCTCCTCTCTCTCCTTTATCGTAATGTAAATATCACCCACCATAATGTTAGAAGCTAGGTTAAGAATGATTTGAGCATGTAATAATCATTAGACCCAAGAAAGAAGTGAGAAATCTCAAGAGTCATGAGGGTAGTTGAAAGGTCATGAGGGGAGGTCAAGGGTCATGGTAGGTGAATGGTCACCTCATCTCAATAAATGTTCCCTCTTGCCTCGTTGATAGTGGAATTTAGCATATGAGTTGAGGCTAGGATTAGATAGTTGATTTATGCTTGATAGCTAAACGCACTCATCTTTTGGTAGCTAGTAGAATGGAGTGGTAGTGGGGCTAGTGTTTTCCATTGGGCAATGGTATGAGCCACCCATGTTCCCCTATTGGGGTTTGACCAATTGCAAGATATGTACTTGAAGTTGTAGCAACATTAACAAGATGTCCTTCATGTTTGGCACTGATTCCCATGCTTAGTCATGGTGGTTGTATTGGTTGTCTAGTATTTTCACTGTATTTGTATGTGCGCTTTCATATATGTAATATGTTATGGACTGGTTCACAGTTATTGCATGTATGTTTTGATTTTGAATCTGTTTATTTCCATGTTGATGATCTATTTAATTTACAATTAACTTCTTCATGTTCTTGTTTATGTATGTCTAATCAGGCTTGGCTCAATGATCCCTCTCATGGCATACCTTTTCTTATTGCTACTGAGCGTTGTTTGTACCTCTTTCTATAGTTTTTCAATCTTGGGATGATTTTGTTTCACTGTCTGGGCATTTCTTTTGTTTCCCCACTTTGACATATTCTCATTTGATAACCAAGAGTGAAAACATTCATGGTGGCAGTTGGGCCCACATACCGGATGGGGATCCTATCCCAAATGGTGTGAGGTCTAATGGAGACTTCACCCCAGGAAGAACCCTTGATCGTTGGCGGTAAATTTCAACCCGAAAATAGAATCTTAACATAGTCACAACTGCACAATCACCAGGCACACCTCCCTTGATTTTCGAAGACACAATTCCATCCTTTTCACATGCTAACAGTTAGAGCCAAGGCATATCTTTGAGATATATGGCAACTAGGCCAATATTCCAAATGGGGCTCCTACACCAAATGATATGAGGTCTAATCATAGTGCTATTTTAATCAATCATAATTGACCAAGACTGCATGTTATGAAACCAGCTCAAGAAAAGATAGAAAAGATAGATCAACGCCTTAGAATTCAGCCTCTTCGAGGGGGCAACCTCCTTTTCATTACATAAATGAACAATTCTTGTATGATACAAATGACAAAACCTCCTTTCTATATATAGGAGTCTAAGGAGTCACAAGATAATCTAGCCGACCTAACAATAATAATACAAAGCCACAAAAATAACAATAGAGGGATTCTATGGGGCACATAAATAACAACATGGGGGTAATAGGGGCACAACAATATTAATAAGGGGTATAACTACAATAGTAATGGGGTAATCACTAGTATTATAGGGACCCAACATGCCCTCTCCTTCAAAAAAGTGTTGTCCTCAACGCTTGAGTAGCTCTGGATACTTCTGCATAAAATTCTCATCCTCCCATCTGGAATCTTCAGCGGATAAGTTCTTCCACTTGATAAGATACTCTGAAATTGATCGATTTCGTAGCTGTCGAGTTCTTGTTTCTGTGATTGCTTCCGGTTGCAATATAATTTTTCCTTCCTCGTCAAGTTCTGGCAATATTGTTTGAACTGGGAGCTTGTTGCCTATAACCTTTTTTAAACATGAAACGTGGAAAACTGGGTGCAATCGAGAAGCTGCAGGAAGCTCCAATTTGTATTCCATAGTACCAATCTTTTGCAACACCTTGTACGGACCATAATACCTTGGTGATAATTTATTATCCTTCTTAGCTTGCTTTAGGGACATTTTCTTATATGGTTGTAGCCGTAGGAATACCCAATCACCTACATCAAAACTTCTTTCACTGCGATGTTGATCTGCCTGTTGTTTCATTCTATTTTCCCCATGTCACCTGTTTTGAATGTAATTCAAGAGTCTGCAAAAAGACCAACTTCCTCAGATCATATCTCCGCAAATATCGCGCGAAAAGCTCTGAAATTCGGACCCAAGATTAAGCGTGATTTCTTCTCAAATGGGTTTTTTTGCGACTTCTGAAACGTCACAGAAAAAAAGTTATAGCGAAAATGCCATGATGACCTGTTTGGAGCAGCGAAACCCTAGAATCCAAAGCTCTGATACCAAATGTTATGAAACCAGCTCAATAAAAGATAGAAAAGATAGAGCAACACCTTAGAATTCAGCCTCTTCGAGGGGGAAACCTCCTTTTCATTACATAAATGAACAATTCTTGGATGATACAAATGACAAAACATCCTTTCTATATATAGGAGTCCAAGGAGTCACAAGATAATCCAGCCGACCTAACAATAATAATATAAAGCCACAAAAATAACAATAGAGGGATTCTATGGGGCACCAAAATAACAACATGGGGGTAATAGGGGCACAACAATATAAATAAGGGGTATAACTACAATAGTAATGGGGTAATCACTAGTATTATAGGGACCCAACACTGCAACCATTTAATTGTCAACCTAGGGTAGGTCTGCTATTTCAATGGAGTTTGAATTGTCTGTGCTGATACACTACAACCAAGAATGAAAATAGAAAACAGAAAAGAATGTCGTTGAATCAATTGCTGAAATTATATCATTCATGCAGAAATTAAAGCACTCTATAGAAATGAAATCACACTTCATGATTACCAAAGCAAGGGTGTGCCATACAATATACTAATAACAACACCAGCTGGTCAAATACCATACTATCAATCAAATTGATGTAACAACATAACATAAATCTGAAACTGAAGAAGATATATTCTACAAATTATATAGTGACAATAGAAAACCATACAAACAATAAAGGAAAGAAACAATAATGTACAACTACTCTATCACTGCAGTCCCTGCTAAAGATGAGGGCCCTTCCTCCCTATCAGGGGTGCATGAATGAACATGAGATTAGTTAAAGAATCAACTTAGAAATAGTAACAACATCACCATAATGTCTTTGATATTAAAAACAATTAAAAGTTATAAGATCAAAATAATAGTGCTCTTTATGTCGTCCCCGTACATGAGAGATTAAGTTTCTCTTATAGTTATTACACACCCAAAATCAAGAATAGATTAGTCATGAGAATCTCACGATTCTCACGTTGATCATAAAATAGAAATCGTTATAATAAGTTCCTAAATACAAATTCTATTCAAATACATTGGTTAAGATGACAACCACTTAGATATGTTACTTCCTAAATAAACAATTCATAACTTCCAATAGTTGTTGCGTGGAATAGTAACCATGACTTTTCCAGCTACAGTGTAATAGCACCCTGTGGTCAAGTGATGGTTTGGGATCTAACAACAATCTCTGGGTAACAACAACCTTGTAATGACACCCGAGGTGTAACAACGGTCACCTATAACAGCATGTGGTGTAACAACAACACCTGCAAAAACATGCAGGGTGTAACAACAATCTGTTCCATCATGCTTTTAGACTGATAAGTGTGGTTGTTCACTCCATAACCTCATTCTCGCAATAAACATCTGAAAAAGAGGATATGATCGCAAAGACTTATCCAATGCTTACCCCAGTTAGCCATAAAAAGGAATATTGCATCGTTATATTAATAAAAATGGAAAAATAACATGACAACAAAATATGGTGTTTATAATAAGCAAAAGGTGATTAACATGTAAAGTTTCATTGGCCTGGAGGGAAAGAGGATCAAAATTGGGGAAATAAAGTATAGGAAATAGGTATAAAAACCACATCCGACATATCCCCCCAACTGAATCAATTGCATGTCCCCATGCAAAACCTCAGCTTCTCTTGCTATACCTGTAATGCAATTTTGTAAAAGTATAGGCACCAGTAGTGTCTTCTCTAAGAGACCTGTACCCGTGAGTAGCCATTAGTTGTCACAACTAGGATTGTTCTTCATATTCGTACAAGTGGTAATCTGATTGGTATTCTTCCATTGGTAACCAAATCAGAGGAAATTTGAATCTAAGTCTGATCTAGAAGGCTCCCAATGTCTGCACCACGTGGGCATATTCGGGTACTTGTGTAACAGCAACTAAAAAATTCTTGAAATCAAAAGGATCTCCTTCTTGTAATCTGGCACTATAGGCTTCGGTGCACTTAAGGTACCCTGTTAGCGCTCGATTTTTCGTTTGTGCATACAAATTGAGGCAAATCCCCACAATCCTTTTTCTGTAAGTGGCTGACTGTTCCCTAATTTTTGGGGTACTTGGGAACAACTTAAACTCACATCTTAGTTCATAAACCATTCTCGATTCTTCCCTGATCCATAATGCTACCCTTTCTTCATTGGTCTCAGCCGATTTCATGGCTAGATGTCATTTGATTTGATTCCTTATAAAATAAAGGAAGGCTCACAACTACAAATCCCCTATATAGGAGAAAACACTCACCACCATCTTTGTACTGAAATATTCACACATTATGTTATGAAAAAATAGCTCACAAACTAAGCTCTGTTAATCAAAATCAAAACGACAAAAAAATTCAAGAAAAGTATGGGTAGAAGAACCCAAATAAGGTATGTTTTCAAAGATTGCTTTTAATTGAAACAAATAATAACGTTCCCATAGGAACACTGGATATGATGGGGAAGGTCGCCTGCATCCTAGTAGGTTCAAGGCAAGCTCATGAAGGTTTGTCTGATCATTTGTTAGATCCATAACATGTAGCTGTAGAAATTACAGTTGTTTGTCTTTCTTCTTCATAACTTCCTTATGCTTCTGCTCTTCCCATTCTCTCTCCCACTCTTCCTTTAACCATTTATCCCTGAGTGAATCCATCATATTTTTATGTGCCTTGAGCAAGATCATTCTCTCTTGTAGAGAGAGTGCCTGCTACTTCCATTTATGTAACTCTGGTATCAACAACATTGTTTCATAACACCATCCTTCATCAGGACCTGATGTTCTCCCACATGCACTAACAATTGAAGGTGTAACAACCTCCTGAGGGTGACACTGCTCCATTTCAGATGTTGGTTCTTGTGTAACAGCAACATTGTAGGTTTTAACCCCATACAGAAATTACCTGCATACGAATTCTAAAACATATAAAATAAACAATGCGAGAGCATAACACATAAAACACATATACACAAAGATTTTCCCCTAAATCCAAAAATCGGGACTACCAGCTTGATTTTTCATTATGTTCCTTTCAATGTTACAATACATATTTATACATGCCGAAGCATCCTATACCATGGACCGAAAACCATCACGTCCAATACCATGGACCAAAAACCATCGCGTCCAAAAACATGTGCGAAAATTATTCACAAAACCATAGGTGGGTCTACCCATCCTAAAATAGGGTCCAAAGCCAAAAAATTTTGGGGCGTTGCCCTAGACCCCATTAAGTGGGGTTACGAGTATGCCTCAAAACCCACTGTGACCCCCCCGGCTACATAATTGGTGCAATGAAGAGGGGCTCCGCCCCCCCAACCCCCCAGTTAACTACGTTGGCTAGTCATGGAAAGAATATAACACAAACCAACAAACATCATCAATGGGTTTTTGTGTAACAGTTTCCTTTTCTCTCTGGTTAGCTTCTGCTTCCACTGCTAGTTCTTGTGTAACAACAATGTCATCCACAGATTCTTTTATATCATATTCCCCTTGGTTAGATTCTATTTCCATTATTGGTTCCTCTATAATAGCTACCAAATTACTTTATGTGGAATTATCCATCTCAACTGTTGGTTCTTGTGTAATAGCAGTGTCTTCAATGGGTTTTTGTGCATCAATTTCCCAAGACTCAGTTTATGTTTCCCTCGAAATGGTGTCCACTGCACAAACTCTATACCCAGCTGCCACTAGCTCCTTAGCATAGGTCATGCACATAGCACCCAGAACATTTTCCTCCTCAACCCTATCTACAACCTTAGCCAAAGTATCTAACCCCAGGGCCCTTGCCCCTACCTTATCCTCTACTAATTGCTTCCTTAGTTTTTCATTTTATCTTTCTAAAATTTCAATTTTAAGCAGCAAGGATTAGGTCTCGTTCTTACTTGGCAAAGGAAGGTTCCTCCTGCTGAGCCTACTCTTCATCTTCCTACCTTGTTGCCTCCTTTTTCTTCTTAGACATGGATGGGGACTCTAGGTGCCCACTACCATTATTATCTATTTTGGTTGCTTATTACCAAGTGGCTTTTCAACTGGTCTCTTTCCAACCCTTACTTTCGAGGGTTGGGGCTGCTCCTTGGTTTCTGCCAAAGCTTCTTCAGATGTCCTAGTTTTCTTCCTGTAGATAGTCCTATCCTTCTTTCTCATGAATTCATCCCAGCTCCTGCCCTGGTGACTTAGGGAATCTAGCACAATTATGTTGATGAGGTCGTGGTTTGTGATGCAAGTCTATGGATGCGCAACTGTCTTCACGGCTGCGGCCATATGCCTGATATTTTCCAGCAAAAAGTACGAGAGTTTTATCAACTGTCGATTTCGGAGGTGATTTAACAATGGGAAGTGGTAATTGAATAAAATTGTTTCCCTTCCCTCACAGGTGATATATTTGATGAGGTAAAGGGAGATAACGACCCATGGTTGGGGAAGTGACAACCTGTCAATCCCCCTTCCTTTCTTCACTAGCCATTCCTCCCCTTGGAGAAAGTCCTCCTTCAAAGAGGGGCAGTTAATTTTTATGTTAAAACACCTTTTACCTTCTATTGGTAATGTCATCACACTGGAAATTACCTCTTCTGTAACTTCTAGCTTTAATCCCCTGACCTCTGTTTGATTCCTTTTTAAATTCTTTACGAATTCCATAGGAATTGTCTCATCTGATCCTTCTAGCCTTTGGAAAAAATCAAACCAACCTGCATCTTTAAAAATTTGGCATGCTTCGGGCAGTTTTCCAATGCCTCTATTGATCCTGGTTCATGTCGAATTGCTACCCCACCCATTGCTACATAAGTTCAATGGTGTTCCCCTCTCTTCTCCTCCTTGAGAAATTCCGAAGCAGTCGGTACAATGCTCAGCTATTCTAGCTCTGCAACTGTTCTCCTCCACTTCTGTTTGAGAGCTCTGAATGAGGATGCAATGCTTCAGGAGTGGGTAAATGCTAGGGTGACGTAGGCAGTAATTTGAAACCAGGATTTGAAATCAGGATTTGTATTGCACAATAACATTTCCTTATTAATGCTAAGTTATGGAAGGTATAGTCTTATGTACAATTCCCTTTTTTGGCATGATCAATCATTAAATGATAATAATTACAAGATCATCATACTTTGGTTTTGGTTTTTTAATGCTCACAGGTCATGCAAAGGTCATGTCATCACGTAATTCCGCCCACCCCCCTTCTTAAATGTGACATCTAACCTCGGCCATCAAAAGCGATATTCTTAGATTGCCATAATTTCTAAATAAAAGAGGATAGCGATATTACCATTTCATGACGTACATGGTGTGACATGGAGAGAATACATTGGGGATGAGTTGTGCGAATGTAATTCTGGCGGTCAAGGCAACTCCTCCCAAATCATGGTGATGTGTTTTGTGTATCACAATAAATAGCTTAGTTGTATTATTTCTAAAAGTCGTCTGTTGTTACAGATGTAACAGCCAAGACGACTGTTATGTATTATTGGTTTCCAAAAAATATAAAATCAAAGAATTAAAATAGTTGTGTAACAACATTATTGTAAGATATGCTTGAAATAACAAATGTTGTTATAGAGTGTGTAATAGCTGCCACAGAGTGGTTTTCAATTGTTAAATAAATTGTATGTCTACACCCAAAGGAGGTTTTCACAGCCAAATTGTTTTATTTTCTTATTTTTGTTTTTATTTTTTATTTTTTTTATTACATATATATATTAGCAGGTGTAACAATCACTGACAGAGGTTGCATTTTAGTTGTTACACTTATTGAAAAATAGACTTTTGGCAGCATAGGGGGGTTTTCCCTTGCTCATAAAATTTGAAGATCCAAATTCATGACAACATTAACAAATGAATCCCATGAAGCAGGTTTATGATATAACCAAAGAAGGTGCCCATTTGCAAGAAATGGTGTCCTCGCACTGTCAATGGTAACCAAATTCACAGTCCTATTGTCAAATACTGCATCTACCTCATAGGAACCCATCCATCTGGTGCAGAGCTTTCCCTTGAAGTCCTTGAATCTTGAATCATATAAGGGAGCCCAATTTCCTTTCTGAAACTTCTTCTTCTTGATGCACCTTTCATGCCACTTAGCTCTCTACTGCTAGATAATCTATGTTTGTTGGATAGCAGCTAGCCATTTCTCCTCCAATTCATTGAGTTGGTTCAACCTTTTCTTTTGTGTTGTAGCCAGATCCAAATTCACCTGCAATGCTATTCCCAATGTCTTGATTTCAATCTCAATAGGGAATAAGGGATTTTTACCATACACAAGTTCATATGCTAAGAATCTCGTAGTATTCCTCCGCGTACTTCTATATGCCCACAACACTTCTGAAAGCTTATTAGCCTAATTCCTTCGGTGACTAGCCACAGTCTTGGTAAGAATCCCCTCAATAAATTTGTTGGTTGTTTCCACTTGGCCATTCGCTTGTGCATGATAAGGTGTTGTGATTCTATGATGAATTTTACATTTTTCAACCAATGTTTGGATCATATGGGATGTAAACTAGGGACCTCCATATGTCACTATCACCATGGGTATCCCAAAACAGAAAAAGATGTCTTCAAACAGGAAGTCTAAAACAACCTACTCCGTGGCTTTGGTTAGTGCTTTTGCCTCAACCCATTTTGTGACATAGTCGGTGTAGACCAAGATGTAAGATTTCTGTCTATATGAAGGATTAATTGGTCCCACAAAATCCAAGGCCCATTTCTCAAAATGTTTTAAGACTATTTAAGGCTGTAATGACATCTCATCTGATTGTCGTGGTTGGTCCATCCTCTGGAAACTATCACATCCTTTCACGAACTTCTTGGCATCCTGAAATATTGTTGGCCAGTAATATCATGTTGAAAGGACTTTGTATCATGTTCGCTTATCTCCGAAGTGCCCTCCAAAAGGTTCCTCATGACAAGCCTTAAGGATGTCAAAGATCTCATCTTCCCTAACAGAACATCTGATCTAAAAATTTGGTCTAGTGTGATAGAGATTACCATATATCCAGGTATAGGTAGCACTCTGTTGTATGATATTTCTCTTTTCCTTGGAGGAAATGTATTGTGGAAACTTACTTGCAACAAGATAATTGGTTATATCTGGATACCATGGTGAGTAAGTAGAAATAGAAAAGAGATACTCATCAAGGAAAGAGTCCTTAGTAGGAATGCAATTGTCATCAATAGTTAACCTAGAAAGAAAATCATCTACTACATTATCTTTTGCAGGTTTATCTACAATTGGGATATCAAATTCTTGTAATAGCAATAACAAGCGTGTAATCCTACCATTGATAATTGGCTTATTCATTAAAAAACGAATGGCAGAGTGGTAAATGTGTACAAATACTTGATACCCAATGATATAATGTCGAAATTTATTGATGGCATGCACTACTGCTAAGAATTCCTTCTCGACCACTTTGTAATTAAGCTTAGCAGGAGTGAAATTATTGCTTCTTTAATAAATAGCATAAGGTTTCATATCCTCCAGTTGGCCCAAAACAACACCTACAACAATATCATATGCATCTGTAGCTATGTGAAACGACAGTGCCCAATTAGGTCCATACAAAACCGGAGCTGCTGCTACACAATGTTTTAGCTTCAAAAAGGCCTTCTCACACTTTCCTATCCACAAAAAGTCTATATATTTCATAAGTAAAGAAAACAATGGTGATGGAATTTTTGAAAAATTCTCTATAAACCTTCTATAATACCCTACATGTCCCAAGAAACTACGTACCTCTTTTTGCGTCTTGGGAGTTGGAATTTTCAGAATTACCTCTATTTTAGCGGGGACTACCTTGACCCCTTCAGCATAAATGTAGTGTCCTAGCACAATCCCTTCATTCATCATCATGTGACATTTTTTGGTGCAGAAAGTAACATTAGTCTCTACACAATGTTCCAACACTTTTTCTAAATTAGCTAATGATGTTCCAAAAGAATCACCATAAGATATAAAATCATCCATGAATATTTCAAGGCAGTCATTCAACAAATCAGAAAAAATTCCCAGAATTTCCCTTAGAAAAGTTGCTAGTGCATTGCAGACTCCAAAAGGGAGTAATATGTAAGTGAAAGTTCCCCAAGGGAAAGTAAATGTCATTTTATCGTGATCCTTTGGGGCAATATGTATCTGGTTGTAGCCACTAAACCCATCTAGAAATGAAAAAAACTTTTTCCCAGAAAGGGTGTCAAGGATCTGATTTAGAAATGGTAAAGGAAAATGGTCCTTTTGAGTGGCCTTATTGATTTCTCTATAATCCACACAGACTCTCCACTTGCCATTCTTCTTAGGGACAAAGACAAGTGGAGACACCCATTAACTATCAGATAACAGATAAATAAAGTTAGCACTCAAGACTTTTTGTAATTCTTCCTTCACTACCTCCTTCAACGCAGGGTTCATGCAAGGTTGTGGTTATCTAATTGGTTTGCAACAATCTATCAAACAAATGCAGTGAGTGCACAGGTTGGGATGAATCCCTTTCATGTCCATATAGTCCCATGCAAATGCCTTCTTGTATTTCTATAACATCTGTAACAACAATTTGTTTTCCTTAGTAGTCAGGTTGGGGTTAATGTTCAGATACTTTCCTGGTTGTATTTTAGCTGGAATGTTGTCAATATGTGGAGTGGTTCTCATTTGTTCGAAGTTTATATCTTCTACCTCCTCTTCCTCTTTTGAATTTTCAATAGAAGTGACAAAAATGAGTTACTTATAAAGCCATTATTGATATCATCTTCTATCTCATCCTTGAAATACTGGGCTTTTCCCAGAGTGAGGAGTAGTAGGGAAAGATATGATTCAGGCTCAAATTCATCCCATCAGGGATTGTTCAAATCCATATTTAGTTTTGGGGGGTAAAGGTTAAGGTTATTTGTAGCCTGGCCATATGAAATCATCATAGATCTGGATCTACATCCTATAAATGAATCTGCAGTGGCCGGCTAAGGTCTATATAAAATCAAAGGATGTCCCTTGAGGTTGGATTTGGTTTGCAAGATAAGAAAGTCAGCCGAATACCTCTAGGAACCTATTGTGACTACCATGTCTTCCAATATCCCCTCAGGTTTAACACTGGACCTATCTTCTAATTTAAGAACAATGGGTGTATGTCTAAGCCCATGTAGCTCCATGGTAGTAAAGAGGTCCTTTCTCATCACATTAATGGCAGCCCCAAGATCAAACAATGTATTAGTTATGGGCAGGTCATTAATATAGACAGTAACCATAGGGTTTCCTGGATCATTATACTTGGTTAGAAGAGGCTGAGTATTCATTAATTCAGACAATTTCCCCATCACGTGTATGGTAGTAGGGTCCTTAGGCTTCCTTCTAGGTTTCTTAATGCACAAATATCATACTATTTTGGCATAAATAGGTACTTCTTTAAGAGCTTGCAGTAGAGGAATTCGTGTGTGTAGGTTTTGCAACTCCCTAAGAAAATCATATTCAGGTTGTGAGGTCATTCCAGTCTCAGCTAATCTTTAAGGATACTGAGGATCTTGAGTCATAACAGTAAAATTGGCTACTACAGGTGTATCAGCCTTACTCAAGTTGGCGGTTACAGGAGTAACAGTTCTTCTCGAGTTGGTTGTTATAGACATAACAATTTTCTCTATATCAGTTGTTACAAGGGTAAAAACCGCCTCAAGATCTATTGTTTCTCCTCTGGAAGGTTCACATTCCTCCTCGGTAATGATAGGGGAGTGATTTGGTTTAATTACCTTACCCAACCGTAGTTAAATTTCATTAAGTACAATGGGAGTGATAAGGTAAGTTTGGAAGGTAGTCAGAGCCTTTATGCTCTAGGCTGCTTTATTACTTGGGTTAGGGTTAGGTTGCACAGGTAGTTTGGGTTGCACATTTGGTGTAGGAATATGATTTTGGAAAGGGGGTAGTTGTAGATGTTGTTGCATTGGTAATCCAGGTGGGGTTGTACTCTGGGCATTCCCCCTCTAGTTTTGATTCCAAGGATATGGTTGAGATGGAGGATATTGAATAGATGGAGAGGGGGACCACTGGTTCCAGGGGGAAGGAAACTGTGCTAGAGAAGGAGTAGTGTATTTCCATGGATATTGCTGAGCGTTATATGCATTATTCCATGAATTAAAAGAAGAAAAATCTTGGGAGATACCTAGAGGTCATGGTTACCATGGTATCCTAGGTGCGATGAAATAAGAGGACTGAACTT
Organism: Pinus tabuliformis; assembly: GCA_031772625.1. Taxonomy (NCBI): domain Eukaryota; kingdom Viridiplantae; phylum Streptophyta; class Pinopsida; order Pinales; family Pinaceae; genus Pinus; species Pinus tabuliformis. The sequence continues at coordinate 270,875,810 of CM062805.1, forward strand.
CTTCACTCGACTCTCTAAGTATTGCTTTCAGTCTCGGAAGCTTCGGATATTGACCTGTAGAATTTTATATCTCACAAATATTGCACAAGTAGATGTTGTTCATTTCACACTCCCTCAAGGGATATTTCTTCCGGCAATTTGGAGAGAACATAGCTAGAGGTGTATCAAATTCTCCTTGTGTCTTCTTGATCTTTGTTGTCATTATCTGGGCAGATAATGTACTGAGGATGTCGGTTTTGAATTTTTCAAACAAATTTCCTATCTCTTCTTTGGTTACTCCTCCACTTGCATATTTTTGTATTCAAGCAAAGGCATCTCGAATTGTGCCTCTTCCCTTCGATGATCCTCTAGAGCATCTATTATGAAACTAGCTCAAGAAAAATATAGAAAAGATAGATCAATGCCTTAGAATTCAGCCTCTTCGAGGGATCAACCTCATTTACATTACATAAATGAACAATTCTTCAATGATACAAATGACAAGACCTCCTTTCTATATATAGGAGAATTAGGAGTCATAATATAATCAGAGCTGACATGCCAATAATAATATAAGGGCACAATAATAACAAAAGTGGGCTTCTATGGGGTACAATAGTAACAATATGGGGACTACATGGGTACAACAATATAATAAGGGGGCTGTACTAATAATAATAAGGGGTTACACTAGTAGTATAGGGACCTAACATGCCCCTCTCCTTCAAAAAGTGTTGTCCTCAATGCTAGAGTAGTTCTTGATGCTTCTGTAGAATGTTCTTGTCTTCCCATGTGGAATCTTCAGTGGGTAAGTTCTTCCACTTGATGAGATACTCTGAAATTGATCGATTCCATAGCTGTTGGGTTGTTGTTTCTGTGACTGCTCCAGGTTCCAATATGATTTTTCCTTCCTCTTCAAGTTCTGGAAATATTGTTTTAATTGGGATCTTTTGAAACTTTTGAATGAGTGGCCACACTTCATCCTTCTTCCATTCATCCCTTGCTTCATTTATTCAATTTGGTTGGATAATAGAAATAGAACAAAACAATGCTTCCGCATCCTCATCCTTTCTTGAGAGTGCATCTGCAATAATATTTTGGTTCCCTTTTTTATAGATGATGTCAAACTCATAACCCAATATATTTGTGACCCATTTTTTTTGTTCTTCTATAGATAATATTTGTTCTAAAAAGTATTTTAGACTATCATGATCCATTTTTACCTTGAAGTGTCTTCCCATTTGGTAAGGTCGCAATTTGTTAAGTGTGTGTAGTATTTCCAACATTTCCTTCTCATAAATAGCTTGCTTGAGATGTAGCAGTAAAAATACCCAATCACCTACATCAAAAAAAATTTCACTACAATATTGATCTACTTGTTGTTTCATTCGATTTTGCACCAACGTGGAGTTATCCTTTAAACGTTGGAGAACTTGTTGTTGATGCTTGATGTGATCTTTCACTGCATGAACCTTTTTCTTCTTGATATGTCCTTCTACCTTGAGAGTTTGAGGAGTGGTAATTTCCTCCAATGCTTTACAAGATATGGTTGGATTCATTTCTTAATGCTCGATGTGATCTTTCACTTCTTGAACATTTTCCTTCTTGATATGTCCTTCTATCTTGATAGTTTGAGGAGTGGTAATTCCGACAAATGCATTACAAGATATGGTTGGATTCATTTCTTCTTTCTCAAGGTGATCTTTCACTTCTTGAACCTTTTTCTTCTTGATATGCCCTTCTATCTTGAGAGTTTGAGGAGTGGTAATTCTTGCCAATGATTTACAAGATATGGTCGGATTCATTTCTTTGGGGTTGGTTCCTGGTGCATATACTCTTCTTTTGATGTTTCTTGATCTTTTTCTTCCTCCTCTCCATAATCTATGTAAAATAATTTCTTCTCAACACACTTATGACCTTTAGTGCATTTGCTATCACAATTGTAACAAAGCCCTTTTTCTCTTTTCTCTTCCAATTGTTGTGGTGAGCCCTTGTAGGTTTTGAAAGGCTAGGAGAAACAACACTTCCATTATTATATTTGTGAGGGGTAGACTTCCTTGTTGCCATAATTTTACTTTCCACTATGTAACAAAGCTCTTTTACTCTTTCCAATTGTTGTGGTGTTGCTCTAAAGAAGGTGTTGCTCTTTGTATCCTCATAATGTGCTATCATTTCCTCCATGAAAATTGACCACGTAACAAGTTGTTTACGAGAACAAAGCCCTTTATACCATAAAAATTGATCCCATTCTAAATATGAAGATGCAATACATACCTTTTGTAACAGTGCTACACCATGTAAATCAAAATATTGCTCCATCTGAAGTATCCAATTTATCAGATCCTTGCCATCAAATTTCCTCATACTGCCTTTTCTTGATTTTAGGAGCTCGATATTGAAATGAATATAACTCTGTAGTTACGATTCATCCAGTTCTAAAGTTGTGACCTGCAGTAGCCCTCTGTGTCCTCTTTACAATGCCACCAGTCTGATCCAAATTGGATTCACCAAGGAAGAGTTATGCCAAATCTCCCAAGATGACCTGATTATATACCTTTTCAGAAGAGTGAACTTGTATGAGGTGCCACATGTCACTATTTTGACCTTCAGGTATAAAAGATATACACAAGAAACTATAAAAGATATACACAAGAAACTACAGTCCATCCTCTTTCTGTAACTTCTTATGAAATTGCAATCTGATGCTCAAAACAAAAGTTATGACAATTTTCCCAAGGTCACCTATTTGGAATGTAATTCAGGACTCTGCAAGAAGACCAACTTCCTCAGATCATATCTCTGCAAATATAGCACGAAAGGATCTAAAATTCATATTCAAGGTTTAGCGTGATTTCGTATCAAATGGGTTTTTTTTTTCACTTCTGAAACATCATAGAAAAATATTTAAAGTGAAAATGCCACGATGACCTATTTGGAGTAGCGAAACCCTAGAATCCAAAGCTCTGATACCAAATGTTATGAAACCAGCTCAAGAAAAAGATAGAAAAGATAGATAAACGCCTTAGAATTCAGCCTCTTTGAGGGGACAACCTCCTTTACATTACATAAATGAACAATTCTTTGATGATACAAATGACAAGACCTCCTTTCTATATATAGGAGTCTAAGGAGTCATAATATAATCAGAGCCGACATAACAATATTCATGTAAGGGCAAAATAATAACAATAGTGGGCTTCTATGGGGCACAATAGTAACAATATGGGGACTACATGGGTACAACAATATAATAAGGGGGTTTTACTAATAATAATAAGGGGTTACACTAGTAGTATAGGGGCCTAACAACATCTTAGACAAAGCTTAAGAATTTCAGCGAATGGTTCCTGAGATATGTCCCCTTTTCCTAGTAGATTTAGGGTATCAAGGCATCTGCCCCTCATTCCTCTTATAAATACGGTCTTCAAGATCCCTTGATCTAAATCACTGTGTTTAGACCTCTGTAAATTATAATGAAACCGCTCTACGTAGTCTTCCAGGCTCTCATCCTCATTCTGTTTCATCCTGGATACTTCCTCTCTTAAGTCCCTAGCTCGGCAATAGTCTTGATACTTTGATAAGAATGTCTCCTTCATGTCACTCCATGTTCGAATAGAAGCAGAGCCTAACCCCATGAACCATCTCAGGGTTTCTCCTTTCAAAGTAGAAGGAAATAATTTTAATTTTTGAGCATCTGAAACATAGTCATAACTCTTGCATAAGACATCAAATTCAAATAAGAAGGTGTCAAGGTCTTCTATAGTCATTCTTTGCAAAGATGGTAAGGATGATAAATGAATATTTTTCATCAGAGCCTCACCTATGATATCCCCAATTGGGAACTCAAAGGTGGTGACAGTAGCATCTATTTTAGTGTTGTTGTTATTGTTGTCCCCCGTTGTTACCCTTTTAATCCTTTTTGTAATAGACATTCTTCAAATTGTTCTTGTGATTTTCTTGTAGGTGAAACTGGTGGCTCAAGCGGCTTCAAGGCTAGTTGTTTCACTACACTGCCTGAATCTGGATATTGATAAACCAATAGGTGCTCTCCTGTTTCAGGTTTTTGATTTCCCCCTTCAGTTTCCCCTTGTCCCTCAGTCCTAAGGTTCTAGTTACTATCTTCCTCATGTTGTTCCTAAATTGGATGCTTAATATTGGGAGTGTTTTCACTAGCTTAAGATTGGTATGGCCCCGAGGTAGAGGAATCTGCGGTTTCTGTCGTTGTTATGGGAGTAACAAATTTTTGTGGCCCTGTTTTCCTTGCGTCCTTTTGAGAACTTTACTATTATTTTTTTTTTCCTTTGAGATCATATCATGGATAAATGTTTTCCTTCACAAATCTACACTCTTTTTTTCCTTTTTACAACCCATTTTTCCTATGACTAATTAGTGTGGGGGGGCATTTTTGGTATTTATATAATTCCTATAGTTTCACACATGGAACCTATGTGTATTCATTCACACCCTAAGTGTCTTAGTCTTCGATAGTGGTGAGCCCACCCAAGTATGTTAGGGCGATGCGTAGGTTCTTACCTCTCATCTTACCCCCCAAAAACTTAAGATCTAAAGACACACTTTAAGACAACACCAAAATGCCATACCCTAAGTGCCCTAGTGATCACAATGGTGAGACCGCTAGGGTATATTAGAGCAATGCGTAGGTTCTTACCTCTCATCTTATTGCCCTGCGATTGTGGACTAGGAACACTCTATCATCAAACAAACAACTTGGCTGACTGTATCATCAACTGCCATCCCTGGAAACAATGCCAAAATGTAGTTCTATTTTAATCAATCCTAATTGACCAAGACTGCAACAATTTTATTGTCAACCCAGGGTAGGTCTGCTATTTCAATGAAGTTTGCTCTGTCTATGCCGATACACTAAAACCAAGAATTAAAATATAAAATAGTCAAGAATGTTGCTGAATCAATTGCACAAATTAATTATTTCATGAAAAAATTAAAGCACTCTACATAAATGAAATCACACTTCATGATTACCAGAGAAATGGCGTGCCACACACTATACTAATAACTAGACCAGCTGGTCAAATACCATACTATCGATCAAATTGGTCTAATAGCATAACATAATTCTAGAACTAAAGCAAATATATTCTACAGATTATACAGTGACAATAGAAAACCATACAAACAATAAAGGAAATAAACAATAATGTACAACTACTCTACCGCTGCAGTACCTGCTAAATAGGAGGGCCCTTCCTCCCTAACAGAGGCACAAGAATTAAGATAATATTAGTTAAAGAATCGACTTAGAAACAGTAACATCATCACTGCAGTGTCTTTGATATTAAAAATAATTAAAAGTTACAAGATCAAAATAATAGTGCTCTCTATGCTATCCCCATACATGAGAGATTAAGTTTCTCTTATAGTTATTACATACCCAAATCTAGGAATAGATCAGTCATGAGAATCTCATGATTCTCATGCTGATCATAAAATAGAAATCATTATAACCACTTCCTAAATACAGATGCTATTCAAATACATTGGTTAAGATCACAACCACTTGGATTTGTTACTTTCTAAATAAACAATTCATAACTTTGAATAGTTGTTGTGTGGAATAGTACCCACGACTTTGCGAGCTACAGTATAACAACATCCTGCGTCAAATGATGGTTTGGGATGTAACAAAAATCTCTGGGTAACAACAACCTTGTAACGGCACCCTAGGTGTAATAGTGGTCATTTGTAACAGCACGTGGTGTAACAGGGACACCTATAACAACATACAAAGTGTAATAACAATATGTTCCATCCTGATCTTAGACCAATCAAGGTGGCTATTCACTCCATAACCTCGTTCTTGCACGGAACACCCGAAAAAGAGGAGATGATCCAAAAGGCTTCTCCATTGTGTACCCTAGTTAGCCATAAAAAGGAATATTGCATTGTTATATTCAGCAAAAATGGAAAAATAACATGACGATAAAAAAAGATGTTTATAATAAGGAAAAGGCGATTAACATGTAAAATTTCATTGGCCTGGAGGGAAAGAGGATCAAAATTGGGGAAATAAAGTATAGGAAATATGTATAAAAACCACACCCAACACTGATTGGGACTTCACATCAGGGAGACCCCCTCAGTTGATGAATTTCTAACACCATCAATAGGTACATCAAGGGAAATGATAAAAAAGTAGAAGATGCACTTAGTAGAAGTTTGCAAGTGGCTCATTTGGTAGCCATTAACACTTGTGAAGTTCATATCAAGGAAATAATCAAAGAGGCATTGCCTCATAATGAGCATTACCAACATGTGAAGGAACACTTGTAGTAAGAGTCAAAAGTATTATTGAGTAAGAATTACTTACTCACTAATGATAGCATGCTAAAGTTTAAGGATAGATTGTATGTGCTTTGCATGGGTGACTTGAAGAAGATATCCATGGACGAATTTCACAAAATACCTTATTGAGGTCATCTTGGTTATCAAAAAATGGTAATAATAATGCAGAAAACGTATTATTGTCTGGGCATGAAAAAGGAAGTGGATGACTATATTTCCAATTTCCTAGAAGGTCAACAAGTTAAAGTAGAATGTAGGCAAGAAATGTGATTATTATAGCTAATTCTAATTCACGAGAATAAGTGGGAAGTCATATCTATGGAATTCATCACATGACTACCCAAAACATCCAGGCAACATGATACTATAATGGTGGTAATGGATAAGTTGAGCAAGGTATCTCACTTTATAGTTTTCAAGTCCACCCATAAAGAAATTGGCATCACTAAGGTTTTCATGAAAGAGATATTTATATTACATTTCATATCCAAGAATATTATTTCAGATCGGGATTCTAAGTTCACTTAAAAAAATTGGAAATCATAGTTTGTTGGTTTTAGAATTCAACTAGCATTTAACACAATACATCATCCTCAAATCAATGGATGAACTGAGATATTAAATAGAGTTCTAGAAGACAACTAAGAAAGTATGTCATGCATCATCCAAAGAGGTGGGAAGAGTTCCTACACTTAGTTGAATTTTCCAACGACAACGGTTATCAAGAATCATTGAAAATCAGTCATTTTGAGGCTTTATATTGCAAAAAAAGTAGTACTCTTATCAGTTGAAATGATCCAGTGAATAGGGTGTTTATTGAACTTGATATGATGAAGGAAATTGAAAATATCAAAATAAATTAATCATAGCCCAATTTAGGAAGAAGAGATATGTAGATCGACAAATAATGCAAAAGGAATTCCAAGTGGGAGAGGATGAGTATATTTGCATCATTACAAGGAAAATTTCATTGAGAATTAGGTCTTGTGCTAAGTTGGTACCAAGATTTTGTGGACCATTTCATATTTTGGAAAGAGTAGGGCCAGTGGCATATATATTTCCCTTACCACCCATAATGAAAGCACATGATGTTCTTCACATTTCTTTTCTTAAAAAGTATGTATATGATGCTAATAATTTTTTGGTTTGGTCTATGATATAGGTGGAATTTGAGGGAGAATTCCAACTAGAACCAAAATGCATTCTGGACCAAAGGAAGATTGTGATTTGAAATTGAGTAATATAGTAGGTCAAGGTGCATTGGAAACACTTTGGATTAGATGAAGCCCCTTGGGAGATGGTTGATTAGATGAGGGTACTTTACGCATTTGTGTTCATTGTATAAATGAATGTAAGAGATGTACTTATAAATATCACTATTGTATTTTGTGTTTTGTTCATAGAACACCGAAGACAATATTCCTTTAAGGGGATGGGGTCTGTAACAATCCTTTTTATTGCACCCCATGTAAATATCACTATGTGAACGGTTTATATATATTATGTGAAAATGAAATTGATTACTAAGTTGAAGGAAAGGACATGCATTTAGAGATCTAAGGAGGAGAGGTTTCTTGTGAAGTGTTAAATCCATATCACCTCATTAAATCTCACTACCTATCACCCTAACAAATTAATGGCCTAGATAAATGGTGGGCCCTAGTATTGCTCAATAATGTTGCAACTCTTGGAACTCCCTTCTTTAATTTTATCAACCCGGTAGTTCGTAAAAAATTTGGAAGCGACGGTGATGTATGCACAAGTACTAGCTCTTGCCGCAGCTGTCACTTGATCAGCTGACACAAGTTTGCTAGGAGCCTAAGCCAACTTCTATGAGCTCTTAGAAGAAGATTTTTAACTAATGGATGAAAGCTAACTCAAAGGAGGCTAATCTACATGCAGAAAGAAACTAAAAGTGTAAAGGAAATGAAAACCCTAGTAAACCCTAGTTTTACTGGCTAACCCTACTGGTGCAAGAAAAATGATGAAAGCTACAGAAAGGAATTCCATTGACTCTTAGAAAGGTAAAATTCATGTGACTAAGCTACTTCTGAAGTGAAATCTGAAAAGAAACATCTTTTTTGTATGTTTGAGTAAGTTGGCAGAATTATTGTGCATGTGCTTTAACTCTTTTTGACTGTGCAGCGGTGGATTGGCAAGATGAAATGCTTGCAGGAGGTTGGGAAGGTTAGAAGAGGGCCTAAGGGGTCCCTAGCACCCTTCCAGAGAGTTTCACAGAGTTTGGCTATCAATAAACCACTTTCGTCAGCTTCTACAGGAAGTCTGCAGGGGTTCTACAAGATGTTCCGAAAAGAGGATTTCGGAGAGTTGATGGAGGAAAAATGGCGGGAAAATGGAAATTGAGTTTGGATAATGATATTAAGGGGTCTAGGACCTGGTGAATGGGGCTAAGGAGTGATTGGATTTGTTCGAGGGTGGAGGAAGCGATGATGCACAAGAATGTAGAAATTAGGGCAAGGTGGGAAAAGTATGGCAAATGAAGGGTAGGAATCATGGATTAAGGGTTGGAGTAGATTATCTGATGGAGTAAAGGTAGATAGAGAGGTAGTATAGGTGATCTGCACACAATTTTCTAAAAATGACCAAACAAAGACTATGCAAACCCAAGATCTAGCTATCTTGACCTAATTTGACCTAAATAATAACAAGGAAAATGAACAACAACTTATTTGCAATGAAATAATGTGAAATGCTATGCAAAGTAAGCAATCATTGACCTAATCATCTAACCAAAACTGGTATCAACTTCTACAAACGAGAATACAACACTAACAGTTGCACGGTGAAGCAAAGAAAGTGTTTTTGTTGGGAGCAAAGTCACCTTTGTCCTAGCTCATGATCCCACTGAGGGAGAGGTGAGATCATAGGTCCTTGATGGCCTTTTTATGAAGATCTTCCCTGTTAATAACCTATCAACTCAATCTGAACATAAAAACCCTTTTTAATCATCAAAAGCAATCTAAATAACAAAGCAAGATTTAAATCTAAATAGCAGATTTTATTCTTAAGAATGCAACAAAAACACATGAAGGTAAACAAAGGAGGTACTGGGCACTTGAGTTGGGCCCAACCCCAAGATCTATAGCCTCCTAAGAGAGATTAGATCTAGTGCAAAGCTGGATTCATCTTTATTGAGCAAGAAATAATAGCTACATCAAAAACTGTCCACAAGGGAAAGCTTGAAAGTGTGCTGAAATGCAGAGCTAATGTACTGCCTAAAAAATGACTAAAATCAAACTACAAACTAGCTAACTTCTGCCTACAAATTGAATAACTGAAATGAGTCCCTAAGCCTTCTTATTTATACAAATTGAGGCCCCAACAGCCCTCCTAAATTTTAGGAACTCGGCTGCCAAAACTTGTAGTTAACAGCACCTTTACTAGCCCTTGCTCGACTGCCCTTGTGACAATCGATTTGGTGGCCCTTGAACTCCGAGATGATGGTGGATATTTCGAGGTAAGGGCCCATAAATGAAGGGGACACCTTCCTAAAAATCCTCTCCACAAATTTGGCTACCAAGTGCTCATTTAAACCTTTGATTTTGTCTCCAAATTGACCAAAAAGACTGCATAAAGCACACATTAGACTTGTTGGCATAATGACTAACCCAATTCACTCTATTAGCATAAATATAATAAAAAACATGCAATAAACTAATTAGAATGGTGGATTAAGTTGAATTAGGAGGCTGAATGAACCCATATAATTATCCATTTTTGGGGTTCATCATCACCCCCCTACTGAAAGTGTTGCTCATCCTCTGAGCAACTAATCTATCTCTTCATCTTTGATGGCCCTAGTGGCCTCCCTGTCATGCCAAGCTTCTAAAGTGATGTCCTCTTCTCGGTCATGAAACCATGCTTTTCTCTCTACTTCTTCCCACTGCCTGTGCTCCTTTTCTTGTAGTAGTTTTGTTAACGCCTCAACCTCAGCATGCAGCTTGTCCTCTCTTTGCTGTTCATCAGAGGTTTCCTTGTCTTTCCTTCTTCCTGTGATTGTTTGGCCACCTTTTCCTCCAATTTCTCTGTCTCTCTTAGCTTAGCCTGAGTTTCCTGTAGAGAATTCTCAGCTTCCTGTAGAACTGTCTCAGCTTCCTGTAGAGTTGTCTTTGACTCCATCATCTGAATTCTCTGATAAAAATGCAATTAACTCAAACAAATATATAAATCACACATATAAAAACCAGGCACAAAATATGGCGGAAAAAGGCTGAAGCCTCATGCTTCTCTCTCATTACACATTACCATCCAAAATTGAATATAGTGTTACAAATAAATAGATGAGAGATATTGGTCTCAAGATAGTGTGTGCTATCTTGGACACCTTTGGTTGAGATAATTTCTCCTTTGGTTGAGATAATTTCTCACCAGACACACCAATATAGGAGTTACCTAAACTAACTCCTATCTTAGAGGAACAACCCAAGAGTTAGGCACAAATTCCTAACTTGGAATATTTAATTAATTTATTTATTTTGGATTTATTATTGTTTTATGAGAGAGTCTAACATTCCCCCCTTCAATGATAAATCCAAAATAAGAACGAGGAACCATCTTCCAAGTTCTCATGTTGATCCTCAAAAACATTGCCTAAAAAAACCGCCAAATCTGGATGCTGAACAAACCGCAAAATGAAGAGACTGAGCCAGCTACATGACTGATTCATCTCAGAGGGATGCTTGACAACTCCATCATGTGCCAAGCCGCAAAAGGATCCAACTGTCCTTTGCTTGAAAAACAGCATCCGGTGTCCACTGACACAATTTGATGAACGCCCACTGGCGTATTTGCTGATGATGATCGCCCACTGGCTGAAGATGTCAAAAAACAACTCAATGTTGCTTTTGCTATGATGAACGCCCACTGGCGTATTTGCTGATGATGATCGCCCACTGGCTGAAGATGTCAAAAAACAACTCAATGTTGCTTTTTCTATGATGAAAGCTGCTCACTGCTGCTTTGGTTGTTGATCGCCCACTGGCGAATTTGCTGATGCTCACTGCTGATGACAAATGCCCACTGGCTGCTTCACTGATGTTGTCGAGACTTTCAGTCTGACAACCACTTGTCAATTTCATTGACATTTTCCCCCCTTTGTCAGCTGAAAGGAGAGACAATCTGCTCCAAAATATATTTGAACTCCCCTCCTTCAGGTGTAGGAGAGTTTCACTGTTGTACTCCCTCATTCAACTGCATGAGAGTACCATCATCTGTTCACTGCTGGCTGCACTATGTAAGATTGTAGTCGGTTGTAGAACTGAGACAACCGTTTGACTGTGGATGACCATTCCCAAGGATCAATCCAGTCATAATGTATCTTCAATCTGCCTGATTTTTGGTGGTTGCGACATTTTGTTGAGGAATGATTGGGCTTGCCACAATGGCAACACGGATGGAGATCAAAACATTGATCTTCCAAATGACCGGCTCTTTGACAATGAGAGCATTTCGGTTGAACATGAACTTTAGGTTGCATGAAATTTCGTTTGTCTACAACTTTCTCAGAACCTGCTGAGGTGAGTGGTTCAAGAAATCCTGCACTCACAAACTTAATTGGCTTGGAATAATCTGGGATTTGTAAGTTGGTGTCATCAGGGACATATCCTAAGCCACGTCTACTCTTGTTATTTTGAATTTCTTCCCAGGGCTTGATGATGGCCTTGGAAGAAATTTGAATTTTATCATGAACAACTTCGACACTTGAAGTTGTTGGGATGAATGACTTATCATCTGGATGGTTCAAAGACTTAAAGGTATCACTCTTTTCTTGCAATTCATTCCTTTGAAGTTGGGACTCAAGCTGAAGAAAGTCAATGGTTTCATGTGTTTGCTGTAGATGTCGTGAAATATCAGCAAGAGTTTCTTTGCTGACGTGCACCATGTCTTCATCACTGGAGATGATCAAACTGTGAAGAATGTTTAATAACTGAATATGTTGCGCCATCTGAACTTGCTCACTTGAAGTCAGGGCTCTCTTGTTGTCGATGTCGTGCACTTGATTTTGTTTCACTTTACTTGAATGACAGGTTCGCTTGCTTTGGGATTTGACTGGCATGCTCGCTTGATTTGTTGATCTCAACTTGCTTGATTGGTGTTAGAGTTGAACTTGTTTTGGTTGTTGTGATGGTTGTTTCAAGGAGTTAAAACTCATGGACTCACTTGATTGTGCTTTAAAGAAAGGGTGTCGAACACTGTCGAAAATGCACCCAAAAAGCTTACAATGGTTTGAATGACTCACATAAAACAAGGAATTCACTTGTCTTAATTTGACTAAGTTGAAGAGAATTGACGTGCTTGACTTCTGATCAAATCAAAACATGGGTGTTGGTTTCAACCGAGAATGCACCCGTACAATGCGATGTAATTGGAATTTGATTCACAAGTTCTTAAATTTGTTTGCAAGAATGTTGATGTAGACTTTGATTTGAAATGCTTTAACTTGATTAAGTGAAGTTGCTTGTTGATGTAGAATGTTGATGTTGACAATCTTTGATTATGAGTTGTATTTGCACAGATGCAAGTGTCGAGTTCAATTGTCCTTCCTTGACGCTATTCTGTTACAAGTGTCTTGCATTGAACTTTATGTGTGTGGTAAAAGCGATCATTTATGTGTCAAAACTAGACACAAATCAGAAAAGCAAAGGCATGAAGCCATAAAAAAAAAAACTCGCCATCACAAATACAAATGGTGTACCTAAGATCCCCTTATTCAATTTCGGGCGGATCTAGGACACAATCACTACAAATAATATGTCTTTATTGAGTACTGAGATCATCAACCTTTCATCTTTTACAACATTGCCATGAAATCTTTCTCAAACAATGAGAATTTGACACTCACAAATTTGGAAGGAAATGAGTTCAAAAACCTAACTAAACCTCCTATATCAATGAACCTTCCATTGAAAAAATTTATCACTCCAAAGATTTCAAAACATCACCCTTATTACTCCATGACAAAGCTTTAAAAAATACTTTTAAAAAGCTCACCTTATCACTCCATTACAAAGCTTTAAAAACTATTTTTATAAAGGTCACCTTATTTCTCCCCAAAAAACACTATAATTAAAAAAATACACTTTTCAATTTCAATTTCAGCTCAGCTTAACTTTCACTCAACCATATTCCACTCCTTATCTCTCCAAAAACAATTTAATAAACAACTTTACCTTTTCCTTACCCAACGTGACTTATGCATTTAACTCCACTAACTCTAACCCATTAAAGTTCATGAAAACATTAAATGTTAAACTTCATTCTCACCCCACTCATTCTCTCACATTCCACTTACTATCTCTCATCATATATTAAAAATTACCACGCTTCATTACAAACCATGAGAATTTTCACTCCTTTTTTTTGTGATTTGTAAACTAATGCGTTGACAATTTAATGAACCAACGAAACAATAAATAAATGCTGATGTGAGGGTGGAGTATTTGACCAGAAGTTCAAAGGATGATTTCTTTGCCACCGCAAAGGAAATTGATGTCATGAAGGCTTTGTTTATGCTACCATTGAAATTACGGCTCGCCATTTATACTTCGTCAGCTTTCTGCTAAAACGTAATGGACCACATCTCCTGTAACTTCACGTACAAATACGGTGACTTCCTCCTCTGTACAAATTTATTTTCTTTTTTACACAATTTTAGGTGTTACAGATGCAGTTTTTTGCTAGAACTGACTGGCCTCCTTTGTATGCGCTCGTTGATTTTCAGACCTCTGGATTCTCATACCAATTGAAGAAAAACAAACCACTTGATTCTGCAGTGCTTTCTCGGTTGAAGCAATTCTCAACAGTGAACAAGATTTAAAAAAAATGGCTCTTCGTGTTATAGCGGACAGTCTCTTAGAAGATGAAATTGCTGGTCTTAACGAGATCATAAACACAAATCATAAACTCTTCGAAATGTGTGCAGACTAAAGAAATATCTCCATACCTTAAATTGATGAAACCACATTATCTCTCTATCGCATTGGCCATGAATATCTTGTCACTCTCGTGGGTAGGCATACCATCAAGTATCGACTCTTATAACTTCACTTCAAGCTGGAACTTGAACCTGATAATAAACTCGACTAATCTATCTCAACTTCAATCCTCTGCCTTATCGATGATCATCCTTCCTTCACGAGAATTTAATTGGAACACCTCTGGTGAGATTTTCACACTTCTGAGTCCCCACGGTGATGCTACGAGTTTCAAACAGCCAAGTCCGAGCCGATAACTAATCTGCTCTCATGGTGAGATGAGTGACTCATCTGAACAATGGGCTGAGCCCTTTGCAACTACAGACTGACGAACTTCTTCTTGAAAGCGTGAATCTCCTTACGATTTTCCAACAGCAGCCGCAATTTTCAATAAAAAAATTCTGCAACAGATTTTTCAGGCAAACAGCGGCCTCAATTATTACAATTTAGTCCTTTCTAAAAATATGTTTCAAATATTGAAGAGAAATCTGGAATAAAATACAGAGGTCATGTGAAATACTGTGTCCACTGTCAAAATCCTGGGTGGTGGGTAGCATAAGTGCGCTCAACCCGAAACAAAGGAAGGAGGATGCTAACGGTAGGTGGCCATGGATGTGTTTAAATCTGAAACGCTACCCCTTTTATTTGAGAAAGCATACAGCTCAATATATAAACTCGACAATTCGGATCAGCTCACTCTCCACCATGGCTCTGATACCACATGATAAAAATGAAATTAACTCAAACAAATATATAAATCACACATATAAAAACCAGACACAAAATATGGCGGAAAAAGGCTGAAGCCTCATGCTTCTCTCTCATTACACATTACCATCCAAAATTGAATATAGTGTTACAAATAAATAGATGAGAGATATTGGTCTCAAGATAGTGCGTGCTATCTTGGACACCTTTGGTTGAGATAATTTCTCCTTTGGTTGAGATAATTTCTCACGAGACACACCAATATAGGAGTTACCTAAACTAACTCCTATCTTAGAGGAACAACCCAAGAGTTAGGCACAAATTCCTAACTTGGAATATTTAATTAATTTATTTATTTTGGATTTATTATTGTTTTATGAGAGAGTCTAACATTCTCTTTCTCCAAGTGAAGGTTTTTAGCTTCCTCGTTCATAGGTGATGGTTATATTTGAATGAGACTCCTCCTTTTGTTTAGTTGTGGCGTCCTCAATAGCAATTGGCTCTTTTGACTGTGGCTGGGGTCTGCCAACTTTTATCCGCATGCTCCTTCTTGCCTTAAAGTACATGGAAGGCTCCCTTTTTTGCTTCCCTTTTTGCTGTGGAGATGTGCTTAAGGTAGCTAGCACAGCTGCTGCCTCCCTGGCCAAAATCTCAAGTGATTTCTCCTTTTGTTGCTCTGTTTCCATACTTCCTGTAGAAAGTCCTGTTTCAACTGTTTTCAGGCTTCCTGTAGAAACTATTTTCAGCCTGGTTGGCTGGACGTGGCTTTCCTTTTAATTCATGTTTGGTTGCCTTGGTTGTGCCCTCCTTTGTTTGGATTTGTTGAGTCCTCTCTGTTCTTGCTGTGCCTGAGTGTCTTGTGTTTCTTCATCATTGGTTTTCTCACCTTTTTCAATGTGTTCATTCTTCCTCACTGCTGGATGGGGTGATATTTTTGGCCAAAACTCTGATATTGTCATCCCGAGACATGTTTCGGGAGATTTCCCATGATATGGGGATAGTGTAGGTGTGTAGGGCGTCTTCTACTAATAATTTGATGAGCCCATGATAGGCCAACTGGTCTGGAATCCCTTCATTCATTTTTGTGGCACATTCACTTAATGACTGCAGAAGAAAATAGGGAATGCTTAACTTCTTTTCTAGAGGTGAATCAATTCCATGTCTAAGTTCACACAACAACCTGAAATGATAACCATGGATAATGTTGAATTATGAATCCCCCTGGCATGGTGAGAGTGCTCCCTTTTTCTTATGCTTTGGTAAAAAATGGAAATGTTGTTTATGGTTTCTCCCTGGACTTAAGGAAGAATTCCTCGTCTGTTTGATATCAATGAACAATAATTCCCTGGTTTCAAGACTTTTGCTGCCCAAATACTCGGTCGCTCGTGTATAACAGGAAGACTTAGGTTTCCACAAACAGGGTACAACACTTCAATTTTTACTCCCAACATACATACAAAAGTGCAACTTCATTTTTTTTTTTTATGTACAGGCTAGCCATCAAAGTGCTTTATCTTTTCTACAAGAGAAAAAATGTTTTAACAGGAACTGTGGAGGACAATATTGACATTAAAGAGAGATTCCATACAGGATGGCAGAATTTTTATGCTAGTGGGAAAACCTGTGAACAATTTATGAAACCAACGTTTCGGACTAGCTAGGTGAGTCCATCATCAGAGCAATGAGATTTGTATTTTGAGAAGAGAGAGTCGTGAAAATTATGGAGCTATTAATAGTGTTTAGAAAGATATTTGATATCTTTTTGCTTATAATGTCGGCCTGATTGATTCATAATTATTAATTAATTAATTTGTTTTTTAATATTTTTTTAATATTATTATTATGATTTTAAATTTTAGGTTTTAATGATTGAATATATCTGAAAGCATTTGTTTGTTATATATATTATATTATTTTATGTGTTAATTTATTTATTTGTATTATATTATTTTATTTAATTGTATATCATTTATTTATTTATTTAGTTTATTATTATTTATATTTATTTTCTGTTTATTTATTAATTTTAATTACTTACTATTCATTTATTTTAATTTTAATTATTTATTTATTTATTTTTTAAATTATTATTTATTTATTTATTTAGTAATGATTATTCTAATAATAAGAATAATGTATAAATTGTATTAAACGAAAAATAATAATAATAATTAAAAAATAAATAAATGATATACAATTAAATAAAATAATATAATACAAATAAATAAATTAACACATAAAATAATATAATATATATAACAAACAAATGCTTTCAGATATATTCAATCATTAAAACCTAAAATTTAAAATCATAATAATAATATTAAATAAATATTTAAAAAAAAAAATTAATTAATTACTAATTATGAATCAATCAGGGCGACATTATGAGCAAAAAGATATCAAATATCTTTCTAAACAACTATTAATAGCTCCATAATTTTCACGATTCTCTCTTCTCAAAATACAGATCTCATTGCCCTGATGATGGACTCACCTAGCTAGTCCGAAACGTTGGTTTCATAAATTGTTCACAGGTTTTTCCACTATCATAAAAAGACAATATTGACGCAGAACCGACCAAGAAATTCCATGCAACACAGGAAAATTGTTGTTTTTTACTCATGGTAGACTTGTCTCTAACCCTCCAATTCAAAATAGCTCAATTCATCACCTTTTTGGAGTATATCATGCATGGAAGAGTGTTTTCGATCCTACCTTTCTCGGGACTCCAAATTTGTCGAAGAAAAACCAGGCTTCTCTGTTTCAGAAGGCTATGTTGTACTTCTTGTAGAATTTGTCGCTGGCTTCTGTAGGATGTCCCTGTGCCTCTCAACGAGCTCTATATGCGGAAGAAATTTGAAACAGGCCGAAAAGCTTGGTGGAGGATGACAGGTTAACAGATTGTGGGAGCAGAGGATGCGTACTTCGGCTAAGAACGTTGCAGGTGCAAATGAATCAGCGGGTGGTGAGAGTCAGCCGAGCATTTTTTAATTACGGCGTGATTCGTGATGAGGGAGTGAAGTGGCCAGGGGTACGTGGCCACATGCAGACTGCAGTGCTATCATGAACTGCATGTTCTCTTCTTGATCAGTTGCACTGGAGTTCAAACGGCCAACACTCCCTTTTTTTTAATTTTCATGTGAGTCGACTGTCCACGTATACTCCATGATTTCTGGCTGAGCGCTAAAGAAGGAACTGTCGGGTTAACATTGCTAGATTCCTGGCTTAATCCCACCATTTCATTCGTTTAAGAACTTTCGAATCATATTGATGCAAATAGAGGAATTGGTTTAGACGCATACCTGTAAGTCGACGTGCTGCTGGGTCCTTTTTGCTGCTGCATGCATTTGTTTCTATCGTTACATGACGACTTGGTAGCTGATTCATGACTATTTTTTTCTTGTGTAGGTATCCTCTGGCCAGATCCATGCTGCAGGAGCTGGCTTCATGTTCAGATTTGCACCCTCATGCTGTTGATGCTAAATTTTTGCAGGACAGAATCTTGTTTTTTTCATTGCTCCCGAACGATAGATCGGATCGATCTGAAACTTTCTGAGCATGTTCCTATCATCATTATGCACCTCCCATAGAAAAATTGTGATCAATGGAGGCACAGATTTCGAGAAAAATGGAAAATAGTTGAAGATTACAGAGGTTGATTTCTCGAAAACCATGCATCAGAATCAACTGAAACTACTTGGGTAGGTTACTATCACCCATATGCATCTCCCCATGAAATAGGTTTTGAAACAGATGCACGGATATGGAGAAAATGCAAAAATGGCTGAAGGTGATGGAGGCTGGTTTCTTGGAAATCGTGCACCGGAATTGGCTGAAACTGCTTGGGCATGTTGCCATCATCCCTATACAACTCGTTATAAAACGATTTTGTAAATGGATGCACGGTTTTCACGTAAGGGAAAAAACAAATTTCAGCACTATGCATTTTTGCTTCCAAGCATTCTGCAGTTTTTTGCATGGTAAGAAAAAATGAGCTTGGGCTGTGATGCAGGCATGGAGATGATGGAGGAGGAGTTTGAATATTGTAAGAGGAATTTTGAACCCTTGAGGAAGCTATCATGTTCGCCAAACTACCTTTTTGAGATCCATTTCTACCTTCCTGTAGAAATCCTGTAATTTCTACAGGAACTTCCTGTAGAACATGCAGTTTTTAAGAAAGAAGCACAATGAGATGGAAAAAATGATGGAGAAGGGTGAGGGATGGAAACATGGATGCTTGCAGGCCTCATGGACATATTCCTAGCCTTCCAGTCCTCTTCGCAGATTGATTTTGGCTTGTTTGTAGGCTTCCTGTAGAAGACACAGAACTTCCTGTAGAAGGCATAGAACTTCCTCTGTCTTTGTCTTCAGCGATCCTCCTGACCCGCAATGTCCTTCTTGCAACCTGCAATTACTCAATAGAAATTAGGTTTACTTTTTCTCTCTTTTTCTTCTTTTTTTTCCTCCCCTTTTTTTGAAGATGACTAGGGCACCTCATGGAGGTTCTCACTCTAATTGCCTGCCCTGGGCGCCTCGAAGGGAGGTTTTCACCCAGGGATCTTATTTTTTCTTTTTTCTTCTTTCCAACCCATTTGTTATAGACATCTTTGGGCACTGCAACCCCAAGCATAAATGTCCATAAACCAAGGGCTCTTAAGTCCCTAAAAGTGTTGTTCCAACCCCTAAAAGAACAAGGTCAGCTGATTACATCATCTCCCAGAAGTTCTCCATGAAAAACTACTCAGAACTGGTCAAAATTGGACCATCTCACTTGCTCCATGGTCAAAGTGCACTGCATCCCACCTAAATGCACACGAGAGGTGCGATGCATACTGAAAGGCCCTTCTATAGGGTGTGATGGGCGAGAGTGGACAAATGGCAGGGTCAATCTGTGAGGTGGAGGATCATGGAATCTTCCAGAAACTTCTCTTGTGACACTTGGCTCTCTGCATTCGCCCAAGGATGAGTAAGAGATCATCAATCTCCAAGTGGAATCAAGAACTATATGGGAGAAGACACTAATCAAATCTCAAAAGCTGACTCACCCCCTTTGCAAACATCTATATATGGATCCCTCATCCCAGAGATCCAGAGGCTGGATTTTTGTATCTTGTAAGGAAGTGCTATTGGTTTCTTGGTGTAACATCATAGTGTTGGGTGATCTAAGCTTTTCATGAGGTGAAGAAGGGCTTTCTTTCTGAGAGGATGACGCTGGGTCAGAACAATTGGTTGTAATCCTCTTTGCTATTCTTGATTATTAATAAAGTTATTCAATTTTTCCTCCACATTCTTGTATGATTGATGATATATGCATTTGTGTGGTAAATATATATCTGGTCCTATATTGTTTATGATAGTAGATCTCTGTTCTTGGATAGTGTTATCCTGCTTTGATTCTACAGGTGCTCTTTGAAGCTGGGTAGACGAGGAAGCAAGTGGCAAAGATCTGTCAGAAGGGAGAGGAATCAAGTAAGGAACCAAGCACAAGACAGAGGTTGGTCTCCTTTGTTCCCCTCTTATCTACTTCTCATAAAGGAAAACGAAAGTGGTTTTAGTTTGTTTGTTTCTAAGGTAGCTGCCAGCCTTAGTGGGACTAGCAGCTCTGCATAGACACTAGATATCCCTATAACAAAATGGCGACTCCACTGGGGACCGAATAGATTGTTTGCTTGTCTATATTTATTTGCCTTATAAACTTATAGACAGAGCCTGAAGTCAAGCCAGCTAGCCTTCAAACTGCATTTTCTATGCAAGTGCAAAGTAGATTAATGCTGCTTCAGTCTATCTTCGGGTTTTGTTTATAAACTTAACAATCGATTAACAAACTCTCTAATTGCCCTTGTGGTGGCTCTAGTAACCTCCTTAGATCTACTCCTGTGATTTAATTACTGATTATCACTTGCACGACCAAAATCCCTGAACTGTGCTGCAGCCTATGATCAAGAACTAGATCAAAAATCTCACACTGTACCATCGCACCCTCTCTTCAAGGATATCAGTATGCATCGCACTTCCCGTGGTGCTATAGGTGGGATGCATACAAGAATCCTTGTATAACAGGTGTGCTGATCAGAAAGGGCTAATTTTGCCTCGAGACTTTGGTTTTTTCACTCTTTTCAGCTCTATTCAGGAGTTTTGCTATCTGTAATCAGTATACCTATGTTGGAAACCCCCTTCCTTGCCATTATTCCGCCTCCATTGTGCAAAGAACTGTAAATGTTTTTATGTATTGTGAGCCATTTTCAGTTCTCTTTTACAAAGAACTAGCGTAATTGAACTGTCGTTTCTTGATTTGAAAGTGTTGCAAGTGTCGCTTTTAGTCATAAAAGAGAATCCGATTGTTCTTGATTATCGATTACACTGTTACTCTTGTATTTGATTTGAATTAGTATTTTTTCAAGTGTCAAAAGCAATTTTTCAATTTCAAATCACAAAGTTTCATCATTGTCTTCATTTTGTCTTGAAAAGAAACTTGTTAGTAATGTCGCTTTGAAAAATAATTCAGATTTGCGCTTAGCTTTCTTTTTATCATTCACACATTAAGAAGGCTGAAAAAAAATACATGCATGTGCATTTGCATTTAGATCGTTTGTTGGTTTGATTTAGGACAGTGCATATAGTGTGTGTTCTCTGCTCTATGTTGAAAGAATATCATCTCTCTTTCTTTAGTAGCTAGGATTTTCATTGCAAAAAGAAGATTAAACGATTGTTTATCATCTTATATTGCATTTTAGGAATTCTATACCTACTTCACATAGTGAACCTAAAAGGAAAATTTCTTAAGCAAGATCAACTGTAAAATAAATTTAATGAATCTTAAAACTCTTTGGAACCTAACACACAACATTTAGAAGTCTAGGCTAGAGACGTATTCCGGCGTCGTAAAGCCTAGTAACTGTTGTTTTCATTACTGGTTGGGCGATTCCTCCACTTTGAGACGATAAGTGCCAGTACGGACTTGTGCTCCCACGTACCGTCAGGTATATATTGGGAGACCACAATAGGCTTTATCCTTTATCCATAGGAAGCCATGTCTGCCACCCTATCGATCGCAATGCACTGAACATAACATTCGGGAAGATTGACTGCCGTACCGTAAAAAGTATTCTGTAGTTTTTCGATTGGTTTGGTAATCCCTCTGCCTAGATTTCCAGAGTAGTCTCTTTCATTCCTTTTCAGACTCCTTAAAGGAAAAGGTCCATCTAAGCACTTGTCACTTCAAGCTCATTAAAGTCGAAGGCGCCTAGAGTCATCTTTTGTTTTTTCTCGACTCTTAAAAATTGAAAAACAAGTTGTGTCAAAGCTTCTAAAATTCATTTAATTTGGAAACATATTTCCCCTTGATTTTTAGTTGGTCAAGTAATCTGCAATCGTGGAAGAAATTCAATTGAAACCCTGTCGTTCGTGGAGGCTTACGAGTCAACTGTCTTTGTCTCCAAAATCAAAACTGTTACGGACAAAGCGAACTCGTTTAACCAGTTCCAAATCCCCTTGTAAAGTTAGAACAAGTGTTCCAACACCATCGGAGACTCCGATACTCCAAACATTTCTAGTATCCCTGCCTTTACAGAAGAAGTTCCGCGGCCACCAAAGGACAATAGAGCTGATCCTAGTGTGAAGGCAAACACTTGTATTACTGAACCAGCTCCATCTACAGCTGATTCGGAAGGTGTTATTCCCCAAACATCTATCGCTGTAGATTCTATACCTTCTTCGGCACCAGAAATATTTTACGGACCTGACGATCTACCTCTTCCACCTGGTCTGATTGCTATAGAAGAGATTGTGGAGGGTCCTCCATATAGTACTCCATCGAAATTTGGAGTCGGGATCACCCTATATCCTTCTTCATCATAAATTAGTCTACCGTTATCGGAAGCTCCTGTAGAATCGCTCGGAAATCTTTTGGATAGACTAGAAATGTCTAAACAACCATCGACATCTAGGACTGTGTCATTCGACATAGTAATGGAAGAACTTCCTACTGTTACTCCAACAATGTTCGCCGGCATACCATTTGTCCCAACTAGCTCTCAATCGCTAGATGGGGCCCACTCAGGGGCTATTTCAACAGTATTGTCCATTCCCATTTGTTCATCTGGAATAATATCCTAGAACTCTTATGTTGAGTCTCACTAAATTGATCCTTTACGATGTCAATTTGGGCAGTCTGGTCCTCAAGGACAAACCATTCCTTTGAGTACCGGATTACCGCCGTATGGGCGGCAATGTACCCTTTCATTGTCTCCTCTGGGAGGACAACCATACGAGAGTTCGCAACAAAATTCAGCTTATGTTCGGATTACATCTAGTGGTTGGGTGCCAATACTACCTCAACAACCAAGAGTTGTATACTCGATGCAACAAAGTTTACCTATGTCAAATATACCAACTACGCTGGCTATTGTGACGGTGTCGCAAGTACAAGCATTGCCTCTTGTATGCCAACCTCAGGTTTCTCAGGTTGTAATGCCACAGCCTCTTGTCCCTGTGACTCAACCACAATCACCAACTAGTGGAATGACACAGGCCCAAATGGGTACAATTACCCCTCATCTTGGTCAAACAGCCAGTATTGGACCACAACACATGGCTTCACAACCATGGCTAGTGCAATATCAACAACCGCAATTGCCACAAGTTTACCAAGGATCTGAGCAAGAAATCTTTGCAAATAATGGGTAGCCGTATATTCAAAATAGACAAAATCAACCATTATACAATGGTTATGCCCATCAACCTTATCAAAGTTACCAGCATCAAATGCATTATGCTGGTATGCAAAGACCAACTTCCCAGGAAATTCCATCTTATCTTGGGTATGCTTCGCCAAACCTGAATCAAAAGTTACCCTTCGTGGCGACTTTAGAGTTACCGGATCTAAATCAGCTAACGAATGATCCAATTGCTTACGCCCCTTGGTGGCCAGCGATTCTGCATAAACTTTCGTCAGATATTCCTAAATTTAATGGGAATCCGGGTGAAGATCCGTCAAATCATGTGATGACGTTTCATCTGTGGTGTTCGTCAAACACCCTAAACGATGATTCTATTAGGCTTCACCTTTTTCAGAGAACGCTAACTGGTCTGATAGCAAAATGGTATATCGAGTTACCTAGAGCTTCGTTTGATAACTTCAATACCCTAGCCACAACCTTTTTAACCCATTTTCAGTTACCCATAAGGTACGAAATGGGAACATAACTTCTTACCAATTTCAAACAAATGACGACCACTCACATATCCGATCATATTCGTGAATGGCGACGTCGTCGTAGAATGGTAAAGACGTATGTTCCTGATCAGCTTTTAGCTAAATGGTTTATTAAGTCATTATTACCTTCCATTACAAAATATGTGGCAAAGGGGGGAGTCGTCACTGAAGAGCAAGTTATTGCTCGTGCGAAATATTTAGACTTGATTTATACTCAGTCTGGCACACTTTACGATAAAATCCCTGACACTCCCAGGCTTGAATTTTTCGTTCCTCCCTCTCCTAAATCAAACAATGACTCTCATGCGAGCGTGGCGTGATTGGTACGACAGACACGAAATCAACAAAGGCTACATCTAAAAAGGCCCGTAAGATTTCTAGTCAAAATTCAAAAGAAGAACTTCTCGCCTCGGAAGTAAATGTCGTCTCAACTGACTGTTATAGACATTTTTGTGCCTAACAGCATGGAGCATGAAATGTCAATAATCTAAGGGATCCAAAGTCCCTAAGCATGTTGTTCTTACCCTTAGAGGAACAAGGTCTGCAAACCACAGCACTGAAAATCAGTTCTCCACCTGAAAACACTCAGAAACAGGGTATTTCTGGATCATGTCAGCTGCTCCACTGAGCATCTGCGCTGAATGTCAACTGCTCCTCTCTGTACTTGCGCTGAAGGTCAAAATTAATGAAGGCTACCTGCGCTGGGCGAGATTGGCCAAGTGGCACAGTCATTCTGCAAGGTGTCAACTGCCCAGGAAGCTTCCAAACTGACACTTGGGTCAAGGAATTCACCTAGTGATGAGTAAGAGGGTCTTGATATCCAAGTGGAAGCAAGAACCTCCAAGTGGACTCAAGAACTGAAGATTAACTAAAGTGGGAAAGGACACTAGTCAGCTTTATGCCAGTCTCAAGATGACTCATCCTTTCTCCAAAAACCTATATATAGATCTCTCTCATGAGGTTTAAGGAGGCTGGAATTTTGTGCAAGTAAGGAAGTGCTGTTGGTTTGAGTATAGAGTTATTGGGGGTTTTGCTTGAAGGAGGTGAAGAGGAGATTTCTTTCTGCTGGGAGGTGTTGCTGGATTGGGCCTATTATGGTTGTAACTCTCTCAGAACTTTACTTCTCTTATCAATAAAGTGTTTGAGGTTCTTCTATATGCATGTGTCTTGATGATGAATTGATGCTTGTATATTTGGTTTATGCTAATCCTTAAATCGATTATGGATGCATGCTTCTTGTAGTTTCCTTTTCTTGTGCTTTTACAGGATCTATGTGCAGTTGGGCCGGTGAAAGAGCAAGGAGCTAGGAGCAAGCGGCAAGGAGTGAAGACTGGATCGACTATTAGCGCAAGATAACGGTTAGTAGATCATCCTTTTCTTCCCTCTCTCATCTCATAAAGAAGAAACTTTGAATAGCTTTGCATTCAGTTGTTGCTGAAGTACTATCACCTTCAGAGTGGGATAGGGGCATTCTGCATTAGATACTTTTCCCAACAACAAATTGGCGACTCCGCTGGGGATCGTATCTTGTTGGTTGTTTGTGTTTCTTGCTATTCATTTCATAAACAAAGGGAGTACCGAATCGAACTGTATTTGGATCTACCAAATACAAAGTAGAGGGCAGCTACTCTAGCTCAGTTTCTGGGCAAGTTTATGATTTGAAGAGCTGATCCACAAGGACTCTAATAAGCTCTTAGTGATAGATTTTCATCCTCCTTTACATCCCTTAGTGTGTCCTTGACTGATAGCTTCTGATTTGAGCAAAAACTGTGAATTTTTGAGCAATCTGTGACCCGGAAACCAAGACGGACGAAAGTCTCGTTCTTCAGTGCAGGCTGTACAAAGGCTGTCTGCATTTCAGCACAGTTCCCGAAGGGGCTACCTGCGCTGAAGGTCAAACAGGCAGTGTTCCACCTGCGCTGGACCAGTCTTGGCTTGAGCTACTGGGGTTTCCTGCTGTGTCTTGCCTTGTTTTCACTCTTGTTTTTGCTGTTTGTTGCCAGTCAGTGGGCCTATCTGAAACCATCTTCCTTTGTCATTATTCCGCCTCAGTTGTATAAAGAAACTGTGTTTGTTCTTTTGTATTTCTTGTGTCATTTACAGTTTCCCATAACGAAAGTGAACCAGTCTTGCTGTGGCCTCTTAGATCTAGACCTGTGATTAAGTGTCGTTTTGATCTTAAGAGTTAGTTTGTTTGCTGTTCATAGCTGATTGAGCTTGTCGCTTTCATTATATGGTTTGAATTTACATATTTCTAGTGTCGAAACAAGTAAATCTTAAGGTGTCTTTCGATTTTGGACAAACTTGTTTGCTTTCGCTTGAAATTGAATTCAAAGTTATACAACAGCTTTCTTTTTGCATTTGATCAACATTAAGAAAGAGAAAAGAAATACTTGCATTGTGCATGTCCATTATGACGATTGCATGATTGATTTAGAAAAATGCATTAGTGTGTGTTCTATGATCTGTGTGAAAAGGTGTTATCTTCCTTCTCCCTCAGTAGTTAAGGTTTTCAAAGTTGAAAGATTGAAAAGCTTGCTTATCATCTTAGATTGCATTTAGGAGTGTTACTATACATCTCGTGGTGATCCATAAAGGCAAACTGCTAAACAAGATCAACCTTAAAATAAATTGAATTTACATAACAACGCATTGAAACATAACGCAAACATCTAGAGGTCTAAGCTAGAGACGTGTTCCGGCGTCGTTAAACGTGATATCTTAGCGTCGAGTGGTTGGGTGATTCCTCCACGGTGAAGCGATAAGTATCAATATGGACTTGTGCTCCCACGTACCGTCGCGTATATATTGGGAGACCCCTATAGGATCAAAGCCTTTATCCATAGGAAACCGTGTCGGCCGCCCTACTGATCGCAATGCAGTGAACACAACATTCACGAAGATCGACCACTCATACTGTAAAACGTATTATGTGGTTTTGCGAAAGGTTTGGCACACCCTCTGCCTAGAACTCCAGAGCAGTTTCTTTTGGCCTTTTTCAAACTCTATAACTGAAAAATTCCATCCGAGCATTTGTCACTTCGGGCTCGTTAAAACATCGAAGGAGACTAGAGTCATCTTTAGCTTTTTCTCGACTCTTAAAAAGTGAAAAAGCAAGTTGTGTCTAAGCGTCGTTATAAAATTTATTTTAAATGGAACATAATCACCTCCTATTCCCGCGTTGATCTTTAAGTTGAGAACATGGAACGCCCCAACCAAGGAACTCCACATGATGGAAATCCTGGTCCTTTCTCGTCTTGGGGAGAAGTTGGTGCGCCCCACATGGCCACATTGTCGCTTCCAGGACTGACAATTGGCCTGCCTATTTGGCTATTCTCAACTAGTGTAGTTCAGAACACCATGGTTCCTGAACAGTCGAGTCAACAGTTAGATGAGTCTAGAGCCTCCCACCAGCCTTCTACTTCCTCTAACCCTTCCTCCAATCCTTCATCTT
Source organism: Pinus tabuliformis (assembly GCA_031772625.1). Classification (NCBI taxonomy): domain Eukaryota; kingdom Viridiplantae; phylum Streptophyta; class Pinopsida; order Pinales; family Pinaceae; genus Pinus; species Pinus tabuliformis. The sequence goes on from CM062805.1 coordinate 270,903,486, forward strand.
CAAAAGGTGGAGCCGGCAAAAGCCAAGCTCCCACGGAGAAGAAGGAAAAGAAGAAGAGAGAAAGGAAGAAGAAGGAGCCTAAGGCGACTGGGGGCAAGCAAAAGACATCTAACAAAAACCCACACACTGCACAGACCGGGCCTAAATCGCCATGTGTCATATGTAGAGGAGACCATTTCCATAGAGATTGTCCCTATATTCCCCGGATACTAAGGGACTGGTCCCCTCGATTGCACAATTCGGGAGCTTCAACCTCTGATAGCCAGGTTGAGTGCTTACCGTCAACCAGCGAAAGTGAAGGATCAAGACAAAAGGGGGGAGAAAAATCCCCCTGTAGACTGTGTGAAGGAAATCACACCATCCACCGTTGTCCCTTCTTAGACGAAGCGAAGAGAGTTTTGGAAGATCGTCCGGTTTCACCGTTGAGACTTCCTCCTGGATACAAAAAACTCGTGCCAAGTCCTTCGTTGGTTGAAAACACTGCTGGCCCGCTCAAGTGGTCAGCTGAAGCGTCAGTCATTGAAAATGAACCTACTGAATCCAAACCAGACGAAATTCTAAAGGTCGATACGGCAGTTGACCCGGTTCTTCCTTCAGAGGTTTCATCCTCAAATGACACCGTCACTGAAGATTCATCTTCAAATGACACCCTCACGGAAGAGAATAAGGATGACACCATCCAGATTCTTTTCATCAACACAGATTCTGATGAGCATCAGGGCAATGCGCCCATTCCTTTATCGCAGGAAGGAACATCGTCAGGATCGTATCCGGCCGTGTATTCGGTCCCACCACCGAGCAACCTGGTTGTGTCCTTTGATTGGAACCAACTGGGCAGACCCCGGTTACCAGCCAGTATACCATTCAGAATCATAGTCCAAATTTACAGAATGGTGATGGCTGGAACTATCATTGATGAAGGGGCATCTGTGAGTATCCTTTCCTCTGTTGCTTGGAAAGCACTGGGTTCCCCGACACTTTTGCCTGAGATAAGAAATCTCTCGAGCTTTGATAAAGGAACCAGTCGACCGTTAGGGATCCTCCAAAATGTGCCTGTTACATTGAAAGGGAAGACCGTTCAAATGAACGTGATGGTCGTTCAAGGACCGTTGGATTATAACCTACTCCTTGGACGGGACTATATATATTGCATGGGAGCTACAGTCTCCTCACTCTTTAGAGTAATGTGTTTTCCACACGAAGGAAGGGTGGTCAAGATCGTAGACCAACTTTCATTTCGGGGATCACGCATCGCAAATAGTCAAATACCAATCCTCAATGGTCTATTCACCCAAGAAATGTCTCCACCCCCAGTCCTCCTTCCCGATGAGTGCGAGTGATTCGGAAAGATGGGACTGGAACCCAGGGGGCATGCATCCTGGTCTGCTTCGAGCAGAAGAAACCCTGGGTATAAGGTAGGATTTCCGCGAAAGAATATGACTAATCCGTACCCCATCCGAAAGAAGGAAGAGGGGTTGCCCTAGAATAGGATTCCTTTGTCAAGGTTACTTGTTTGACAAAGGTCATTCAACTTTGTCTAAACAGGTAGGCTACCAAAGAAAGGGATTCTTTTGCGGCAGCAAATTGTAACCCTCTTTGGGTAAAAGGCAAGCCTCACCCATTAAAACTAATGTTTTAGAGGATAAGTAGGGGCAGCCTCCAAAGAAAGAGATTCCTTTGCTGCAACAAATAGTAAACATCTTTGAGTAACCTAATGATAGACATCGCCGAAGAAAGAGTTTCGTTTGCGGCAGCAAATAAAACCATTCTTTAGGTAACTAGAAAGAGGCAAGCCTCCCTTAATAACATTAATGTTTTGTCTTTGAGTAGTGTTCTTCTCTTGTCGCAAGTAGCTGCTCTCTTGTCGCAAGTAGTTGTTCTCTTGCGATCTTGCAAAAGATCTGTTAAAAGTTGGGCCGACGGGAAGACAAGTACCGCGTAAGACCCGTTAAAAATAACGAGAAGACAAGTATCGTTAACATTAGACTAGCAAGACGACAAGTAGCTGTGAACACCCAAAGAAAAACAAAGGTGGAGGAGAGGAGGGGCAGCCTTGAAATTGTATTTTATACCTGGGGGCATGCAAACCTTTTGGAGTATAAGCAAAGAGCGGTCATTGATCGTTTCCTAACTTACATAAAGAAAGGATGTGGGGCAAAGGTCAAAATTTGCCAAATTAGGAGCATAGCTTCGTGAGATAAAGCTCCATAAAAAATAGCTATCTCACAAGAGACATTTCTTATCTTATGACTGGTATAATCGAGCAGTTTTACCGCGGAATTTATGCTCGTTAAAAAATAGAAAAGCGAGATTCGAGCAGTTTTACTGTGGAATTTATGCTCGTTAAAAAATAGAAAAGCGTGAGCAAGGGTTCCACCAAAGTTCAAACTCATTAAAAAATGAACCTATCCCGGTAAATAACCATTGTGATCGTAAATTTATTAGCCATAAAAGCCTTGGTCGTGTTTGCACCCGCCACCTCCATTTCATTTGGCCAATCGTTCACCTCCATATGATTGTTTACCTATTTTGAGGAACAGCTGCGAAGAGTGATTTCACTTAGCCATCCTTGTGACACTGCCGTGATTGGAAAATTCCAACCTGTACCTGGAATCTGCTGCTATCCCTGTTTATCACTCGTTCCTCAAAAAACGAGTCTTCTTTGAGCTCTTTTCATCTGACTCGTAAAATATGAAAAGTTTGCCGAGTTTTGGCCTTCCAGCTCGTTAAAAAGGACTGGAAGAGCTATCCCTCCTCTAGATTTTAATCTTTTTGGACCTGAGGGATTATTGCACAAAAAGGTCGAGCGCTTGTTTTATTCGGCTCGTTAAAGTTATCGAAAATTCATCCCTTTTTTATTGTTTTATACTTTTTCGGACTTAAGGGATTAGATGACGAAAAAGGAATTTTGGAGTTAACTTTCTGTACCTTTTCAGACTCTCTAAAAATGAAAAGGACCGAGTTGTCTTTGTCGCTAGACTCGTTAAAATGATTAAATAGCGACAAACTTGTCTTTAGACGAGAACGAGTTTCCCTATCGCTAGGCTCGTTAAAACATAGCGATGGGCTTGCCCGAAGGGCAGGTTATAGAACAAGCATATGTTATCCTCCTCAAGCTTGACAAAAATAAAGAGGTACTGGTCAGAAATGACTGGGGAAAAATTGGGAGAACCTCAAAGCTTTAATGGTAGCAAGTCGCTCTTGAACATGACACTTTGTCCTCCGTACCACATCGGGTTGGGTTGTTTCATTCACCGGTCTCATCACCATGGTCTTCGCCAAACCATCCGTATTTGGGGTAATGCTACCGATCCATCACATCAGTGTCGTTATATGTTCAAGAGATGTGTTCAGAAAGAGTCAACCGTGTCCCATCCACTGCCATACATCATCTTTCATCCACCCATGATCGCCACCCTGAATCATATCTCACAGATTGTTTTCACCTCCACTAAAATCATTAGCTCCATTCCGCGTCACTGATGTGGGATTCATTAAGGCCCTCCTTTGACAGATCGCTTCTTGTCGACTTCAGCTCATTATCCAAGAAGTTGATCTAGGAACAAGCCCCCCAGTACTTTGAAGCTTGCATGCCTCAATGGCAAGTTTCTCACTTCCGGTGACAGGTATACATCAATGACCTTCGACCAGAAGATTTTGCGTGGTGTTCGACTCCAAGTCCTTTATTCACACCACGTGAATTGTACTGCAGTACCTTGAGGGTCATTGTCATTATTGGTGACTCCTCTCGCGCTTGTTAACGGTTTACATTATTGACCGGTAATCAAGCGATGTCTTTCCATGTTCGACTTCAGCATAATTCTCACATGGATCGACTTGTACTTAGAGTGAAGATCGAACGAGATTGAAGACCCCGGATCTAGTTTCATCCATCCGGGCTGCGATATATATTCAGGAAATATAAAGACATTTGATATGTACATCGTTGCAGCAGATGATCATCTTACTCAAAGGATGATAATTTCAGCAGAGAATTATCAGTCTATCATCAGACGATCATCTGTCATATGTACCAAAATGAATTTATAAAGCTGAGCATGGGAATGCCCGCCTCAGCTAGATCATGAAAGCAGAATGAAAAATAATGTATTGTATTGTATTTTATTGCAGGGCACCTCTCAGCGATTGAATGAACTTCGGATCCTCCTGATAAAGCATTTCACCCGATAAACGACCTCATACATTAGGGGGCAACTGTTATAGACATTTTTGTGCCTAACAGCATGGAGCATGAAATGTCAATAATCTAAGGGATCCAAAGTCCCTAAGCATGTTGTTCTTACCCTTAGGGGAACAAGGTCTGCAAACCATAACACTGAAAATCAGTTCTCCACCTGAAAACACTCAGAAACAGGCTATTTCTGGATCATCTCAGCTGCTCCACTGATCATCTGCGCTGAATGTCAACTGCTCCTCTATGTACCTGCGCTGAAGGTGAAAATTAATGAAGGCTACCTGCGCTAGGCGAGATTGGCCAAGTGGCACAGTCATTCTGCAAGGTGTCAACTGCCCAGGAAGCTTCCAAACTGACACTTGGGTCAAGGAATTCGCCTAGTGATGAGTAAGAGGGTCTTGATCTCCAAGTGGAAGAAAGAACCTCCAAGTGGACTCAAGAACTGAAGATTAACTAAAGTGGGAAAGGACACTAGTCAACTTTATGCCAGTCTCAAGATGACTCATCCTTTCTCCAAAAACCTATATATAGATCTCTCTCATGAGGTCTAAGGAGGCTGGAATTTTGTGCAAGTAAGGAAGTGCTGTTGGTTTGAGTATAGAGTTATTGGGTGTTTTGCTTGAAGGAGGTGAAGAGGAGATTTCTTTCTACTGGGAGGTGTTGCTGGATTGGGCCTATTATGGTTGTAACTCTCTCAGAACTTTACTTCTCTTATCAATAAAGTGTTTGAGGTTCTTCTATATGCATGTGTCTTGATGATGAATTGATGCTTGTATATTTGGTTTATGCTAATCCTTAAATCGATTATGGATGCATGCTTCTTGTAGTTTCCTTTTCTTGTGCTTTTACAGGATCTATATGCAGCTGGGCCGGTGAAAGAGCAAGGAGCTAGGAGCAAGCGGCAAGGAGTGAAGACTGGATCGACTATTAGCGCAAGATAACGGTTAATAGATCATCCTTTTCTTCCCTCTCTCATCTCATAAAGAAGAAACTTTGAATAGCTTTGCATTCAGTTGTTGCTGAAGTACTATCACCTTCAGAGTGGGATAGGGGCATTCTGCATGATATACTTTTCCCAACAACACTGACAAAGGCAAAGAAACCAAGCAACCAGGAGGCAAGAAGAAAAACAAAGGGAAGAAGAAGAAACAGGAGGAATCATCACCTGAAAAATCTTCTGCAAACCCTTCTGGAGATAAGAAACCAAATCGTCCATGTCATATATGTGATGAGGATCATTGGACAAGAGAATGTCCATATAAAGCTGAGCTTAGAAAATTCTTCAAGAATTCAAAAACCTTGGAGGTATTAACTGATCCGTTTCCAAATCCAGGAATAAATCTAGTTGCCAGTGATAATGCTTCCCCGTCCCTAGTGCTGATGTTGTCGGTTTTGAAACAAAAAAGTGATGCTTTGATAATGACAAGGAATAAAGATTAAGGGAATCCATAGTTGTCGAACAACAAGGATTAAGATCAACCTAGTAGTTCGACAACAACTTCGACAGATGTTGCATCACCCATCATTCCAGAGCTGACAATCAAACCGCCAAAGGGAGTAGTACACAAGTCGACATTTAATCCACGTGCCAGAGCAACACAACATTATAATATAGTGGAAGATCTGGCCCAATCGCCATCCACTATGTCGACACTGGAGGTACTACAAAATTGCCCCTCCCAAAAGCAGGCTTTATTATTAGCAATAGGTGGGATTGACCCAAAGGATTCTAATCTTGTGTCCTTTAATCACAAAGGATATGATCCTCAGTTACCAGCTCAACTAGCTTTCCTCATTCAAGTGAAATCCCTCAACAAAACTATTCATCGAACAATTATTGATGAGGGGGCATCTACATGTATTATGTCGATGAGTTGCTGGAAAAATTTAGGATCTCCAACTTTGACATGATCTTTGACGACATTAAAAGCATTTGATGGACGAAGATATACCCCATATAGGATTTTAAGTAACTTGCAAGTTGAACTGGTGGGAAAACGGTAGAAATAGATGTTGAAGTAATTGAAAGAAACCTCAATTACAACATCCCACTGGGAAGGCCCTGGATATATGCTATGGTTGTGGTTGTTTCGACCTACTTTAGGAAGATTGCATTTCCCTTTCAGGGAGGAATTACAATCGTCGACCAACAAACATTTCTCCCCAATAGTTCCCAAGTTACGAGAAGCATTCCGATGATCCATGGAAGCCCCCATTCGCTTCAAAATATCAGAGTAGGCCTACTAAAAGACCCTATATTAATGGGGACTTTTTCCCTCCCGCCTCCAATAAATCTGGCGGAAGTGGCAATGGTAGGAACCTACAATATGATATCTTCTATTCAAAAGATCTCAGAAAATGATATTAACATTGGTCATTTGCAAGTATTGCCTCCAAGCCCAATAGAAATATTGTAGCAATCAATGTTTTTGGCATGGGAGGCAGACCCGAATCAATGCTCATCAAGTGTTTGGATAGATAGGTCTAAGGAATATGGCACCCCTTCAGATCCTTGGTCGCAAGTGCATTACACCAACGAAGGAATTGTTGAGTCAATGATAATTGACGGGGCGCCATGGGAAAATTACCACCATCGTTCCCATCTTCCGGATTGTCAAGAAGATACTCCTGATGACCTTCATCATCCTTCAGTTTTTGATTTCCTATCAAATACTGTAAACACGGTGGATTCCGAGTGAAACTTGTCCAATATTGAAGAGACTATCGCCATAAATATCTCGACCAAAACAGATGTTGTAGAGAATATTTATGTTGGCAAATGTTGTTCTCCTTTAGAACTGGAAATATATAATGCTCTTTTTCGTGAATTCAGAGATGTCTTTGCTTGGTCATATGATGAAATGCCAGGCATTGACTCGAGTATAGTTGAACACGAAATAAAGATGTATCCAGATGTCAAACCAGTACGACAACGACTACGGCAGGTGCACCCCAAGAAAGCTGCTGCCATCAAGGCAGAAGTTGAAAAACTTCTCCATGCTATATTTATTTACCGGGTTCCTCTAACTGATTGGGTATCGAACATTGTTCCTGTAATGGAAAAACAAGGAACGATTAGAGTGTGCGTCGATTATAGGGATGTAAACCAAGCTTGTCCAAAATACAACTACCCTACACCCTTTATTGACCAGATAATTGATGAATGCGCCTGATGTGAAATCTTTTCATTTATGGATGGATTCTCTGGGTATAATCAAATAAATATCCGCCCACAGGACCAGTCAAAGACTGCATTTATTTGTCCGTGGGGCACATTTGCATATCGCAAGTTACCCTTTGGTTTAAAGAACGCAGGGGCAACATTTCAGAGGGCAATGAATTATGCCTTCCATGACATCAAAAACATCATTCAACCATATCTCGATGATCTTCTGGCTCATTCACGAAAGCAGACTGATCATCTGCAACATTTAAGAGCAATATTTCTACGTTGCCGACACTACAAGATATGACTCAATCCACACAAATGTGTGTTCTGTGTCAGTTCTGGTCATTTACTTGGCTTTGTAGTCTCAAAGGATGGGATTCGTCTCGACCCATGTAAGGTTTAGGCAATCATAAATTTGCCTCCACCTTCAAATTTGCTTCAGATTCAGAAACTCGAAGGGAAAGCAAACTTTCTGAGGAGGTTCATTCCAAATTACGCCGAACTTGCTAAAGGTTATACGCGTCTATTGAAAAAGGAAGTACCCTTCATATGGGATCAGGTCGTGCAAGCTTCCTTTGATGCTTTAAAGGAATCCCTAATGAAAGCATCATTAATGTATGCTCCTGATTATCAAAAATAATTTAACCTATATCTTGCTACAGCAGATACAACCATCGCAATGGTTTTAGTACAAGAAGACAATGGAATTGAACATCCTATATATTATTTGAGTAGAAACTTAAATGATATAGAAAGCAAATATTCCTATGTTGAAAAGTTGGGTCTCGCAGCTGTTCAATCGATACAAATATTTCGACACTATGTCCTCTTTCGAGAAACTACCATTTTATCAGATTGCAACCCCATGACTTATATATTGTCACGACAATTGCTAGGGGGAAATATTCAAAATGGATAGTAATTCTTCAAGAGTTTGATTTGGAATTTGTAAAATCCAAATCGAAGAAATCCCTGGTATTCACAGAATTACTATGTGATCTCCCATCGTCGTCCAACGATGAAACATCCGAAGAAACCATCGTGGATGAATCTTTGTTTCCGATATCTTCAAGCAATCCATGGTATGGAGATATAATCATCTATCTCAAAACCCAAAAATATAGGTCTAATACCTCTCGCTCGGAACAAAAACGTATTCGATACCAATCAAAAGACTACATGATCGTCGGTGATACACTTTACCATCGTGGTGTCGATATAGTTCTAAGGAGGTGCCTCACCCATGAGGAGGCCGAAAAAGTCCTAAATGATTGCCCTTCAGGCGCGTGTGGGGGGCATCAATTTGGTTATGCTACAGGGCAAAAATTTTTACAAGCAGGATACTTTTTGCCAACAATGTTCAAAGATTGCATAACCACAGCAAAAGTTGCCATGCATGTCAAATTTTCGATAGCAAAACCAGAAGACCACCTGCACCCCTACAGCCAATAGTTGTTGTTGGGCCGTTCACCAAATGGGGCATAGATTTTATGACATGTAACCCCACCTCGACTGGGGGCATGGGTATATCATAGTCGCGGTAGACTATTTTACCAAATGGGCCGAGGCGATGCCTACATTAAACAACACCGGCGAAACAGCTGCCCTTTTCTTTTTTAATCATGTAGTTGCTAGATTCGGCATTCCACAGGCCATAGTCACAGATCATGGATCACATTTTCGCAATCACATGATGGTTGAATTGGCTGCCAAATTGGGGTTGTCCCACGACATCTCTACTCCATATTACCCGCAAGCCAATGGACAAGTTGAAGCAATCAACAAAGTCCTGAAGCGGATGCTGCAAAGGATGATTGGAGTCCACAAAAGGAGTTAGCACCTGATCCTGTACTCAACCTTGTGGGAATACCGAACATTGGTAAGGAATGCAACTGGGTTTACACCCTTTCAACTTGTGTATGGCCTAGAAGCAATCTTACCAGTTCAGTGTGAGATCTCGTCCCTCAAACTCGCAGTCGTTCTTCTCCCCAAAATTTCAGAAGAGGAGGCTTGTTCCTTGGAACTAATCCAATTGGATGAAACCCATCGTGATGCCGCTTTGGCTAACGAAGCCCATAAGAAACGATTCAAGGCACAGTTCGACAAAAATGTCAAACCCCATGTCTTCTTAGAAGGTGACTTGGTCTTACTTTACGACCAAGAATCCGATAAACTGGGAGCAAGAAAATTCAAGTCTTTCTGGATGGGCCCCTATATTGCTAAATTTGTATTAGCAAAAGGGGTCTACAAGTTAGTGGATTATGACAAGATTCCACTGGTGCAACCCCGTAACGGGTTGTACCTTAAGCGTTACTACGCATGATTCAGTGTAGTAACCCCTATGCTTTTGTTACATTTTTGTTTTCGCTAAGGGTAATTTTTTTGGTCAAGTAATCCACTTTTTACATTTATCGCAGATGTCGAACCTGTTGGAATCTTTTGTTGGATATGTTGACGGAGCGAGTCGTAGTTCACAGAACCTATCTTCTATAGCCTGGGCCATTTTTGATCCAAGCGGCGAGTTAATAAGTTTCAGAGGGGTATGCATTGGTCGGTCAACAAATAATATCGCTGAATATAGCGCAGTGATATAACTCCTCTCTAATGCCATCACACATGGCATACGCCGACTTGTCGTCAGGCTAGAATCACAACTCATCATACTACAACTCACTGGTATCTACTCCGTCCGAGATCCAGCTATCTATCGCATGTTCCTAAGGGTCAAGATTTTGGAAAGGCAATTTGATTTTATTCAATATCAGCATATTTCCAGAAACTTGAACACATTAAAAGATTCATTGGCAAATTATGTGTTAGATAGACATTTGCAACATTTATAAAAAGAAGCATTTCGTCAATATTTGCATCAGGATCATGTAACTTAACCAAAATAAAGCTCCGAAAATCATATATATATATATATATATATATATATATATATATATATATAACTGTTTATGGTTTACACATAATGTTCTGTAACCAAGACAAAAATTGGTCAGATGACCCAAAACTCAAAAAGTTAGGGGGCACCCTAGTCTAATGATGCTGGTGATAATAAGTCATTGCCTGTGCAATCATGTGTAAAAGCCTAGTCCATCGACTCGACACGCCAGTAGTATCTTGTTGCTACCTCAGAGGCATCTCGTCAGTCCTCACATCTGGAATACCAAGAGTGAGGCCTTCGACCTGATCTTGCAATGCTGAAAGAGTCTTGGCCACATCAAGGTCACGAAGGATAGCCCTTCCCACAGCCTCTCCTGCTGGAGCGGTAGCTGGCACTCTCAAGCGCAATACTGGCCGAACTGGTCCAACATCTGCATGAGCACATGAGTTTTGATTAGTCCTAATAGAAGAAACCACAAGAACATTATAAAAGAGACGATAAACAGAGATATGGTCAGAGAATTTACCGATGACACCCCACTGCTCGCCAGCCGACAGTACCAAATCCGAATCACCCCGGAAATCCATACCAGCATATGGATACTCAGAAAAAACCATCTCCTGATGGTTGAACCACTCGAAGAAGGTATCAGAAAAGGAAACTTGGGACTGACTAGCATGTTTGGCCATAAGGTCGACCCATCTCTGCATCTGTGGCTTAGTTGGTGGAGGTAAACCAAGTGAAACATACTGCGACTGCATTAGTGGGATCTTTTCCAAGGCAAAAGTGGTCAAAATAGAACCATATCCAAAGTTCTTCAATCTTATGTTTTTCACCTTGGTCAGTTGTTCTTTCATCACATAGAGTACTGCATCACACCAGTTGAACACCTTTGGTTCAAGGCATTATAAGGCATACTGCATATAAGACCTATTGGCCACATGAAGAGCCGCACTACCAGCCAGTCTAGCAAAAGTGAACAAAATGGTCCTCAAGGACCTGCCAGTGACATCTTAGATATTGATCTTTCCATCCTTACTCGGCTGAGATCCCTCTCTGCAATACTTGTGAATGTAATCTCTCACGGATTCACCCCCACGGGTCGAACCTGATAATGAGATAGGGGCATCCCGCCTCAATAAGCCAGTCAAAAAATAGATGTCCACGACAGTCAAGGGGATGGATTTTCCCCTAATCTTGAACACTTGGGTGCTAGGATCCCATGCATCGAGAAAATATTGCAACAAGTTGATTTGCTGCCTCATGCTAGAGATGCGGAAAAACTTGAACAGGCCACAGTTCTGCAGTGCATTTACCGTAACCAAATCATGTAGAGCATGCATCTCCTCTTCTTCATGCTCATGTTCTCACCATGTAACAGGAGTTTTTCTCCAATGAATCTCTGAAAACAAACAAGAGGAGAGTCAGGATCCTGATTTGGTGAAAAATAGGAAAAACATTCCATGAAAAAATGTGCACAAACTTCCCTCCTTGCTCCCATCGTACCCCCAACAGTGTTCTGGGTAGGATGCATGCTGACTGGCCAATGGCCAAGCTAGCATGCATTGCACCTTTCGATATAGAAGAGGTGCGATGGAGCCAGGGTGAGTTTTTCAAACCCCAGAGGCTCAGAAAAACCAGAAAACATGCTTAGAATTCAAAAAGGAAAGAATGAAACTGAAGAGCTCAGGTTTAGCTCCTACCTGGTCCAGACGGCGCCAAGAATCATCCACAGAATCTCCTGGAATCAGCTGGCGAAAATCAAGGGGGAAAAACACCTCCAAAGCTCCAACAAACCAAAGTTCAAATGAAATGGTAAAATGAGAGGTAAAAACCACTTTTAAATTACTTTTCACGTAATTCAAGTAAAATATCAGTGTTTTGACTCATTTTTGACTCAAGGGATTATATGAAAAAAAAGGATTGTTGGAGTTTTCTTTACGTACCTTTTCAGACTCTCTAAAATTGAAAAGGATCGAGTTATCTTTGTCGTTAAACTCGCTAAAACCGAATAGCTACAAACTTGTCCATACAGACAAGAACGAGTTTCACTATCGCTAGGCTCGTTAAACCATAGCGATGGGTTTGCCCGAAGGGAAAATTATAGAACAAGCATATGTTATCCTGCTCATGCTTGACAAAAATAAAGAGGTACTGGTTAGCAATGACTGGGGAAAAATTGGGAAGAAAACTTGAAGAAACTTTATTGGTAGCAAGTCGCTCTTGAACATGACACTTTCACTCCACATCCGAGATGGGTTGGGTTGTTCCGTTCACTAGTCATATCACCATGGGTCTGTCACACCATCCATGTTTGGGGTTAACGCTACCAATCCATCATGTCAGTGTTGCCGATATGTTCAAGAGAAGTCACTCAGAGAATTCACCTGTGTCTCATCCACTGCAATACTTTTACGCTCCATTCTTTCATGATCGCCACCCTGAACCTTATATCATCAGATCGTTTTCACCTCCATTAAAATCATTTGCTCCATTCCATGTCATTGATGTGGTATTCACTAAGGCCCTCCTATGATGAATCGCTTCTTGTCGACATCAACTCATTATCTAGGAAGTCGATCTAGGAACAACCCTTTTAGTACTTTGAAGCTTGCATGCCTCAATGGCAAGTTTCTCACTTCCGATGACAGGTTTACATCAATGACCTTCGACTGAAAGATTTTGCGTGGTGTTCGATGCCAAGTCCCTTATTCACACCACATGAATTGTACTGTAGTACCTTGAGGGTCATCATCATTATCAGTGATTCCTCTCGCGCCTGTTAACAGCTTACATCATTGGCTGGTAATCAGGCGATGTCTTTCCATGTTCGACTCTAGAACATCTATCACATGGATCGACTTGTACTTTGAGTGAAGATCGAATGAGATTGAAGACCCCAGATCTAGTTTCATCCATCCGGGCTACGATATATATTCAGGAAAATAAAGACATCAAATGTACATCATTGTTGCATAGATAATCATCCAATCTAAGGGATGATGGCTCTACCGGAATCATCAGTCTGCACACAAACGATTGTCTGTCTTATGTACATGAAAATGAATTTATAAACCTGAGCATGGGAATGCCCGCCTCAGCCAGATCATGAAAATATTATAATGTATTGTATTGTATCTTATTACAGGTCGCCTTCCAGCTCGAAAAAACTTCAGATCCTCATGATAAAGTATTTCACCCAACATCAAAAGATTAACGACCTCATGCTTTAGGGGGAAACTGTTATAGAAATTTTTGGGCACTACAACCCCAAGCATAAATGTCCATAAACCAAGGGCTCTTAAGTCCCTAAAAGTGTTGTTCCAACCCCTAAAAGAACAAGGTCAGCTGATTACATCATCTCCCAGAAGTTCTCCATGAAAAACTACTCAGAACTGGTCAAAACTGGACCATCTCACCTGCTCCATGGTCAAAGTGCGTTGCATCCAACCTAAATGCACACAGGAGGTGTGATTCATAATGGAAAGCCCTTCTATGGGGTACGATGGGCGATATTGGACAAATGGCAGGGTCAATCTGTGAGGTGGAGGATCATGGAATCTTCCAAAAACTTCTCTTGTGACACTTGCCTCTCTGCATTCACCTAGGGATGAGTAAGAGATCATCAATATCCAAGTGGAATCAAGAACTATCAGAGAGAAGACACTAATCAAATCTCAAAAGCTGACTCACCCCCCTTGCAAACATCTATATATGGATCCCTCATCCCAGAGATCCAGAGGTCGGCATTTTGTATCTTGTAAGGAAGTGCTACCAGCTTCTTGGTGTAACATCATAGTGTTGGGTGATCTAAGCTTTTCATGAGGTGAAGAAGGTCTTTCTTGCTGAGAGGATGACGTTGGGTCAGAAAAATTGGTTGTAATCCTCTTTGCTATTCTTGATTATTAATAAAGCTATTCAAGTTTTCCTCCACATTCTTGTATGATTGATGATATATGCATTTGTGTGTTCAATATATATCTGGTCCTATATTGTTTATGATAGTAGATCTCGGTTCTTGGCTAGTGTTATGCTGCTTTGATTCTACAGGTGCTCTTTGAAGCTGGGTAGATGAGGAAGCAAGTGGAAAAGATTTGTCAGAAGGGAGAGGAATCAAGTAAGGGACCAAGTGCAAGACAGAGATTGGTCTCCTTTGTTCCCCTCTTATCTACTTCTCATAAAGGAAAATGAAAGTGGTTTTAGTTTGTTTGTTTCTAAGGTAGCTACCAGCCTTAGTGGGAATAGAAGTTCTGCATAGACACTAGATTTCCCGATAACACCATTGGCCGCCTCATGGAGGTTTTCAATCAATGAGCCAATATAAGGCACCTCCGAGGAGGTTTTCACCTTAGATTTTTATTTTCATCTTATTTTCATTTTTTTTTTTCTACCCTACCCTACTTGAAAAACAAAATTATTTTCAAGTATAAGAATACTTCCAATGGAGCCATGTGCACATAGAGATTAGAGACGAAATGATGTGGTGGCTTGAAATGCATGCTTTGATAGCTATCCGGATTTCAGAGACCAAATGATTTGACTTTGAAGGGATGAAACATAGCTGAAGAAGAGAGTATTACTGCAACTTAGTGACTTTCTGGAACCATGTCTCAATATAGCTTTGATATCCTTGGTCCTTTTGCTGATCTGGATCATTCTCCATATCTTCTTCTGTCATGAGCTTCTCATATTCCTCTTTTTGTTGATTTTTCTTTTGAATATATGGAGGATTTGATGGTAACGGTGAGGGAGCTCTCTCGATCTCTGATTCTGATGTATTCTCTTCATCAAGTGCAACCCATGGTTCTTTGATCTCCTCTTTTGAATCTTCTTTTGCTGGATGTGGTCCTTCAATGCTTTTAGGCTAATCTCTTTTTTGCAATACTCTTCTTGAGCTACGATGAAGATCTTTGAGCTCAAGACGAGTCATTTGGCCATGTTGTGCCTCAACTTTGCAATTGTGTTGAGCTATTCGAATGTGCAGGTTTGGAAATGGTGGTATGGGTAGTTGAGTGGGGGTGTATATTTGAGATGGATGTGGATGGGGTTGTGGTTGGGCAGGCATGTGGGGCTGCCTTGGAGGAGGAGGAGGCGATGGTTGCGGTTGAGCAGGTGGTGGAGGAAAAGGAGTGGGAGGAGTGTTGTATTGGGGCCTCCACCCCTAATGAGGTGCATTCCACTGAGGTTGTGGCTGAGCATAAGAGTGAAACGAATGAGCAACTGGAGAAGCATGGTATTGAGGAGGATACGACCAAGGAGGGGGTGTGGACCAGGAAGGATGAGCAGGGGGACCCCAAGAAGGCATGGAAGTGGCTTGATAGGGGTCGTAATAGGTCTGGGATGTCCCTTGCATTCCCTGCTGGTAGGGTATGGGTCCATGTGGCCTCCTTTGGTTCATATAATAGAGTGATTCAGTGGCTCCTTTGGCTCTCTGATATGCAGCTTTAAGTCCAGGCAAGGAAGGGCACTAATTCGTAGGATGGTATCCTTCACAGACGAAACACACTTCTAAGGAGTGCATTGGACATTCGTTCCTAGGATGCTTTCTAGTGAACCTAGGACAAAAGATGTCCAAAGCCCTCTCGTCTCCCAACATTTCTGCTTGTAGCCATTTGCTCCAGATGAATGTTTTCTTCTTCTTCTCCCCTAGAGGTTCTTCAAATATGTCTTGCTGTCCACCTAGGGGTTCTTCTTAATCACAACCATCAAAGAAGAGAGAAGGTTGGCTGTGTGAAGCAGTGGGGGTGTTGTTCAAACATTTTTCTGACTCATCTCTACTCCTACAAGGCATGAAATGAAATATTTTTCGTTGATTTTTGCTTCTTCTTTTTTTTTGCTTGTACATACAAAACTAAAATAGATTGAACTACAACTAACTATCTTGCTGAAATGAAAATGCTGCATTTAAATGAAAGTAGGAAAGGACTAATCTATTTTGCTCAAATGAAATTGCACGAATGAAATGCTAGGCTATGCTTGCGGAATTGAAATGCTAATCTATGAAAGAAGGAAATGCTAATCTACTTTTGCAGAAATGAAATTGCATAATGGAAATGAAATAAACTACTTAGCAGAAGGTTGTAGTGGAAAATAGAAGAAAAGAAGCAATCACCAATACTCTGACACTTCCCCGGAAACGGCGCCAAAAATATGGTGGGCCCCAGTATTGCAGCAATAATGCTGCAACTCCTGGAACTCCCTTCTTTAATTTTATCAACCCAGTAGTTCGTGACAAACTTGGAAGCGACGGTGCTGTATGCACAAGTACTAGCTCTTGCCGCAGCTGTCACTTGATCAACTGGCACAAGTCCGCTAGGAGCTGAAGCCAACTTCTATGAGATCTTAGAAGAATATTTTTAACTGATGGATGAAAGCTAACTCAAACGAGGCTAATCTACATGCAGAAATAAACTAAAATCGGAAAGGAAATGAAAACCCTAGCAAACCCTAGTTTTACCGACTAACCCTACTGGTGCAAGAAAAATGATGAAATCTACAGAAAGGAATGCCATTGACTATTAGAAAGGTAAAATTCATGTGACTAAGCTACTTCTGAAGTAAAATCTGAAAAGAAACATCTTTTTGTATTTTTGAGTAAGTTGGCAGAATTATTATGCATGTGCTTTAACTGTTTTTGACTGTGCAGAGGTGGATTGGTGAGATGAAATGCTTGGAGGAGGTTGGGAAGGTTAGAAGAGGGCCTAAGGGGTCCCTAGCACCCTTCCAGAGAGTTTCACAGAGTTCGGCTATCAAAAAATTACTTTCATGAGCTTCTATAGGAAGTCTGCAGGGGTTCTACATGATGTTCTGAAATTTTTACAGGATGTTCCGAAAAGAGGATTTTGGAGGGTTGATGGAGGAAAAATGGTGGGAAAATGGAAATGGAGGTTGGATAATGATATTAAGGGGTCTAGTACCTGGTGAATGGGGCTAAGGAGCGATTGGATTTGTTCGGGGGTGGAGGAAGCGATGATGCACAAGAATGTCGAAATTAGGGCAAGGTGGGAAAAGTATGGCAAATGAAGGGTAGGAATCATGGATTAAGGGTTGGAGTATATTATCTGATGGAGGAAAGGTAGATAGAGAGGTAGTACAGGTGATCTACACACAATTTTCTAAAACTGACCAAACAAAGACTATGCAAACCCAAGATCTAGCTATCTTGACCTAATTTGACCTAAATAACAACAAGGAAAATGAACAACAACTTATTTGCAACGAAATAATGTGAAATTCTATGCAAACTAAGCAATCATTGACCTGATCATCTAACCAAAACTGGTATCAACTTCTGCAAACAAGAATACAACACTAACTGTTGCACGGTGAAGCAAAGAAAGTGTTTTTGTTGGCAGCAAAGTCACCTTTGTCCCAGCTCATGATCCCCCTGAGGGAGAGGTGAGATCAGAGGTCCTTGATGGCCTTTTTCTGAATATCTTCCCTGTTAATAACCTATCAACTCAATCTGAACATAAAAGGCCTTTTTAATCATCAAAAGCAATCTAAATAACAAAGCAAAATTTAAATCTAAATAGCAGATTTTATTCTTAAGAATGCAGCAAAAACACATGAAGGTAAGCAAAGGAGGTACTGGGCACTTAAGTTGGGCCCAACCCCAAGAGCTACAGCCTCCTAAGAGAGATTAGATCTAGTGAAAAGTTGGATTCATCTTTATTGAGCAAGAGATAATAGTTACATCAAAAACTGTCCACAAGGGAAAGCTTGAAAGTGTGCTGAAATGCAGAGCTAATCTACTGCCTAAAAAATGACTAAAATCAAACTACAAACTAGCTAAATTCTACCTACAAAGTGACTAACTGAAATGAGGCCCTAAGCCTTTTGATTTATACAAATTGAGGACCCCAACAACCTTCCTAAACTTTAGGAAGTCGACTGCCAAAACTTGTAGTTAACAGCACATTTACTAGCCCTTGCTCTGTTGCCCTTGTGAAAATCGATTTGGTGGCCCTTGAACTCCGAGCTGATGGTGGGGAATTCGAGGTAAGGGCCCATAAATGAAGGGGACACCTTCCTAAAAATCCTCTCCACAAATTTGGCTACCAAGTGCTCATTTAAACCTTTGATTTTGTCTCCAAATTGACCAAAAAGACTCCATAAAGCACAATGCACACATTAGACTTGTTGGCATAATGACTAACCCAATTCACTCTATTAGCATAAATATAATAAAAAACATGAAACAAACTAATGAGAATGGTGGATTAAGTCGAATTAGGAGGCTGAATGAGCCCATATAATTATCCATTTTGGGGATCATCAATAAATATGAAGTAAAGTTTCTGTATGGGCAATATGAGTGGAGGAGTATGTCCATGTTGTCTCATTTCTCATGGGACATAATGGAAAGAAGTCAACACACAAATAATGGAAGAGTTAGAGTATACAGGGAGGAGAAACCCAGGTAACACAAATATTGAGAACATGAAATGCAAGCAAAGAAAAGAAGTGATGAAAGGAAGTGGAACATGAAGAGGATGCATAGTAAAGAAAGTTATCGAGCAACAAAAGTAGGAGAAGAAAAAGGTCTAAGGAAATGCTATGTTATTGGGAAATCATTCTTTATGATTTCATTGAGGCTAGTGTTGTGTTCCTGTGTTGGTTGGCTAGTGAAGGCATAGCGGAGATTTGATTCACTAGGTCGTTGTTGAGTAGGTTGACAAACCTCTAAGTGCTTGTTGGAAAAGTTGATAAACTAGTTAGAGCTTATTGAATGAGCTTATAAACCATTAGGCATGAGGTGAGTTGAGTCATGGCGGTGCTTGCTAAAAAGGGATGACAAACAACAAATTTCTTGCAGTGGAAGATAATAAACCACTTATTTCTTACCAAGTAAGATGAGAAACCACTTGGACAGTGAACTTGGGTCAGCTACAGTGCTTGCCTTAAAACTCCAACTGATAAACCACCTATATAGTGTATTCATTCTCCTAGAACTCAAAATAAATTCAACTAAGCCTCGGTTGAATCCTTGTGATTGATTTTAATGAGGAAGAGTGTCATTGGCCTACTGCCAAAGAGTAGTTCATAAACCACCTAGACAATGGAATCCTCCTCTTCCTTATTTTTTTAACTAAATCTTGGTGGGAAATTCCCTTAACCAAATCACTACTGAGACTATGAATCCAACTTTGGTCAACTGCAAGAAATATTGTAGTGTAGCTAGCTTATGGTTCGGTGGAGGGTTGAGGTCTCTCCTTTAGTTTCCAACCATTCAAGTTAAACAGACAAGTATGTTTACTTGCGCCCATTTATAATATGGATGATAAAGAAGGTATGATATGTAACATGCAAGTGTATAGATTAGCATTACCTATGGAATCTTGTTAAGATGTTTTTATGTTCAAGGTGAATGCTTTCCTTTATATGCCTTCATGGTTATGTTGAAGTTATGGACCATGTGTTGATGTGATATTTATGAGGTACACAACTATTCACATGAATATGCGTGGTTTCTTAATGTCTCTCAATTAATCTGTTATCACATGTGGTTTCAAATATTTTATTTGTTATGAATATCACAACTCACTTCCTTGTTTAGGACTGTATGTTTTCTTAATGGAGACTTAGACAAAAATTATAGCCACTTGGTTCAAGAAAAACAAGAGAATTTTATGGTTATGTATGTCTGTATAATGTTGTAGTGTCTTGAGCTTCCCAAAGGAAGCATTGTATGTGATTTCCTATGAAATATGGTTTTTGAATCCATTTCTCACCTTTACTCATAATTTCATATAAGGCACATCTGTTAGAACCATAAATCATACCATGGTTATAGGGTATTCCTTGGAAGGTCAAGGTTTATACCTAGGCATTCATTTCTAGTGATTGGTGTTTTGGGAAATACCTTGCCTTCAGGAGATTCTGGTATAAATCCCTTAGATTTTTCCTTCTTGCAAGTATTGTTAAAAAAGTTGCACTTATATCTAGGGTCAAATAGTTCATGGATGAATCATGTATCTAGGTTGGATATCATTTTCAACTCCCCAACAATGGCATCTATACATGTAGAGGGGGTAGGTGTTTATAGGTTTGGCAGATGTATCTGATAAATTTGGGCATTCGAATAGTTATTGCTTGTGCATAATTAGAAAAAGGACTAGATGTGGGATGTTACAAATTCCACGATAAATTAATGTGGAAGTAATATATGGTGTGGGCCCTTGTTGGGTGGAAACATTTATTTGAGAAGAGATTTCCATAAGCGAAGGAAGCATCTAGTATACATGACATATGGTGGTGGGGACTTTTGCACTTTAGAAATAAGTTGAATTGCCATCAAACTGGATTTTGTAGGAAGTGTAAGTTAAATTGGGTGGGCCCCGTTAGGAGGAATATAGGCAATTGGACTTCGTTGTGAGCATATATTTTATCTAGAATCTAGGAGATACGATAGGGTTTGAGTTAGGAATTTTTGTAAAGTCCTAGATGGAACCCAGACTAGATATTCTATGAAGGTGTGTGTGATTTGGATATTTGAGGGGTCAAATAGCGTGCTAGGAATGGACAAGGTGTGCACCCCATATTTTCATTGGGATCAAATATAACTAGAATTAGTCACATAACTTAATGGGGAAGGGCCTAGTGGGATCTACGGCTCCGGGTTATGTGTCAAGTGCCAATGGGATTAGATAACATCTACGTGTGAGCCACATAGATGCCATTAGAGAGATGAACTACCAGAGTTGACATGGCAGATCCACGTAGGTCACACGTGGAGGTCACATGGCCATACTTATTGATGTGGCAAAAATTAATTAGTTTAAAGTCAATTGGGAATAAATTTTGGTCTAGGAGTGAGATTAAGATAAAATTTATACCACCTGAAAGCTCTTGGTGATCGAGATACGATGGTGATATCAAAAATTAATTTTGCAAACTTTGGAGAAGAAGGATTTTTAGTAACCACATCTTCATAATAAACTTTGGAGGTTGAATTAATTCATAAGTAACACCCTCCATAGCCTGAGATGGTTGAAGAGGGTGGGAGGGAGAATTACATATCCTAGATAAATGTTGCACAATCTATTTGTATAGCTCTATCAAGTATGCATTGTAAATCTAATATGTTGTCACATATTTAGTGGTCAGATGCATTAACCACTTCATCAAAATGGACAACACATCACAATTTTCATTCATGAAGGTATTCACATCTATGATATTAAAAACTCTAGTTGATATAGGGAGTATTAGCATGATTCTAAAGGTGCCAGGAAAGAACCTTGGCAATTTCCTTCAATTCACAACATGATGTTTCACATAAAACTTTTGGAAGACCATTGGAAAATCTCACAAAAGTTAAAATCTTCAAAAACACAACTAGCTTTGGTTAAACCCAAAAACTGAACCTTGTGGTCCTTCTATATATGCTCATTTATCATTGAATAACACTTATATGCCAAGGAATAATGCAATTCCTTATCCTTTGAGATGGTATATTCAATGTGTCTCCACAATGTGGTCCATAACTCTTCCTAAGATTTGTTCTTGATCATTCATCTATTAAATGCAACACCCTCAATAGAGTATCCTTAATAAATTCTTTTGTTTTGTATGATCCACATCCATATTTCAAAATCATGTTGCATGATTATCCTCAATAAAGCCTCACCACCCTTGATATTTCATATTATCATCAAAGGGACACTTTCAAATACAATTCCAGTAAAATTTAAACACAAAATGATGGTACTGTTGGTCAAGACATAAATGATACCACAAGAAAGGTTAAAGGAAAATTTCCTCTACATTTTTCATGTGAAGTTTGGGAATAAAGATTTGAATTATTAACATCAAGCTTTGAAAGACACCCACAATCCACATTTTCCATGTGAATTATGGAATACAAGAACATATGATTCATCTAAGGTAGAAGGTCTCCCCACTCTGCACCAAACTTCACATAGTGAACAAAGGGAAAAACCCAACATTTTTAATTTCAAACGTGGAATGTAGGATGTGGAGAGTGGATAAAAGGTCTTGAAAAAGTGGGCTTAAACAATCAAAGAATTCTAAACTCTACACTACATATGCAAACTGTGGTATGTGGAAGGAAAACCTAAAAAACCCTTATAAAAATGGAATTCCAACTAAAGGTCATTAGTATTCCCACTTTCTAAATGGTGGTACAATACCACTATCATGGTGCTACCAAAATATCAATTTACAAAGTTGTTTGTGGAAAAAATGCCTCCTTTTTATTACTTTGTGGTTATTATGAAAATCCAAACTTTAGGAAGTGAATAACATACTTAAGAAGATAGTGCCCCTTCATACTTAACTCTAAGATAATTTCATTTTGGCTCAAAATAGAATGAAGCAATAGGAAGACCAAAATAACTTCAAACACCTTGCTAAAGAATGAGATTACTTGCTTCGTCATCTAGAATCCTCTAAAGAAACATCTATCAAAGATAAGATACAAAATCTAGTGCTAAAGTTCCATGGACCTTATTATATCCTCTAGTGCACTAGACAAGACACTTATAGATTTCCTCTCTTATCTCCCTTCAAGATCCATGAAATGTTTCTTATGTCTTGTTTGAAGAAGGTAGTGTGGCCAAACCACCTCGTTTAGATTAGCCTTCCCAAACTTGATGAAGAAGGCTCCATTTGGTTACAACTAAATGCAATATTGGTCAACAAGAGCATCAACTATAAAAACACACTCTTTAAGGAGTCTTGATATGGTAGAAAGATACATAACCTAAATATGTTACTTGAGAACCAATAGTGATTTTACACTAGGATTGAGAATAGCATTGCTTTTGAAAGAGGCAGGGGGGATTGAGGGCATGTTATAGCCCTACCCTAACCTCCATACAATGGGGCACTTAGAAGTTAGTTAATTAATGTATGAGGTCATCTTCTTTGAATAAATCCAAGTAGTTGATGTATTGGTACTTAATGTAAAAATGTTGTCTTTATTAAATAACGATTCCTAGGTGGTTGGTACTCATTAACGATGTGGTTTGTACTCATTAACAATGAAACCACTAATGATCATGGCTTTCCATGTAAGAAGCTTTTTATAAAGGTAAAAGGCTATGTAACGTTTTGTTGAGTATTCTTTTCTATTGGAGTTTTATTCATTTAGAGGTCACTCTGAAAGAGCCCCATGAAGATTATTGTCTTGTAAATTGTCAATAAAAATATTTATATTTCACAATTTCAATATATATATATATATATAATTCAACATGTTTATTAATTACGTACATGAACTTCCTCCAACAAGTTTGCTCTTTCTATCTAAGAAATTGAAAAGGCTCAAGGTAAACCAAAAAATATTATTACAAGTGACTGTGTTCCCCTCTTTCGTGATCACTGCCGCTCTTAACTAGTGGAATATGAAATCCTTCCCTAATAATTGCCACATGCTCAAAAGTGATTAGCACAAATCCCCAAATCCATTCTCGAATAAAATTGTGACATGGCTTAACCAATGATAAGATAAATATACACTTCAACTTTTTATGATATAATTTTTCATGTAGACTTTGGTGAGAAACCCTAATAAAAACCAAAATTTACATTAAAATTAATGATAAATATAAATGACCATTTAATGTAAAGTTGTAACCCAAAATGAATACAAATTATGACCTAACTTAAGCAATGATAAAATAAATATACACTTCAACATTTTATGATATAGTTTTTCACTTAGACTTTCAAATAAAAACCCTTAATAAAAACTTAAAAAATCCATTAAAATTAATGATAAATATAGATAACCATTTAATGTAATGTTGTAATCCTAAATCCATTCTAGAATACAAATTATGACATAGCTTGACCAATGATAAAATCAATATATACTTCAACCTTTTATAACATATTTTTTCATTTAAACTTTAGTAAAAACCCCTAATTAAAAAAAAACCATTAAAATTAATGATAAATATAAATGAACATTTAATGTAACATTGTAATGTGGATATAGGCCTTACAAGAGTGCTCCCATAATTATGAAATCTTCATCCCAGTGTTTTAAAACGGAAATCTTTATTCGAGTCTTTTAAAAGCGAATACATTAACATGGCCTTTAACATAGCTATTGCTTGAGACACAGGTAAACTTTTCTTAAAAAAACCTTTAAAAGACTAGCTCATAATTCGGATGACTTTATCATGTGGTTTTGTTGGGTCCCTATAATACTAGTGATTACCCCATTACTATTGTAGTTATACCCGTTATTTATATTGTTGTGCCCCTATTACCCCCATGTTGTTATTTCTGTGCCCCATGGAATCCCTCTATTGTTATTTTTGTGGCTTTATATTATTATTGTTAGGTCGGCTGGATTCTATTGTGACTCCTTAGACTCCTATATATAGAAAGGAGGTTTTGTCATTTGAATCATCCAAGAATTGTTCATTTATGTAATGTAAAGGAGGTTGCCCCCTCGAAGAGGCTGAATTCTAAGGTGTGGATCTATCTTTTGTATCTTTTCTTGAGCTCGTTTCATAACATTTGGTATCAGAGCTTTGGATTCTAGGGTTTCTCTGCTCCAAACAGGTCATCGTGGCATTTTCACTATAACATTTTTTCTGTGATGTTTTAGAAGTCGCAAAACAAACCCATTTGAGAAGAATTAGCGCTAAACCTGGGGTCCGAATTTCAGAGATTTTCGTGCTATATTTTTAGAGATATGATCTGAGGAAGTTGGTATTTTTGCAGACTCCTGAATTACATTCAAAACAGGTGACCTGGGGAAAAGCGTCGTAACTTTCTCTCTGAGGATTGGATTGAAATTTCGTAAAAAGGTACAGAAAGAGGACAGACTGTAGTTTCTTGTATGCATGTTTTAGATCCAAAGGTCGAAACAATGACTCGTGGCACGTCGTACAAGTTCGCTCTACTGAACTAGTCTATAAGCAAGTCACTGTGGGAGATTTCACATAACTCTTGCTTGGAGAATCCAATTTGGGTCAGACTTGTGGCATTAGAAAGAGGACACAGAGGGCTACTACAGCTCATAAATTCAGAAGTAGATGATTGGAAAGTACAGAGATACATCAGAGGCAATATCGAGCTCCTACAAAGTGAAAAAAGGTGTGTAGATTTTCTTAAATTTTTGCTTAAGCTTGGTTTGAAAATTTAAGCTTGGTTTGAAAATTTATTTTGAAGGAATTCAAAGGGCATAGTAGAGCGTTATTATCGGTAATTGATGCCCCGAGGAAAGAAAATGCAAAGACCTAGTAAGGAACCTGAAAGCTCTAGCATGACTCATGAAGAAGAGGAAGAAATGCAACATGATATATCAAAATTACAAGACCAAGTGCAACAACTGTCCCTTGCACAAAAAGGAACAGAATCTAAGATGGATGGTTTAAAGAAAGATGTAGAAGCTAAGATGGATGGTTTAAAGAAAGGTGTAGAAGCTAAGATGGACTGTTTAAAGAAAGGAGTAGAAGCTAAGATGATTGACGTGGAAGCTAAGATGTATAATTTGAAGATAGATTTGAAGACAGACATGGACGAATTAAAGATAAATATGAATAAGTTGCTACAAGAAATAGTCCCTAAGGGTGAAAGGGTACTAAAGGAAACTCATGATGAGAAAAAAAGAAATGTTAATCATGATTCCATAGACTCTAATGTTGGATCAAAGACTCACCATGTTCCAAAAATCGATATGCGGAAATTTGATGGCAAGGATCCTGCCACATGGATATTACAGATGGAGCAATTCTTCGATCTCAATAATGTGCAAAACGCACAAAAGGTACATATGGAAACTGTATATTTGGAACCAAATCAGTTTGTATGGTATCAATGGCTTTCTTCTCGTAAACAATTTATCACTTGGGCAATTTTTACGGAAGAATTGATAGCACATTATGAAGATATAAAAAGCAACACTTTTTTTAGCCAATTGAGAAGTCTCAAACAAAAGGGTTCAGTAATGGAGCACATTGAGGAGTTCCAAAAATTGAACATAAGGGTAAAAGATATTCTAGAGGACAATAGGATTGATGTGTTCATAGGGTCTTTAAAGGATAATATCCAACATGATGTTCACCTTTGGGAACCTGATTCATTAGAGAAGGCATTCAGGTTAGCAAGAAAAATGGAAAGCAAAATTATGGCAACCAAGAAGCATACCACTCACAACTATAAAGATGGAAGTGTTGCTTCCCCTAGTCTTCCACAACCTATAAGGTTGACACCACAACAATTGGAAGAAAAAAGAGCAAAAAGGCTTTGTTACAGTTGTGATAGCAAATACACTAAAGGTCATAAGTGTGCTGAGAAGAAATTATTCTACATAGATTGTGAAGAGGAAGAAGAAAAGGAGCAAGAAAGGTCAAAAGAAGAAGATATACTCCAGGAACAAAGCCTAGATGAAGAACAAATAAATCCAACCATATCTTGTAATGCATTGGCAGGAATTACCACTCCTCAAACCATCAAGATAGAAGGACAAATCAAGAAGAAAAAGGTAATAGTGTTGATTGATTCAGGAAGCACCCACAATTTTATTCATTGTAGGGTAGCAAAAGAATTGAATTGCTTCCTATATCCAGCACCAGAGTGTCAAGTGATGATTGCAAATGGAGGAACAATAAATTGCTTTGGAAGGTGCCATAATATCAAGCTATCCATGGGAGAATATGTATTGACTAGCCCAATGCTTTCCATTCCAATGGGAGGTGCTGATGTTGTACTAGGAGTCCAATGGCTACAATCCTTGGGTACAATAGCTTTTAATTTTCAAGAACTTTTCATCAAATTTTCTACGGAAGGAAAGGAAGTTGAATTAAGGGGTATTGCAGGGAAACCAGGAAAGATAATCAGCTCTAATGGTATGACAAAGCTTCTAAAAAAGGAGCAAAGAGGTGTAATTGCACAATTATGTTCGCTAGATGTTTCCACATCGGAATCATCTATTTCTCCAGATCTCCAAAAAGTCATGGACAATCATTCCAAGGTATTTGAGACTCCAAAAGGTCTCCCACCTATGCGTGATCATGATCATGCTATTCATCTGATTCCAGGAAGTGTTCCTCCAAACATCAGGCCGTACAGATATCCCTATGTCCAAAAAAGTGAAATTGAACGTATGGTTGCAGAAATGCTAGAGGCTGGTATAATTCAACCAAGTCAAAGTTCTTTCTCTGCTCCAGTAGTATTGGTGCACAAGAAGGATGGATCATGGCGCATGTGTCCGGATTATAGGGAGCTCAACAAGCTCACTATTAAAGATAAGTTCCCCATTCCTGTCATTGATGAATTACTGGATGAATTGCATGGATCAATTTACTTCACCAAGTTGGATCTTCGTTCGGGATATCATCAAATCAGAATGAAGATTGAAGACATTCCGAAAACGGCATTTAGAACTCATGAGGGTCATTATGAATTTTTGGTCATGCCTTTTGGCCTTACCAATGCACCTTCAACATTTCAAGGTTTGATGAATTCAATTTTCAAACCATTCCTTAGAAAATTTGTGTTAGTATTTTTTGATGATATACTAATCTACAACAAGTCTTGGAAGGATCATGTTGAACATGTTGACAAGGTGCTACAACTATTGGAGGAGAAACAATTATATGCAAAAAGATCCAAATGTTTCTTTGGAGTCCAAGAGGTGGAATATTTGGGTCATATTGTATCTCATGAAGGAGTTAAGGTAGACCCTAGCAAAATTAAAGCCATTAAGGAATGGAAAATCCCCACATCCATAAAGCATCTGCGAGGATTTCTTGGGTTGACAGGGTATTATCGCAAGTTTGTTAAGAATTATGGGAGAATAGCAGCACCTCTAACAACATTATTGAAAAAAGATGCATTTTCATGGACTCCAGAAGCAACAAAGGCCTTTGAACATCTTAAAGAGGCAATGTGCCAAGCACCGGTCTTAGCTACACCGGACTTCACAAAAACCTTTATTGTGGAATGTGATGCTTCAGGAAATGGAATTGGTGCTGTTCTAATGCAAGATGAAAGACCCATTGCTTTTGAAAGTCGTCCAATCAAGGGAAAGTTTTTAAGCAAAGCTATTTATGAGAAGGAAATGTTGGCAATACTCCATGCACTTAAGAAATGGCGACCCTACCTAATGGGAAAACACTTCAAGGTAAAAACGGATCATGATAGCCTTAAATACTTTTTAGAACAAAGATTATCCTCTGAAGAGCAACAAAAGTGGGTCACAAAGATGTTGGGTTATGACTTTGAAATCATCTACAAAAAAGGGAAGCAAAATGTGGTGGCAGATGCACTCTCAAGAAAGGATGAGGATGTGGAAGCATTGTTGTGCGCCATTTCTATTATCCAACCAGATTGGATAAACGAAGCAAGGGAGGAATGGAAGAATGATGAAGAAGTGTGGGCACTTATTCGAAAGCTACAACAAGATTCCAGTACGTCTGATACATTTAGCTGGAAAAATGATTCGTTATGGTACAAAGATCGCTTATACCTCTGTAAGAATTCCCAGCTAAAACAAAAGATTCTTATGGAATTGCACACTTCTCCCTTAGGAGGGCACTCAGGATTTTTAAAAACTTACCACAGGGTTAAGAAGGAATTTTTTTGGGATGGCCTTAAATCAGATATTCAAAAGTTTGTGGCGGAATGTTTGGTTTGCCAACAAAATAAAGTTGAAACAATTAAGACACCGGGTCTATTACAACCTTTATCTATTCCAAGCCAACGTTGGGAGGAGGTTTCAATGGATTTTATCACAGGTTTACCCAAGTCTGAGGGAAAGAGTGTCATCATGGTGGTAGTTGACAGACTTACCAAGTATGCACACTTTTGTGCATTATCACATCCATTTAAAGCCAGTACAATTTCTACTGCATTTATGGAAACAATTCAAAAGCTACATGGAAACCCAAAGATTATTGTAAGTGACAGAGATCCCATTTTCATTGGAAATTTTTGGACAAAATTATTTTCTTGTCTTGGTACTCAGTTAGCTCATAGCTCATCTTATCATCCTCAATCTGATGGGCAAACTAAGATAGTAAACAAATGTTTGGAAGGATATCTTCGTTGCTTTGTATCTGATAAACAGACACAATGGGTCAAATGGTTGCCTCTGGCTGAATGGTGGTATAACACTTCCTTCCATACAGCAACAAAAATGACCCCATTTATGGCACTTTATGGGTATCAACCACCATCCATCACATCATATTTAAGAGAAAATTCTAAGGTTCAGGCAGTGGAACATCACATCGAACATCAACAACAAGTCCTCCATCTCTTAAAGGATAACCTCTTGTTGGCACAAAATAGAATGAAACAACAGGCAGATCAACATCGCAGTGAAAGTGTTGTAGATCTGACCCAAAAATACTATAGATCTGATATAAAAATATGAGATAATGCAAATAACCCAGAAATAAGATGAAATGATTCACTTTATTGATCAAACCCTTAAGGTAGGGCAACACCATACATTCACTCCTTAAGGAAGGAGAACACTCCACAAGCCATATGCCTGTTCATACAATAATACTTCTCTTCCTCTTCCTATGTGGAGTCTCTAGCCTTTATATAGGCCTCATACATACAATACCATGTACCATTACCATGGTTTCCTTATACCATCAACTAATACCATGGGCCCCTTACATTATTATTAACTACTTGTGGTCCCTTACATGACATGGGTTAACTACCTTATTTATTACTATGGCCCATCCCATTATTACATTATTACCTTGGGTACCTCCCTTGGTACCCCATATTACCCCCCCTAGGTACATAACATTCCACCCCCCTTAGCATGTTTCGTCCCCGAAACATGGGAAGAACACAAATAATAAGATCTACTCAAAAGAGTAGTCCAATGGTACCATGCACGTGCATCTAGCCATCCAAGAGAAAGGTGAACCCTCGATCTTGCTGGTGCCTCGCTCGCTTGAGATGGAAGTTGACCGTGGCAGCTCTTCTGTGTTGATGTGTAGTAGGTGGATCTTCTCTCCTTGCTATCCTTCATGTGACTACTTGGTTTCCATCTTGATGGTTGTCTTGCGGGGTGATGTGGGTGATGATATGTTGAAGTTTTAACCCACGATGGCTTTTGCTTGACTTCACCCTGCTGTGGTGCCTGCTGTGGTGTCTTCTTTTTCAATATGACTTCAACCACTGAGCCCTCCTCTGATGTATCATCACCTGTAACCTTTTCTTCTGCAACCTCTATTTGTGTTTGATTGTCGATCATCAAAGGCTCATCATCTGATATGTCAGTCCCTTGAACATCTTCTGCTTCAGCCTCCATGTGCTCTACATGTTTATGGATGGAAATATCCTGTAATGTAATTTTCTTCTTTTTATACCATAGCTTCAGGAATTTCTTCTGCACATTAATATTGATAGTACCCACGGATTCCATCCAAGGGTATCCCAAAACAACATCCATGTTATCCATATCTGAAGCATAAAAATCACCATGAAACACATACTTATCCATAGAAAGCTTCAAATCCTTATAGATTTGAACATCCTTATCATCAACCTTTGTATGTTCAATTTGTTTTGCTGGGACTTGCAATTTCTTTGCCAAGTTGACATTTATAAGATTTTGTTTGCAACTCGGATTGATAGACACAATGATTTTCTCCTTCTGAATCAATCCATGAACCTGCAATACAGAGATACCAGCCAAAAATAACCCTTTTGGTTCCTTGGTTTCCTTCTTTTCTGTAAAAATAAAAGCTTTGCTAGGCTGTGTGTCTGTCTGTGTGTGCTTATCCACAAGATTTGATTTACGTTCAAAGCGCTCTAGAAGAGCTTTTTTGAAGGCATCCCAAGTCACAAACCTTCCATTGGAACGTTGATGCTCTTGCCACCATTGTCGTCTTTCATTGTCCAAGTACAGTTGTCCCATTTTCAGCCGATCCCTAACGTGATACAAACTAAAACATTTCTCCATTTGTGCTAGCCATTTGGCTGGGTGAGAGCCATCAAAGTTATATAAGTCCCCCAAACTCCAATCGTGGCCCGCCATCACAAAAAGAATTGGCGAAAATTTTAAATGGTCACAGATCCGTCAATATTGCTCAGAATATCTATTATAACCTGTTTTTAGAAATGGAACAACCTCTCTGCATCTACCCATGTGGTAGAAATCTTGATCCAGGCACTTGAAATTTCAGATCTGCGCTGCTACTCTCCCGCCGTCACCCAAAATTTCTGCAAGAAGAGCTGATTTTAATTCAGCGATATCTCCCTCATCCGGACTCCGATTCGACTGATTTTTTTTTTGAAATCATGTGTTTTTTCACAAAGATTCCAGATCTACAATTATATCTTGCAAATCTGGCACCAGGACTTCTAGATCTGCGCCGCAAAATCGCTGCCCTGAAAATTGTCTACAACCCCACTGATTTTTAAATCAGCGATATCTTCTTCATCCGGACTCCGATTCAACCGATTTTTTTTTTGAAATCGGCTATTTTTTCACCAGGAATACAGATCTGCAATTAGATTCTACAGATCTGGCACCAAAACATACAGATCTGATCTGCAATTTCGCCACCCAAAAATCCCTGCAAAAATGAAAAAAAATTCTCCCACCGTTTGCCCAAGAAAGAGCTCTGATACCACTTGTTGTAGCTCTGATACCACTTGTTGTAGATCTAACCCAGAAATATTATGATAACAACAATAAACCCATAAACAATAAGAGAGAAATAGATATAAATGATTCTTTATTGATCAAACCCTTAAGGTAGGGCAACACCATACATTCACTCCTTAAGGAAGGAGAACACTCCACAAGCCATATGCCTGCTCATACAAGAATACTTCTCTTCATCTTCCTATGTGGAGTCTCTAGCCTTTATATAGGCCTCATACATACAATACCATGTACCATTACCATGGTTTCCTTATACCATCAACTAATACCATGGGCCCCTTACATTATTATTAACTACTTGTGGTCCCTTACATGACATGGGTTAACTACCTTATTTATTACTATGGCCCATCCCATTATTACATTATTACCTTGGGTACCTCCCTTGGTACCCCATATTACCCCCCCTAGGTACATAACATTGCCCTTCCCTTTCTTTGCTTTGGCAGCGAAAGCGCAATTCTCTTCATCAGATACCTTTGATGAAGATCCATTCTCACTTTATTGTTTGTGAGTTTATCCTTGAGCGCCAGGTCGCTCTTGCTTTGGAATAACATTTGCAATCCGTTGAAAGACATTTCAACAACACTGCTGCAAATTTGATTTCCACCAGCTCAAACTCAACTACTTCCGATCTAAGATTCGTGAGAACACAATATTTCTCGTACAGAGATTGACTGTATGGGCATTCACCAGATATCTTAGCTTCCAAAGGAAGGATGAATCCAGAGGCTACCTAGCCCGATTATAGACTCTGCTTGAAGAAATAGAATGTAAACACTTCCTGAATAGTAGATCTGATGATCAACAACTCCGATACCATGTAGAAATTTTTTCTACAAATCATTTAGCTCTGGTACCATGAAGAAATTTTAAATAATTTAACACATATTCAACAGAGATTATCCTGATCATGTACTATTGCAGAATACATACACAATACATAAGCTCCTCTACATTGATCCTCAATATAGCAGCATCAATAACAATAAAACATCAAGAGCATTCACACACTAACACAGTACATAACCCGGGGAAAGCATCTCGATAAAAACCCCAACTATCTGTATACTAATGATTGAAACCATGTAACATTACAAAGTACAATGCTTATCACAAGAAATCCAGTACCAGCTCCACCTGTTACACACAATACAACTAAGATCTGATCTCCAAATCTATTCCACTACTTGCCTGCCTCCACTGCTCAATACCTACTCAAGAATGAATGAGAATGGTTTACCAAACTCGTATTTCACCTCCAAATAATCACTCACGCTTTGTTAGACGTGAGCAAAGGCTATAATATTGGGCAAATACATGAGCAAACTCATTGGCATACTCAATCCCTTGATTGTATAAGATCTAATGCACAACTATAGTCACAATTGATAGCAATCTGATTCTCTAACACCTGTCCCTGCTGAACTAAACATGCACTGACATGCAACTGAGTTAACTGATGTATTCTATAGTTGTATTATGAGTTAATAATTATTTTAACAACTCATCATTAGTCTATTTGCAGTTAGACTAACTACAACTAGTTTAACCAAGTCAAACTGAACACAACTCCATCAACTCCACAATCAACTCCACCAAACTCAACTGATTGAGTTCTAACTGGAGTCATGCATGCAAAAACTCAACTGACTCATAAGAAAAGCGTACTTCCTTCTGACAGCTACATGGGCCACATCTGTAGCTCAAACTGAAGTGCTCCAAGAGAATAAGATCAAGTTTATAGTCCAAATATTATTATGAGACAATAATATTTAACTTTTCTATTTTGGACAACCAGTCCAAAAATAGACTTTGATCACTCCTGCTGTGATCACCCCTGTTGTGGTCACTCCTACTATGATCACTCCTGCTGTGGTCACTCCTGCTGTGATCATCCCTGCTGTGGTCACTCCTGCTGTGATCATCCGTGCTGGGATCCAAAAATAAAACTTGCGCCATAATTTGCTTGCGGGCCCACTTAGTGAAGGCGACTCTTTTCACTAAGCTCCATCATCTTGTTGCAATCTCAACAATTGCAGTTGTTTATATTGCACCAGCCATGGTTGTGACACCATTTGTTGTTGTTTAATACTAGCTGTTTGACCAAGATGAGGGGTGATGGCACCCGTTTGAGCTTGGGTTACTCTAGTTAAAGAGCCACTAATCGATGATTGTGGTGGTGTCGTAGAGCCAAGAGGCTGTTGTATTGCGACCTGAGAAAATTGAGGTTGGCATATGACAAGCAACACTTTTACTTGTGAAACTGTCACAATAGCCGGTGTAGTGGGGAAATTTGACATAGGCAGACTTTGTTGCATTGAGTATACAACTCTTGGTTGTTGAGGCAATATTGGCACCCAACCACTGGATGTAATTCCAGCATAACCCGAATTTTGTTGCGAACCCCCATACATTTGTTCTCCCAGAGGAAAGAATGAAAGGGCGTATTGCCCCCCATACGTTGAAAACCTAGTGCTCAAAGGGATCATTTACCTTTGGGGACCAGACTGCACAAATTGATGCTGTTGTGAAGGATCAATTTGTTGAGATTCAACATAAGAGATTCTAGATGTTAATTCGGACGAACAAATCATAACATACCATACTGTCAAAATAGTCCTTGGCTGGACTCCATCTAGCGGTTGAGAGCTAGTTGGGACAGATGGTACACCGGTGAACATCGTTGGAGTAGCAGCAGGAGGCTCCACTGCTGTTGTGTCAGATGTTACAGTCTTGGATGTCGACAGTTGTTCAGACATAGCTAGTCTATTTAAAAGACTTCCTAGCGACTCTATAGGAACTTGCAATTCTACAGGAACCTACGATGAAGGGAGACCAACTTCTGTCGAAGAAGGACATATGGTGATCCCATCTCCAAAATGAAATGGAGTACTTGATGGAGGATCCTCCACAATCTCTTCTATAGCAATCAAACGAGGTGGAAGAGGTAGACCATCAGGTCCGTAATATATTTCTGGTGTCGAAGAAGGTATAAATTCTGCAGCGACATATGTTGGGGGGACAACACCTTCTGAGTCAGCTGTAGATGAGGCTCGTCCAGGAATAGAAGTGTTTATCGCTACACTATGATTAGTTCTAATGTCCTCTTGTGGCTGCGGAAATTCTTCTATAGAGGCAGGAATACCAGAATTGTTCGGAGTAACCGAAGTCCCTGAGGATGTTGGAATTGAAGTTCCAATGAAACCATGGGACTTTGACCCAGTCAAACGAGCTCGCTTTGCCGGGAGTGGTTTCGTTTCCAGATTCAAAGACGGTTGACTCATCAATCTCCTCGAACGACGAGGTTTCGATTGACTTTCTTCCATGATTGCGGATTACTCGATAAACTCAAAATAAGGGGAAAAAGTTATTTTGAATTAAATAAATTTTAGACGCTTTGACACAACTTGTTTTTTAGTTTTTAAAAGTCAAGGGAAAAAAAAATATGACTCTAGTTGCCTTCGATTTTTAATGAGCTTGAAGTGACAAGTGCTCAAATGGACCTTTTCCTTTAAGGAGTCTGAAAAGGAATGAAAGAGACTGCTCTAGAAATCTAGACAGAGGGATTACCAAACCAATCACAAAACTGCAGAATACTTTTTACGGTACGGCAATCAATCTTCTCGAATGATGTGTTCAGTGCATTGCGATCGATAGGGCGGCAGACATGGCTTTCTAAGGATAAAGGATATAGCCTATTGCGGTCTCCCAATATATACTCGATGATACGTGGGAGCACAAGTCCATACTGGAACTTGTCATCTCAAAGAGGAGGAATCACCCAACCTACGATGAAAGCGATAGTTACCAGGCTTTACG
This sequence comes from Pinus tabuliformis, assembly GCA_031772625.1. NCBI lineage: Eukaryota > Viridiplantae > Streptophyta > Pinopsida > Pinales > Pinaceae > Pinus > Pinus tabuliformis. The sequence goes on from CM062805.1 coordinate 270,939,190, forward strand.
ACAACGGAATACGTCTCTAACCTAGACTTCTAGATGTTGTGCATTAGGTTCCAAAGCGTTTTTATGTTCATTGAATTTATTTTATAGTTGATCATTCTTAAGAAGTTTTCCTTTCAAGTTCATCGTGTGATGTAGATATACAATTCCTAAAATGTAATCTAATATGATAAACAATCGTTCGATCTTCTTTTTGCAATGAAAATCCTAGCTACTAAGGAAAGAAAATTGAGATTCTTTTCAACATAGAGCAGAGAGCACACACTAGATGCACTGTCCTAAATCAACAAGCAGTCTAAATGCAAATGCACATGCATGTATTTGTTTTTAGCCTTCTTAATGTGTGAATGACAAGAAGAATGCTAAGTACAAATCTGAATTATCTTTTCAAAGCGACAATACTAACAATTTTTCTTCAAAATGCAAAAGGAAGATAATGCCGAGACTTTGCGATTTTGAGTTGAAAACTTCTTTCTACACTTGAAAAACCACTAATTCAAATCAAATACAAGAGTAACTGTATAATAGACCATCAGGAACAGTGGGATTATTTTCTTTGACTGAAAACGACACTTGTGACACTTCCAAATCAAGAGATGACAATTCGATTATGCTACTTTTTGTAAAAGAGAACTGTAAATGGTGCACAATACATAAAAAAAATTCACAATTCTTTGTACTATGGAGGTAGAATCATGCAAAGGAAGGGAGTTTCTACAGTGGTATACTGATCAAAGACAACAAAACTCCTGAATAAAGCTGAAGAGAGTGAACAAGGAAACCAAAATTTGGAGGCAGAAGAGGTCTGGTCTGATCAGCGCACCTGCAACACAAGGAAAGTGCAATGTAGCGCACCTACTACACATGGGAGGTGCGATGCATCCAACTTTCCAAGAGGAAAAAGTGCGATGGCCTAGAGACGAGACTTCAACTTGGTTCTTGGTCACAATTTGCAGCATAGTTTAGGGATTTAGGCCCAGCTAATGATAGTCAGTAAATAGAAATCAGAGGGGCTGATCTAATGAGGTTACTAGAGCCACCACTAGGGAAATTAGGATGTTTTCAAATCGATTGTTTAGTTTATAAACAAAACCCAGAGATAGACTGAAGCAACATTGATCTACTTTGCACTTGCATAGCAAATGCAGTTCGAAGGCTAGCTAGCTTGACTTCACGCTCCGTCTGTAAGTTTATAGAACAAACACATATAGACAAGCAAACAATCTATTCGCTCCCCAGAAGAATCACCATTTTGTTATCAGGAAATCTAGTGTCTATGCAGAGCTACTAGTCCCATTGAGACGGGTAGCTATCTTAGAAACAAACAGATTAAAGTTACTCTCGTTTTCCTTTATGACAAGTAGATTGGAAAGGATCAAAGAATACCAACCTCGATCTTTCGCTCGATTCTTTACTTTTTCCTTCCCTTCTCCGATAGGTCTTTGCCACTCCTCCCTTAGCCACTCCGCTTCAAAGAGTACCTGCAAAGTCAAAGCAGCATAATACCTTCAAAGTGCAGAGATCTACAATCATAAGCAATATAGGACCACATATATATTTACCACACAAATGCATATAATATTAGACACACAAGAATGTGGAGGAAAACTTGAATAGCTTTATTGATGTAAAGATTAGAAGAGAGGATTACAACCCATTGATTTGACCCAACGTCATCCTCCTAGCATGAAAGCCCTTCTTCACCTCATGAAAAGCTTAGATCACCCAACACTATGATATTCCACCGGGAAACCAACAACACTTCCTTACAAGATACAAAATTCCAGCCCCTGTAATGAGGGATCCATATATAGATGATTGCATGGAGGTGAGTTAGCTTCTGGGTTTTTTATTAGTGTCTTCTCTCTGATAGTTCTTGATTCCACTTTGAGATTGATGATCTCCTACTCATCCCTGGGCAAATTCAGAGAGGCAAGTGTCACAGGAGAAGTTTCTAGAAGATTCCATGATCATATACCTCGCAAACTGTCTATGCCATTTGTCCATTCTTGCCCATCGCACCCTACAAAAGGGCTTTCCAGTATGCATCACACCTTTTACACTGGGCAAGAAGATGCATCGCACCCTTAGCACTGAGCAATCTGTATGGTCCAATTTTGACTAGTTCTGAGTAGTTTCCTGTGGAGAACTTCTAGGAGATGATGTAATCAATTGACCTTGTTCCTTTAGGGCATGAGACAACACTTTTAGGGACTCAGAAGCCCTTGGTTTATGGACATATATGATTTGGGTTGCAGTGCCCAAAAATGTCTATAACACACAAGCCCGAGCGAAACACCTCAGTAACAAAGGCATCCCGTTGAAGCCAAAACAACTTTGATACCAAATGTAGGTTTTAAATTCGTACAAAAATTACCTGCATATGAAGTCTAAAACACGAAAAATAAACAATGCGAGAGCATAACACATAAAACACATATACATAGAGATTTCCCCTTCATCCCAAAACCAAGACTACCATCTTGATTTTTCATTATGTTCCTTTCAATGTTATAATACATATTTATACATGCCGAAGCATCCAATACCATGGAACGAAAACCATCGTGTCCAAAACCATGTGCGAAAATCATGCACAAAACCATAGGTAGGTCCGCCCCGGACCTCATAGAGTGGGGTTACCTGCACCTCTCAAACCCCTTGTGACTCCCCCCTAACGGCGCAATGAAGGGGGGCTCCGACCCCCTCCAAACCCCTTGATTAACTATGTGGGCTAGTCGTGGAAAGAATATAACACAACCCAACAATTTAAAGTTTGAAAAATAAGCCCTCTAGAAAAGGGGGATTGATGTTGCATTAATCCTTTTCAAATTCAACATGAAAATCACCAACATTAAAACAAAACAAAAAAAAAAAAAAACATACTTGATACATAAGAAAATTGAAACTGCCAAAAATATGCTTTGAAAAAAAGGTGTATTCTAAATAGCCACTTTCAAAATCAAGTGATTTTTTTCTACCTCAAAAAAACGGGTAACCTATATTTTTCTCATTTGATTGATAGTTATGTTAAAAAACCTACCATATAAATAATTCAGAAAAGAATCACGAAAACCGCCATGAAAATCCAAAAAAACCCACTAAGAAAACCTTTGAAAACAACAAAAAAAATAACCTACAACCTAGAAAACCCCAAGAGAACCCTCGAAAACAAAAAATGATTTATAAAACCACCATAAAAGCCCTCAAAAAATAACAAAAAGAAAAATACAATTTAGGTTTAATTTTTTTTTTTTTTTTGCATTGTATAGGTTATCCACAATGCTAACATGTTTAATATATATATTTTATATGCTAAAATCTTCATTTTTTTTTTATTATTTTACATTTTAAAGTTTCTTTTAGGAATCTAGTGAAACAAATCTTCAAAAAAAAATGAAAATTTTGTTATTAAAATCCATTTTAAATTTTGAACAAATTTGACAAATATGCCCAAAAAATTTTCAAACTAGAAAACTATTAAAATATAACCGATAAATAAATAAATTAGGAGCTTTAAATTGAAATAATGAATATGGTTGCTCATGGTGAACACATATGAAATCAAATAATAAATTTTATTTCATTTTTTTATTTAAATATAAATAAATCAATATTTGAAATATTTTTTTGATAACAAATATGGTAATTTGTTTTAATAAATCAATTGTAATTAAAATAAAATATTAACCAAATTAAAAGTCCAAAACGTTTTTTATTTAATTGTATTTTATTTACCAAATGTGTGTGTATATATATATATATATATATATATATATAGATAACATGCTACATTTAACACCCACACACACACACAGACACATATATATAAGTTTAGGTTTCAACAATGCATCATTGATACATACATTAAATCTACGATGAAAAGTGCATTTAATGTGAATAAATAAGCATTTTGACACTCTTTTATTTTGTAGGTCATAAAGTTTCATTATGTAGTGTATCATACGAGAAACATTGTCTTGATGTGCTTACAACTAGTACATGTCATTTGTCAAAGTCAAACATTGTAAGAACTTTTCTAATGGATTACTTGGTTGGCATGAAGTTTTATTAGTTTTGCAAATAGGTTTATCTCAAACTTCTACATATTTATGCTCTATAAATAAACTGCATTATCTATAAGTTGGAAAAAATGTAAGTTAGGTTTTTAATCACAGTTTTCAATTGTGTTTACATGGAACTCAAAACTTTGGCTCATAAGTTATCAAAATAGACGCTATATTTATTTTAGGGCTTTAGCAAAGATTATTCTAATTGAATTTATAAATGTTTTTCTTGTTAACATTCTTTCTATGTCAACATTTTTTTCTTGGCTTAGTTTGTATGTATTAGATGTAAGATACAAATCCATCTCCCATACAGTGCCCATCCGTAGCTTGTCGTAGTTCACATAGCCCTAATAGAGTTCTATTCCACTCATAGATCCTCCATTCTCTCTTCATGATCTTATTGTGGTTAGTGGACCTTCTTCATCTATTGCAGGTATACATATTGCATTTTAAATCCTCTTTATACTTCATGTGTTTATGTCTTGAAATTGTTTTTAATTTTCAAATTTTCTTCAATTCATGTGTTTGAATTTAAAGTATATGTTATTATACTTCTAATTTGTTATATATATTAAATTATGTTTATGATTTTCAGACCTTTGGCGGGGTAAGGACGAGGATCAAAGTGAAGTGTCGATCCCTCCATAGAACAACACTATAGACAGTATCATAGTTGAGGATGTTAGGGACCAACAACATGGATCACATGAGAGCTAGATGAAATATCTGTTAGTTCCCCTACTAGGCGTAGTTTGTCTCTGGTTCTAGATAGCATCAACATGTTGATCAAGAAATAGCAGAGGGCAAGCCCACTATAACAACCCTGGTGGAAATTCCATGTAAAAATATATAAATACCACAGATGATGGGACATGTATTCCAAGTTGAATGTTGGGTAGGAAATTCTAGTGGGCGTTAATTTGGTTTTTTATGGCTAAGGAAATTGGAAGAGGCAATGGATAAGGCATTAAAGATGCAAAAAGGTATTTTGGCACATTTATTTATGAAAATAATGGAAATTAGGAGAAAAGGAAGGTGAAAGATCACGTGTTGCATGTGAGGAGTATACTGAAGAAAAATAAAGGAAAATGAAGAAAATAGAGGCCTCATTAATTAAAAGGATTATGGGATTAGCGGGTAGGGCTTGATCAGTTTATATTTGGAGCTATTTCATTATTCTCTCTCTCTCTCTCTCATACTCTTGGACACTTAGAGTTCTTTTGGAGCACTATGGCATTGGAGCAAGAAAGGAAAAGGAGGCAAGAGGAGATAAGGATCAAGAAGGCAAAGGTGGGATCAAGCAGCTACAATAGGGTTCATTGTAGGAATCGACTTGCATGTGTATTTTCCTTGATAGTTTTGGCATGCATGCGATTGCATGTATTTATTTTTAACATGGCATGGGTTTTGTGAGGTGTGACAATATTCTTATCCTAGCCTTGCCATTTCCTGATATCTTTGATGAGATAGGTTCTCACATACTATTTGTGTGGGATGGACGGATTGGATTCAAAGATCAGTGGGGTGGATCTCCGAATTGAAAAACACATGGTGGTAGTGGTCACTGAGCTAGACTGAGGATACATGAAGCCACTATCCTAGTAGCCCCTGAACTAGACTGTGGGTTGTGATGAATGGAAGCATATATGGTAAAGCCAAAAGGTGGATTTTCTCTTTGTTGGGCCTAGTGATTCTAGGACGGATTGCAAGGTAAAGCCTCGAGAATATGTCTTGGTGTAGGGCCTCGTGATCCGTGGATTAGACTGTCAATGCATGGTAAAGTCTGAGGGACTACGAGGCACTAAAATGCCTTATAGTGTAGGTGGAGAACTCTGGTGGCATCCACATTCATTAGTGTTTTTTATGTCTTCTATGAATCCCAAATTCATGCTTGGAATATGGCACAGGGGTGACTGTCTGAGGAGAGACTTGGTTCAGGCAATATATGGTCGAGTGGAACTTGGTATTCCCATCACCAGTTGGATCATTGCATTCATTAATTGGACATTATTTCCATTGATTTTCATATGTAAATGTAATAGTGTATATATGGATTTTGATGGTTGATATGTTTATTTTATTTTTGTTCCTATTATGCTAGTTATATGTACATTTTATGGTATCATCTATGTTTGGCTCTCAGGCTATTTTTACTCGTATTTGAATGGATATTGTATCTATGACCTAATAAGTGATAAGGCAACAAATGAAAAGAGGAAACTATGGTTCATGGTGATTCTCGAACAAGTTTGCAATCCCTACACTTAATTCTATTGTTTACACCTGTAGGTTACATGTTGACGGTATGTTTGATGAAATTCTTGTCATGGCTAGTTGGGGTCTAATTAAGGTCTTCATCAACTATTTACTTTTGCATCATTGTTTCCCTGTACTTTATTTGATTTTGTGCTTTCATTCCTTTATGGGTAGTGGCCTAGCCTCTGGGTCTAAAAAGTTGCTTAATTCCCAAGGTCGTTAGCACAAAACTAACAAGTTGGTCCACAATTGGTAGTAGGTATGCCTATGAGAGAAACTTTGTGTCTCTGGCCGCTCCCTTGCCCATAGTATGAGAGAAACTATTGCCTCAAAGGTCTAGAACACTAGTGGGACCCAGGGAAAGGCTGTTTGAGTGGATGACTTGTCTCCTGAGGGTTATATTTATTATGTTTGATGAATTTATGTGATTTTCCATCAATTGCACTTCCTTAGGGTCACATAGGAGATCGAATCTGATCATAGTAGCATATCATCTCATGTTTACCCCACTTGGCACAGTTACTTGCATGGATGTGGGAGGAGGGTGTTACAGAGTGGTATGAAGGCATGGTTCAACTCTCAGACTAGATGGGTTGAAGGTGTTGGTCATGCATGCATGTCATTTTCATGTGTGTCTCTTATACTTTAATAACATGTACTTGTTGCATTTCTTGATGCTTGAGTATGTGTAGTATACCTAGGGGGGATAGTATGAGGTACAAAGGGAGGTACCCAAGGGAATAATGGGATGGGCCATATTTAATAAATAAAGTGGCTAACCTGCATCATGTAAGGGACCACAAGTAGTTAGCAATAGTGTGATAAGCATATGGTATTAGATATATGGTATTGAGATACCCATGGTATTGTATGTATGAAGCCTATATAGAGGTTAGAGACTCCCCATGGAGAGAAGGTAAAGGAATATTTTATTGTGAAGCATATGGCTTGTGGAGTGTTATCCTTCCTTAGAGAGTGATTGTATGGTGTTTCCATACCTTTAAGGGTTTTGCTATCAATAAAGACAAATTTCTATATTTTATGTTTGTAATTCTCTTGAGATTATTTATAGTTATTGGGTATATTTGCATCATTTCATATATATAAGGACAAATCTATTAGAAGTGGTATCAGAGCACTTTCTTGGGCAAAGCGGGGATTTTTTTTTTATGAACACATAGATATGATGTGCAAATATATGAAATGATGCAAATATACCCAATGACTGTAAATAATCTCAGGAGAATTACAAACACAAAATATAGAAATGCTTCTTTATTGATATAAAATCCTTAATGTATGGCAACACCATATAATCACTACTTAAGGAAAGAGAACACTCAACAAGCCATATGGTTGCCAATACAATATTCCTTTACCTTCTCTCCATGGGGAGTCTCTAGCCTCTATATAGGCTTCATACATAGAATACAATAGGTCATTAGCATGGGTCTGTTAATACCATATATCTATTACCATGATCTTATCATATTATTGCTAACTACTTGTGGTCCCTTACATGATGCAGGTTAACTACTTTATTTATTAACTATGGCCCATCCCACTATTACATTATTCCCTTGGGTACCTCCCTCTATACCCCATACTATCCCCCTAGGCATACTACATTCCACCGCCCTTAACCATGTTTCATCCCTGAAACATAAGAAGAACATAAATAATAAGATCTACTCAAAAGAGTATTCCACTGGTACCATGCATGTGCATCTATCCATCTAAGAGAAAGGTGAACCCTTGATCTAGCTTGTGCCTCGCTAGCTTGAGATGGAAGTTGAACCCAGTGGATCTTCTATGTTGATGTGTTGTGGGTGGATCGTCACCCCTCTATATGTATTGTGCAGGGGTTGCTATCCTTGTGGCCAATTTGTTGCCATCGTGATGGTTGTTTTCTTACTAGGTGATGTGGGTGGTGATATGTTGAAGTTTTAAGCAACAATGTCTATTTCCCTAATTCACCACCTAATACAGCCTCATGGGTATCTAGTACATGTTGTGGCTCCTGCAATTGTTGGTTATCTTCCAGTATTACTTCAGCCACGAACTCCTCATCTTATGTATCAGTACCACTAACATTTTCCGCGTCAACCTCCTTAGACTCTACATGTTTATTGATGGAAATATCCTCTAATTTAATTTTCTTCTTTTTATACCAGAGCTTCAAGAATTTCTTCTGCACATTAATATTGATAGTACCAACAGATTCCATCCAAGAGTATCCCAAAACAACATCAACATTATCCATATCTGAAGCATAAAAATTAGAATGCAATACATACTTATCCATATAAATCTTCAAATCTTTATAAACTTGAACATTGTCATTATCAACCTATCTGTTTTCCACATGTTTTGTTGAAACTTGCAATTTTTTTGCTAAGTTAACATCCTCCTTTTGAATACATCCGTGAACCTGTAATAAGGAGATACCAGTAGAAAATAACCCCACATGTTTCTCGTTATCTTGTTTTCTAGCATGAGACCATTTGTTTGAAAGGAATTTTTCAAATTCTTCATCTGAAAGTTTGTACAACTTCTTGCTATCGAGTGATCTCCACCATATGGCAACCTCATATTTCAAACCAAGAAATACAAAACTTTTTCAATTATTCCCATATGTTGAATTTCCCCTTCTTATGTATTCTTCAATAGTATGACCATCATAGTTTCATGTAGAAAACACCTTTCTAGAAGCGATGAAGAGGGTTCGAAAAAAACACTCACTTAGTGAAAATTTGAAATGGCCACACTTCAGTTAAGGTTTCCCAGAATCTTTATTATGACATTTTTTTTGAAATGGAATGGCCACTCTGCATCTTCCCATATGATATAAATTCCCATCTAGGCACTCTATAATTTCATATTTCCGTTGCAACTATCCCGTCGTCATAAAAAATTAAAAAAAAAAAAACTAATTTTAAATTAGCGATACCTCCCTCATCTGAACTTCAATTTGACCAATTTGTCTTTTCAATTTGGGTAATTTTTCAAGAGGATCTCAGATCTATAATTAGTTTCTCAAAATTATCCACCAAAAACCGCAAAAAATAAGCTGGAGATCTGTCATCCACAAATTTTCGTCAAATAATTTCTACAACCAAGTTGATTTTTAAATCAACAATATCTCCCTCATCCGAACTTTGATTCAATCGATTTATTTTTTGAATTTGAGCATGATTTTGTAAAGAATCTAGATCTACAATTTTTTTCTTCAAATTTTTTACCAAAAGTTTTAGATCAGATCTGCAAACTTGTCGCCCAAAAAATTCTTGCAAAAAAAAAATCAATTCCTTGCTTTGCCCAAGAAAGTGCTCTCATACCACTTGTAATAGATCTGTCCTACAAATATATGAAATGATGTAAATATACCCAATCACTGTAAGTAATCTCAAGAGAATTACAAACACAAAATATAGAAATGCCTCTTTATTGATATCAAAACCCTTAAGGTACAACACCATACAATCACTCCCTAAGGAAGGAGAACAATCCAAAAGACATATGCTTGCCAATAAAATATTTGTTTACCTTCTCTCCATGGAGATTCTCTAGCCTCTATATGGCTTCATACATAAAATACCATGGGTCATTACAATGGGTCTCTTAATACCATATATCTGATACCATGGGCTTATCACATTATTTCCAACTACTTGTCGTCCCTTACATGGTGTAGGTTAACCACTTTATTTATTAAGTATGGCCCATCCCATTATCACATTATTCCCTTAGGTACCTCCTGCTGTACCCCATACTATCCCTCCTAGGTATACTACACCCTGGGTGTTGTACTTGCTATCTATTCACTTTTTGTTTTTGACTACCGCATCCATGTGGACTACTCTACCAAAATTTCAGTAGATCCTATTTTGTTGTCTGTCTCTACCTGAGTTGGTATTATTCCCTTTCGATTGGAGACTCACTCTTCCCTCTCCCTTTGTAGTGAAAGTGCTTAGACACAAGTTACACTAAGCACTCACCAGGCACACAAACCTCGTTGTTTGAAGACTAAGTATACCATTCTCATGTTCTAACAAGGAAGATATAAGCCATATCTTTAAGATAATAGCAACCAGGCCATCATATCATATGTGTCTCCCACACCAAATAGTGTCATGTCTAGTTGGGACTTCATACTGGGAATATCCCCTGACTGTTGGCGGGTCCAACACTGTCAACAGTACTATGTCATGAAAAGTTTTGTAACTTAGTTTTTTTTTTAAGTCTTGTTAAAGGGATGTTTAGAAATGTAATATTTGGAATTGATTCTAAGGCTGTCATTGTATAATGTTATATTGAAAGAACTAAAGGAATTCTTGAACCTGAGGCATTGAAGGAACAGACCATGAAGTGTATCACTTGGAGCATATTTCAAGATATAACATATCTTGTGACAGACATTGAAGACACTTGTGAAAACAATCTCATGGTCGAATTTAAGGAATCTTGTAAAGAGATATGTTGGAACACCTTTTGAGCATCTTTAAGTACACTTCTTAAGGAATCCCTATTGGAGAGATATGACAAAACTATCCTTGTACCAAACATTGAGGTAGTGATTCTAAAGAAGTTTTGAAGCTACCATTGAGAATATTTCGTGAAGCATCTGAAAGGCTTGTGAAGAAGCTCAATATCTCATGTTGACACCTTGAATGGAATTGAGTCTAGAAGACCATATTGAAAGAAATTGTTGGAGCATTTGAAGTGTTTCCATAGCCTTGTATAAGACCTAAAGTACATAGCTTTTCTTCAGATCTTTAGACAAATGTCATAGATGAATAGAAGAGTCGCCTACACTAGAGAAAGATTAGTTGGTGTAGCAAAGATATCTTGTAGACCATTATGTAGCAGACCTTGAAGTAGCCTTGGAGGAAATATAGAGTTATTCTTCTAAATCATCTCTTGAAGCACCATTGTTGAAATCTAATGAAGTAGTCATTGAAGAAGCTTACATTTGTAGATATGCAGAGAATTGGAGACACCTACTAAGACATGTTGAAGATAACCTTGATGGACTAGCCCTTGGAGAATTTTGGAGAATTGTTGAGGCATATATCAGAATTTTTGAAGAGCATATTGAAAGTGTTGAAGAAGTAACTATATCCATCTTGAAGAACTAAAGTTGAGGGCTGGAGCCCTAGAGGAAAGGTATCCTCAAGAATACCAAGTTGGAACTTGAGCCAAAGGATAGGTTTGGATCCCTAGAGGATTGAAGTCCTCAAGTATACCAAGTTGGTGCTTGGTGAAGTATAGGTTGGAGCCTAGGTGAATTGAAGATTTAAGTCTTCTTCTAGGGTTGGAGCCTTGAATAATTATTGTATAAAATAAAATTTGATTGTCCTAAAAGAGGATTGAAGTCCCCATTATTTTTAATAATAATTTTATTCTTTATTGGAAAAGGTATCTTGAAGACCATTGTGTAGTGGACCATGAAGCAACCTTGGAGGATATATTGAGTTACTCTTCTAAATCATTTCTTGAAGCATCATCCCATTGTTCAAGAAACATTGTTGAAATATAATGAAGTAGTCATTGAAGAAGCTTGCATGTGCAGATATGAAGAGAATCAGACACACCCACTAAGGCATGTTAGAGATGACCTTCATGGAGTATGCAGTGTAGAATTTTGGAAATTGTTGAAGTAGATATTATATTTTTTGAAGAGCATATTGAAAGTGTTGAAGAAGTAACTAAATCCATCTTGAAGAACTGAAGTTGAGGGTTGGAGCCCTAGAGGAAAGGTTTCCTCAGGCATACCAAGTTGAAACTCAAGCGAGAGAATAGTTTTGGATCCCTAGTGGATTGAAGTACTCAAGTATACCAAGTTGGTGCTTGGTGAAGTACAGCTTGGAGCCTAGCTGAATTAAAGATTGGAGTCTTCATCTAGGGTTGGAGCCTTCAATAATTATTGTACAAAATAAAATTTGATTATTCTAAAAGAGGATTGGAGTCCCTGTCGATTTTATTAGTAAACATATTACTTTGTTATCTATATATATATATATATATATATATATATATATATATATATATATATATATATATATATATATCTGTGTGTGTGTGTGTGTGTGTGTGTGTATGTATACATATAGTTTTTTTTATAAGTTATCTTAACTGGTACTAAATAACAATTGTAAAAGAAATATTGATTCACTTCCCTCTCAATATTTCCAACAGAAGTTACAAACTGGTCAGACCTTATCCCTAATTTTGTCTTCCAATTTTTTTTAGTTGGGAAAATCCTCGCGTGTTTAGGGAGGAAATTAGCACCTATGAAATTATAGATCATCCTTTCTTTCCATTTCCTAATGAAATTTCATCCATAAACAACTTATATGATGAGGAACCTTTGCAGGGAAATGAATCAAGCTGTGTTACTTCCAAGGCCCTCATTGAACAAATTAGAAATCAAGTTAATAAAACATATCTCCCTACTGAGAATATTCAACTTGATCCTATTATGCATCTACCTAAATCTCTTCCTCGATTTTCTCATATTATTTCTGCTCCTTCACTTTCTTGCAATGACCTAGGCCCTTTCTTAGATAACACTCATTGTGCAATGAGTTCCACATATCATAATATAAGAGTTGATGTTTTGATTCTAAATAAAAATATTGAATCATATTTGGCTCAATGTGAAGCTTGTTCTGCGGAACGTTTACAATCTTATTCATCTACAACCCTGGCACAAATCATTGTACTAGATGACAACAAATTCTCAATTGATTCACTAAAGTATAACATACATGTTGAGCCGATGTTTACTCAAGATGACAATAATGTAAAGGGTATGACCTCCAAACCAGACTTCATTGGAATTGAGGCCTCTTCACCTAAGCCTTTTCATTAGTTGTACCCTGATTTTCTTCATAAGTCATCTACACAAGAAATTTCTCCAACTTTATCATATCTTTATCGTAGTGCTTTTCATTCTAGTCAGTTAAATAATAATGTCGACTCACAATAAAAGGATAAAAATAATGAATCCCTTATCCATGACAGTGTCAATATGCATACTTTGAAAAATGGAAAGGGATATTCTAGATCTCAAGAAATTTTAGATGGCCCTTTGCTTGATTCATCGTCATCCTCAATCCTTGAAGAGTATTATCAATTTGCTGCCAAATCTCATCAAATTACTGTCTCTAAAAATTTTCCTCTTATTGACAACATATTCATTGATACCCATGGTGGTCGTGATTCATGTCCACCTTTTGATATTACAAATCTACCATGATTTGATAATCAACCCTCTAAAGGTTCAGGAAATCATCAAGAAGTTGAGGCATTTCATCTTCTCACAATGGTTATGCCAGGTTCCTACGTTACTAATGAGATCCCTGAACTAACTCAATTTAGGGTTTTCTTGCATGGTTTCTTTTTCAACATCATCTAGACCTATGAAATATTAGTTTTGAATGACTCTAAAATGCATCGCTACCTATACTCCTATTTTTTGCTGACGAGAGTACACCAACTATTGTTTCAAGTCCTTCCAATTATCACCTAGCTGGTGTAGATTCTGACCAAATACAACCTTGTGCTCTCTCATAGTTCAATATAAGAAAGGGAACAAATCACCTAATTCCCTTATTTCCTAGGACTCATCTGGTTCATTCAGTGCCATTTTGTAAATCCAAATAATTTAATCTTTTAAACAAGGAGTTGGTCAATAATATAGTACCTAAGAAAACTAGTGATGTGTTCAATAACGTTTTGTCTATCAGAGTTGATGATGATCATGTGTACGCATTAGAATATTTTAGAAAACAAGTGATATTCAATGATGTACCACTGAAGGGCTTAGATGATTGTAAGGACAATGAGGAACTTTGGTTGTCGCTAATTAATTAGGGTTTCTGAAATTAGGGTTTGCGATGAATGTTATTTTTTGGAAAATTTTAAAGGTATTCAAATTAGTCATCTTGAATATCATGATAGAAATGTGAAATAGGTTGAATATTCTTATTTAGAAAACTCCTGTAATAGTAGGTAACATCTCATCTCACTTGCACTTGATTTAGTGTTAAGAACAAATGGATGCATAACTTGGACATATGCTTAGCATTTTCAAGTTTATCATTATGTTTACCACGATAGAGTTGAAGCTTGGCTACAAAAATCTTGTCTGCCACACTTTCCTTCCAGATTCATAACCTTCTTAGACTTATGCATGATTTAAAGGTAAGCATTCTTGTTTTTGCACAATTATTTATACTAGTTCTAATCATTGACACCTTTTTTTGTAGGTCCAGAATTGTTTCTATGTATGTAGTAGAATTTTGATTTCAAATGACCTAATCTATTTTCTGTTTAAATCAAGGTTTAGGTTTAGGGTAGTTTAGGGTTTACTAATTAGGTTTTACTTGTCAAAGATTGCTAATTCTCGTTTTCTTATTAGGATTCTATTTATATGGTTTAAGGGTTAGATGTGATTTTGTCATTTTTTCCTTATTGCAGATAGTTAGTTTGTTGCATGCCATTAGGCATTTAACATGCATTTAGATTTTGCATTACAAATTGGCTGCACAAGAATTACATGGTTTACTTTTCTTGCATTGTACTACATTGTTTTTTCGTGTATTACATGTATTTCGGTTTGTTGCGTTATATCACGTATTCATTTCCTTTAATTGCATGCATTGTTAGTTGGCCTAGTATATCATTTCCTCTCTATGTTGCATGGCACTACGTGAGCCTTCACAAGCCTTGTTCCCTACATACCTTGCATGTTGTGATGATCTTGTCTTGTCCCTCTTTACACTTGTTGGAATACTAGAAGAGATTCCTTGTTCACTTTACCCTAATGTTGAAACCCTAACCCTAATGGTTTCCTATGGTTATGGTGGCTACTCTAAGAAGCATCCTCTCATAGAGCTAGTAACCAAAAACACGTCTCCAAAAATATTCCTATAAAGCTTACCAGTTAACAAGGAAAATACAAACAAGAGCTCATCGGGAAACCTAATTAGCTCAAATGACATATATCTGTAACCTAAAACCTATATTTAGCATCGTCTTGAATATTTCAATGGGTATTTTTCACTTCCCACTCGTGAGATGAAGACAAGATGTAGAAGTGTGGCATTAAGGAAAACTTAAAATAGTAAGCATTTCAATTTCTATCAAATGAGAAAAAACCTCTCTTTCTCATAACATATGTTGGGATCCCTCATCTTCCTTGGCACAATGAATGCTTAATAAATGATGTTGATGTCCACACAAAAGAAAATAGATCAAATAAAGGGTTAAGGATTGAGGAAGACTTCCTCTGTAGAAAGGTGATGCAGGTAACTTCACCGGGGTAGTGAATAGGCCTACTGGTAGTGAAGAAATGACTAGAATTTCTTAAGTGACTCCACTCAGGTGTTGAACTAGTTTGTTGGCAGTGCAGCAACACTAGAAACCCAATTTAATATTCTATGTACAATAAGCCCTTTGTCATGCTTTCTGCATCATCATCGAAGACTTGCATGTGTTAGCTCTTGTTTTAACTAATAGGACTTGTCTTGGAGGTAGAGGAAGGGAATATCCATAAAAGGTCTTTTAACTCAAAGTAGTATCCACATTTTTTATTCAATACTTCCTTGCATCATTCAAAAGACCCAATATATTGTAGGGCATAGGCAGAGATGCCAAATTATTCGAGTGGTTTTCCAATAGTTTTGGCCACTATAACACCACCCAAAATTTTTGGGCATCACCAAATTTTTGGATTCCCCTTTGCTTTTCTAGGCCTCAGTAATTATGTTGTCAATTTGGTCTAATCATTAAACTTCCTAGCTTCTAATAAACCTTGTCAATGTTTGTGTTTCATCGTGATCTTCATTTATATCAAAAGGTTTAAGAAAATGACACCTTGCTTGTGCACATTGTTATGATGAAACTATTAACTATGGTTTCATTTAATCCCCAACCTTTAATATGCATTCTTACCATCATTTATCGGTTGGACTCTATTATTACATTGTATAGAAGAATATGTTCGATCATATAACCTACAATCATCACCATCATTAACGTGCATAAATTCCATATTATCTAAAGGAGAGATTGCATTAGAGCATGAAAGAGTAATCCCTTAAAGCACTACTAATTTTATGACATTTTGCAAATTCGAAAGAGCATTAGTCACATTTTTATATTTTATTAGGATATATTTTAAAGCTTAGCTGTGTTTTCTTAATTAGTATTATGCATCCTAAGCCTTCGTATCTAAATTATAAAACAATCTAACTAACCTATGCTACATTTTGTTGTGAAGGGAAACTCATTCAACCACATCATTTAATATGATGTTGGATGGTTAACGGCTATGAAATCGATGAAAATTGTCACGTAGATAATGCTTCATTCGAAGGGTTTCGTTAGAAGTAATTCCATAATGCATTGGGATATATTTAAGACAACGTATGATCTCTATCTCAAAAAAAAAAAAAATTTAAACATGTGGCGAACAAGCACACTACGGAGAAGGCTAAACCTAAAGTGTGTTTGTTAAAGGAGCAATCAATATAATCCATTGGTGGGGAAATGTTAGAATTCGCCACGAGGGATAGAATACTCAACAATTGAATCCATACAATAATATTTTGGAAATAATATAAATTAGCACAATTATATTTATCAATCTGGTTGATATAGTTCTATAGGTTATATTAACTATATTAATAATTATTATGTATATTTTTTTAAACCAATTATATAAATAATAACAATCATATTCTTATATATTTATATTATTATATTAATATAATAATATTAGTAATATTAATTAATAATAATAATAATATATTATTATTATTATTATTATTATTATGATTATGATGTTAACTCATAACAATGGTTATTTTAGTAATATACTCACAAGGTTTTATTTCTATCTATGACACAAACCATTAATAATAATAATAATAATAATAATAATATTTTTTATAAAATGCAAATAAACAATTTTTTTAATTAAATTTTATTTATTGTTTTTGGAAAAAATATAGATATTGTTATTTTATTTTGTTTTATAAGTTATAATAAAAATTATAACAATAATAATATTACTAATAATATTTTACTCATAAAAGTTAATAAATAATAGTTAATTATTGGTAAACAATAATAATATTTTCTTAATTAAATATTATTCAATAATAATAATAATATGAATATTAATTAATTAACTAAAAATATAATAATTAAGTCATCTTTACATAATAATAGTTAATTCTTTGTCACAATGTGATGTTGGACCATGGTTGACCGTGATTGGCCATGGATGATTTTTATATTGAGACAACTTTTATGAGAAAGAAATATGTGACCATGGTTGACCATAGTTAACTATGATTCACTAATAATTCTATTACATTATTGTTATAATAATATATTATAATTATTACTATATTATAATAATAATAATATTAACTAATAATAATATTAATTAATAATAATAATAACGGATAATAATATTATATTATCATTATATTATTATAATAATATAATAATATAATTATTATTATATTGTGAGTTGTTATCTTTCGGAGTCATCACATTCATCTTTGTTATAATGGACGTTTCAAACCATTCTTTGTGGTTCATCACGAGGAATAGACCCATGAGAAAAGAAGACAAAACATCATCAGGTAATAAATAAGGCTAGGGTATGGATGGGAATGAAATGAAAGACAACCGACTGATATGTTAATATTATAATTCATTGTAGTTGTAATATTTGTAGCTTGTCTTAAAATTATTGATGCTAATCCATTATTAATTATGGTTATAAATTAATTTATTATTAGGTATAATTAATTATGGTTATAAATTGATTTATTATTATGTATAATGATCTAATTTATAATTTTGGTTTGTCTCAGTTTTACTATTAATGTAAATTTGTTAATAATTATTCTAATTACTAGTTATTAATAATGAGTATAATGGCTATTTAATGAGTATAATGGCTATTCGACTTTTTAAGAATATTAAATTTAGAGAATTTAATTTGTTTAAAGGTTATATGAAATAAAGATTTCATTTTTATTTATAGTTAAAATTAAATTATTAAAAGCATAACTAAATAATATTTATCTATTAACTAATAATGATTATAAATTAATTTATTGTTAATTTCAAATTTGAATTTTAAAGTTTACAATCAATAAAATTATTAATTATCTAATGTTCTAAACTAAGATTTATTGTATTATTATGATTTATAATAAAATGGTTTGTAAACAATTATAATTATATATATATATATATATATAATTAATGGAATTGAGATATTAATTTAAAAGTTTAAAAGGAATAGAAATACAAATTATGAAATTTTTATTTATTTATTTATTTATTATTTCTTGATTTTTATATTTTTATTGTCTTATTGAGATGTTATAATGAATTTAAGGCAAGGATACTAAAAAGGAATCCCGGGGATGCTAATTCTAGCAATAAGAGAGTGGGGGTGTAACTCACCCGAAAGTGAAATCAGAGGTTAAAGTAGGAATCCAATTATTATATTATTATAATCATAATCTAATTGTTATTATATTAATAATAATAACAATATAATATTATATTATTATAATAATAATAATAATAATAATAATAATAATAATAATAATAATAATAATAATAATAATAATAATAATAATAATAATAATAATAATAATAATAATTATTATTATTATTATTATAATAGCAATATTAACTCAAAATAACAACAATGGTCCAATAATAATTATAATTGTGATAAGTGAATAATAAACCCAAGGGACTAATATTATAAACCCAATGTTTATAACCATAAGATAAATACTATAAACACTAAAATAAACATGAATCACCATCATTGATTTTCATATTGAGACAGTCCTTATTACAATTTCATGTTGGACCATGTTTGACTGGGGAATAATAAACCCAAGCGATTGTTATTATAAACCCAAAGGAACAATCAATCCATTGTATTAATACTAAAACCCCAATGGATTATGAACCTAAGGGAATGATATTAAACCCATGGGACTAATATTATAAATCCAAGGTATATAAACCCTATGTGGAGACAATTTTTGTCATAATGTGAGATTAGACCATGATTAACCACAATTTACCATGGTTGTTATGGTTGACCATGATTGATATTATAAACCAAAGTTAATAATAATCCCAAGGGATTGATATTATGAACTAAAGGGATTAATACCAAAACCCCAAGGGATTGTGAATGCAAGGGAATAATATTAAACCCAAGGCACTAATATTATAAACCCAACGTAGGTAAACCCTAATGTAAATATTACGAACACTAAAATAAACATGGTTTATTTTTATGGTGCGACAATAATTTTCACAATGCGACATTCAACCATGGTTGACCATGTTTGACTATGATTGAAAATGGTTGACCATGATTAATATTATAAAACTAATGGAATAATAAACCCAAGGGATAATACTAAAACCGTAATGGATTATGAACCCAAGGGAATAATATTAAACACAAGGGACTAATATTATAAAGCCAACGTATATAAACGCTAAGATAAATATTATAAACACTAAAATAAAAGTGATTGACCATCGTTGGTTTTCATATTAAAACAATCCTTATCGCAATTCCATGTTGGAACATGTATCAACATGGTTCACATCATAATAAACCATGTTTGACTCTAGAATAATAAACTCAAGTGTATAAACCCAAGGGATTAATGATAGAACCCCAAGGGAATAACATTAAATCCAAGGAACTAATATTATAAACCGAAGGTATGAAAACCATAGGATAAATATTAAAAATACTAAAATAAATATGGTTGAATAATAAATCCTAAGAATTAATATTTTAAACTCAAGGGATTAGTAAACCAAAGGGATTATTAATAGTACAAAACCCAGTAACTAATAAGCCCAACCGTTTAATCATACAAACCCAAGTAATTAGTGAACCCAACTTATAAATATTAAAAACCTAAGGGATTAATAAGCACAAGGGATCGATATTACAAACACAAGAGATTAATAAAGATGACCATGATTGATATTATAAACCCAAGTTAACAATAAACCCGAGGGATTAATACTAAAACCCCAAGGGATTATGAACCCAACGCAATAATATTAAAGTCAAGACACTAATATTATATGCCCAACATTAGGAAAACCTAATATAAATACTACAAATACTAAAATAAACATATTTATTTTCATGGTGAGGCAATCCTTATCACAATGCGACATTCGACGAGGGGTGGCCATGATTGGCTATGATTGACAATGGTTTATCATGAATGATATAACTTAAGGGAATAATAAACCCAAGGGATTGATATTATAAACCCAAAGGAATAATAAACCCAAGGATTGAATACTAAAACCCCAAGGGATTATGAACCCAAGGGAATAATATTAAACCTAAGCGACTAATATTATAAACCTAACATATATAAACCCTAAGATAAATATTATAAACACTAAAATAAACATGATTGACCATAATTGACTTCCATATTGAGACAACCCTTATCAAAATCCCATATTGGACCAAGGTTGACCATGTATGACTTCATAACAAACCATGGTTGGCCATGGACTAATAAACCCAAGAAATTGATATTATAAACCCAAAGGAACAATAAACCCAATGGATTTATACTAAAACGTCAAGATTAATATTAAACCCAATATTAAAAACGCTAATATTATAATCTCAATATTAAACTCTAAAATAATAAATCTAATACTAAACACGATATTAGAAACCTAATATTTGAAACCCTAATATTAAACCCTAGTTTTCTAATGTCATGTTACAACATTGAATAAATTTGAATGAAATATAACGTTGGTTGACCATTATTATATTGGTTATTACATTGAGACAATGTTTGTGACAATCCAATTCTTAACAAATTTTCAGACAAATGTGAGATTCGACCGTTGTTTACCATGACTCACTATGGTTGATGACAAGTAATAATGGTTTATCATTGTTTACAATAGTTTACCATGGTTCATTTTCAGATTAAGACAATCTTTGTCTAGGAATATGAACCCTTAAATTAATAAACCCAAGGGATTGGTATTATAAAACCAATGGAATAATTATAAACCGAAGGTATTAATATTATAAACCCAAGGTATATAGCCACTAAGATAAATATTATAAACGACATGGTTAACTGTCATTTACCGTGGTTGATTTTTATATTTAGCTAATATTTGCCACAATGTGACATTGGACCATCCTTGTCCATGGTTGATCATGGTTGGTTTTCATATTGAGACATTCTTTGTCATCATGTGATGTTGCACCATGGTTGACCATGGTAGACCATGGTTGATTTTCATATTCAGGCAAATATTTCTCACAATGAGAAATATTTTCTCAATATCATAAACCCAAGTGGTCAATATGATAAACCCATGAAATTAATGAACCTAAGTGATTAATAAACCTAACCAATTAATAAACCTAAGCTATTAGTATTATAAACCTAGGGGATTAATAAATGCAAGAAATTAATATAAATAGTACGATTAATATTACAAACCCTACGATTAATATTAAAACCAATAATAAAAACCCTAATATTATAATCCCAATATTAAACTCCAAAATTATAAATCTAATATTAAGCACAATATTAGAAACCTAATATTTGAAACCCTCATATTAAACTACAATTTTACAATGTCACATTACAACATTTAATAAATTTCAATGAAATATAGAATTGCAACAACCATTATTAGATTTATTAGCACATTGAGAGAATATTTGCCACAATGCAATGCTTAACAAAATTTTAGACGAATGTGCCATTTGACCATGGTTAACCATGATTTACCATGGTTGACGATGACTCGCAATGGTTGACAATAGTTGACCATGGTTCATTTTCATATTAACACAATCCTTGTCTTAATATGAAAATGAACCCAAGGAATTGATATTATAGGGATTGATATTATAAACCCAAGGGGTTAATACAGGGATTATAGACCGAAGGTGTTGAAATATGGAAACAAGAATATTCCAATTTAATTTTTCCTTGAATTAAATTGTGATTTAAAATCGAATTTAGTCCTAACAGCTACTTGGAAATAATTAATTAATTAATTTTAAATTAATGAGTTGGAGAAATTCAAGTTAGAAGTCTTTCTGAAGTCATGCAAGAGTTATCCCTTAAATTAAGGAGATAAGATTGAGTTATACTTTAGTTGTAATTAGTTAACTTAGTTTACTGAGTTAAGTCTAATTAAATTAGTTCCAAACTATTTGAGGAACTAATAGTGAGTTAAAAGTTAGTTGATACATTAATGCACTCAATTAGTGCTACTCCATTTAACTGAAGATTCCCTCATTAGAAACTCATGCATGTATATTATGAGAGAGGCAAAGTTGAGATTAATGTTGAAGGACAGTGTACTATTAGTTTCATGTTTTTTCTCATGCAGAAAAATCATGCATGCAATCAAGGACTCATCCTTGATGATTGCGCAATTTTGAAGACTGATTTTTCCACTTGGTAATAGGAAAATCATCCATAGGGAACAAAACAAGGAAATAGAAGCTTGGAGGGTAGAGAGGAAAGCTAGAGAGAAGCCAAGATTTCCTGTGAGCATCTGTGAGGATTGTACTGAGAGCTGGCTAGCGGTGAGACCTAAGGCTTTGTATAATTCCTATGTATTTCCACCATGTATGATAATACAATAGTGTGGGGTTTTTATCTGAGAATTTCCCCAAAGTATTTTCATGTGTATTTTGCCATTGATTCTTCTTATTCTGGTTGTATTGTTCAACTCAATCTTTAAGCTTCTGCAAATTGATAGTAGAATTAGTTTATAGTATTCTACTTTGATTTATATTGCATTATCGGGTTAACCTATCATAGATTTTCTACATGGTATCACAGCTGTGAACAATATACTGAGAAGAGAATTCAAAGTTTAAATTTCGGGTTTGCAGGTGCAAATCAAATTCATATCATACTTCAAGGTTGGCCAATGGCATTCTATGACTTGAGACTCGAGTATGCCTTGGAAGGTAGCTCAAATTTCATAGCATGGAAAGACATAATGGAGCTTGTATTTGAAGACAATGGCTTGAAGGCATTTAACAAGAAATCCCAAAGCTAGCTTCAACTAATGCACAAGAGTTGGCTGAGTGAAAGAAGTGTGTGGCAAAGGCGACACATGTCATCCTTGAGGGCGTTTGAGACCATATTTTCTTGAGTCTCCATGGGAAGGATACTCCATTTTCAATGTGGAAGACATTGAAGGACCTCTACCAAAACATTAGCGACCAGGGAAAATTAGTACTCAAGGATAAGCTTTGAAGAATCAAGTGGACAAGGGTGATACTATTTCCACATATCTCAACAAGTTCACCACCTTCAGAGATGAGCATGGTAGTGTGGGAATAACTACTATTGACGATGATATGGTGATCCTCTCTCTCCTTGGCCTTCCAAAGAGTTGGAATAGCTATGAGGACTCTATGAACGGAAGGGAGAAACTGTCAAATTAGGAACGACTGTGGTTGGATCTTATGCAAGAGGAGACTAGGAGGAGCACACAAGATGGTTCTTCATCCAAGAATGATGATGAATAAAATTTGGCCTTAGAAAGTAAGGCAAGGAAAGGAAAGGGGAAGGATTACCATTTCAAATCAAATTCTTCTTATGTAGGGAAGAAGGGTGACATATCTAAAGTAAGATGCTTTAAATGTCACAAGATGGGACATTGTGCAACTAATTGCCCATCAAAGAATTCCAAGAAGGGATCCTCAGAAGGATTACAAGGTTCGCCATTAGCCTCTCAGTTAGAAATTGAATTTACCCGCATCGCACGCATGGTGTCATCGATGATGGGTTGTGTCTGGTATCTTGATAGTGGAGCCTCATTCCACATGACTGGTGATAAAAATTTATTCAGTGCCTTGGAGGAAAAAGACATAAAGATGCCCATAGAGATGGGTGATGATAGAAGGTGTAGTGTTTTAGGAATGGGCACAATTGCTTTTAAGAGGTAGCATGGAGCTCCTCTCGCCTTGACAGATATGATGTATGTGCCTGGACTGAAGAAGAAATTGCTATAAGTCATGATGTTGAAGGACAAAGGTTACGAAGTTGTCTTCAATACAGGAAAGGTGTTCCTAAGACACATATCCATGGGTTAGACCAAGAGGATGGGGATTCGAGTGAAGAATCTCTATAAATTAGAGGTAGAAGATTGTGCAGCATTAAGTACGAAATAAGAATTGGTGCAAAGCCAAGACATTGGCGAGTTGTGGCACAGGCAGTTGGGCCATTTTCATCATGGGGCTTTGAAGATAATGCAACATATATCTAGAGGACTTCCGAAAGGTAAACTTGAGCAAGTTGACACATGCAAAGGTTGTACCTTAGGGAAGTACACCAAGTCTTCCTTCCATGACCAAGACAATTGAGGAGAGGATATCTTAGTTGAGCAAAGCTTTTATGTGATTTTCATTGATGACTATTCTCGTAAATGCTGGATTTATTTCATGCAGAAGAAGGACCAAACTTTAACAAGGTTTTGTGAGTTCAAAGCTTTGGTCGAGAAAGAGTCAGGGAGGAAGATAAAGGCCTTGAAAAGCGACAACAATGGGGAATATGTCTCTCAATATTTTAAGGATTTCTATGCAGTGGAAGGAATTAAATGATAGTTGATGGAACCTCATAACCCATAGCAGAATGGGGTGGCCAAGAGGAAGAACAGAACTATTGTAGGTGTAGCACAGGAAATGTTGCATGACCAAGCCCTACTGCTTCACTTGTTCGATGAGGCATGCAGCACAATGGTCTATTTGCAAAATAGAAGCCCGCATCACATACATGGGATGAAGACACCAGAGGAAGCTTTCTCTGGTAAGAGACCAGATGTGGGTCACTTCAGGATCTTTGGCTCATCGGTATATTGCCATGTGAGAAAGGAATCATGGAAGAAGCTTGAGTCGACAGCAGAGTTGGGGATATTTGTGGGTTACACTGATACACCTCACAACTATCGGGTGTACTTGCCTGTGAGTCAGAGGACAGTGGTTCGCAGAGATCTCAAGTTTGATGAGAAGAAGGCCATGCAAGTTTTTCTTGAGAGGGAGCTCCAACTACAAGCTGTGGAGGAACTGTTAGTTCCTAAGGAGGAGAAGCCTCAGACTGATGCAGAGCAGCCGCATGCAAAGGTTCCAGGAGTGGATACATTCACTCAAGCAGAGCCTTCCGAGATGGATGGAAGCATAAAAGAGAAGATGGCATATTGTCGGAGGATGCGAGAGAGAATGTGGGAGCACCATCTTCTCACTGCAGAAATAGGAGGTCAATTCAGAGGTACACTTTATACATGGCCCTTTCTAGGGAATGTGTTGACACCGCGCCATCTCCCTTTGAGGAAGAAGTGCAGCAAACAATTTGGGTTGATGCTATGGTGGAGGAGTATGACTACAGTGTTTGGGACATGGTTTCGAGACCAGAGAACAAGTCAGTTGTGAGTTCTCGTTGGCTTTACAAGGTAAAGCAAGCTGCTGATGGTTGTGTGAAGAAGCATAAGGCAAGATTTGTTGCCTGTGGATTTTCACAGGTTGAGGGGATTGACTATGATGAGACTTTTTCTATTGTCACAAGGTACTCATCTATAATATCTATGTTGGCACTATCAGCACAGATGGGTTGGAAGATCCATTAGATGGATGTGAAGACTACATTCCTCAATGGCTAGATTGAATAAATGGTGTACATAGAGCAGTCGGAAGGTTTTAAGACCTTCGATCATGACTCACATGTGTGCCGACTCAAGATAGAATTGTACAGGATGAAGCAAGCACCTCATGCTTGGTACACCAGGGTAGGAAATTACTTCACCGAATTGGGCTTCAGAAAGAGTGAAGCGGATGCGAACTTGTACCACGTCATGGTGAAAGGTAAGTTGTTGATCATCATACTTTATGTTGATGATCTCATATTGACTAATGATGATAAGTTGATCATGTCTGGCAAGGAGTACCTTACAAGAGAATTCTAGATCAAAATACATGGGTCTCATGCATTACTTCCTTCGTATGGAATTGTGGCAGAAGGATGGAGATTTGTTTGTGTCTCAGTGCAAGTATGCCAACAATATACTCAAGAGATTCCACATGGATAAGTGCAAGGCCATACGGACTCCTCTAGTAGGTAACTAGAGGAAGGAGGTTGCTACCTCAAGAGAAGTGTTAGAGGATATTGTGTACAGGTAGCTTGTGGGTTCACTGATGTACTTAATGAATGCATGACTAGATTTGTGCTATGCGATGAACCAGCTGAGTCAAGCAATGGTTCACCCTACCAAGATGTTTTGGAAGGCGGAAAAGAATGGATTGAGATACCTCAAAGGCACATCTTATTATGGATTATGGTACAGACGGATAGAGGGAGTGAAAAGCTACAAGGCTTCACTGATGCAGATTGGGCAGGGAGTCCATCAGATCAGAAGAGTGCATCAAGAGAGATTTTCAACCTTGGGTCAACAGTAGTTTCTTGGTAGAACAAGAAATAGAGGTCGGTTGCACTCTGCTCGGCTATCTGGATGCAGAAAATCCTAGCTGGTTTGTTTGATTAGAGGATGGATCCAACTGTGATCTATAATCATAATTAGAGTTGTATCAAACTCTCTGAGAATCCAATATTTAATGATAGGTGCAAGCACATTGACATCTGGTATCATCATCACAGAGACTGTGTAGCGAGGAGGATCATGTTGCTGCAGTATATTTCGATAGAGGACCAAAATGCTGACATTTTGACAAAGGCATTGTCAAAGTGTAAATTCGAGGTCCATAGAGACATGATAGGGGTGGTAAATAATCCCTTTCTTGTTGAGAGTGAGTGTTGAAATATGGCGACAAAAATATTCTAATTTAACTTTTCCTTGAATTAAATTTTGAATTAAAATTGAATTTAGTCTTAACAACTACTTGGAAATAATCAGTTAATTTCTTTTAAATTAATTAGTTGGAGAAATTCAAGTTAGAAGTATTTCTGAAGTCATGCAAGAGTTATCCCTTAAATTAAGGAGATAAGATTGTGTTATATTTGAGTTGTAATTAGTTAACTTAGTTTACTGAGTTAAGTCTAGTTAAATTAGTTCCAAACTATTTGAGGAACTAATAGCGAGTTAACAGTCAGTTGATGCATTAATGCACTCAACTAGTGCTACTCCAATTAACTGAAGATTCCCTCATCAAAAACTCATTTATATCTATTCTGAGAAAGACCCAGTTGATATTAATGTTCAAGTACATTGTAATATTAGTTTCATTTTCTTTCTCCTGGAGAAAACTCATGCACACAGTCAAGGATTCATCCTTGAGGATTGCGCAGTTTTGAAGACTCGTTTTTCCACTTGGTAATAGGCTATTCATCCACAAGGAAAAACGCAAGGAAAAAGGATCTTGGAGGGTAGAGAGGAAGGCTAGAGAGAAGCCAAGATTTCCTGTGAGCATTCGTAAGGACTGTACTAAGAGTTGGCTAGCTATGAATGATAAGGCTTTATATGATTCCTATGTATTTCCACCATGTATGATAATACAATAGTGTGGGGTTTTTATCTGAGACTTTCCGTAAAGTATTTTCATTTGTATTGTACCATTGATTCTTCTTCTTCTTGTTATATTATTCAGCTTGATATTTAAGCTTCTACAAATTAATAGTAGAAATAGGTTATAGTATTCTACTTTGATTTATATTGCATTATTGGGTTAACCTATCACAGATTTTCTACAGAAGGGAATAAACTTAAACCCAAGGGATGAATATTATAAAGCCAAGGTATATAAACACTAACATAAATATTATAGACCCTAAAATAAACATAGATAACTATGGTTTACCATAGTTGATTTTTATATTGAGCTAATATTTTCCACAATGCGACAATCGACCATCATTGACCATGGTTGATCATGGTTCATTTTCATATTGAGACAATCTTTGTCATAATGTGACGTTGGACCATGGTTGATTTTCATATTCAGATAATCTTTCTCACAATGAGAAAGATTGTCTCAATATCATAAACCTAAGCAATTAATTATCCTAAGGGATTGATAAATGTAAGAGGTTAATAAACTCAAGGTATTAGTATTGTAAAACTATGGAATTAATAAACCCAAGGGATTAATATAAATAGTGGGATTAATATTAAATGCAATAATAAAAACCCTAATGTTATAATCCCAATATTAAACTCTAAAATTATAAATCTAATATCAAACACAATATTAGAAACCTAATATTAAACCCCACTTTTCTAATATCAAATTACAACATTGAATAAATTTCAATGAAATATAACACTCCAACAAAAGTTATTAGATTGATTATAACATTGAGACAATGTTTGTCATAATGCAATGCTTGACAAATTTTCAAACAAATGTGACATTCCACCATGATTGACCATGATTAACTATGATTGATGATGATTCACAATGGTTTACCATTGTTGACAATAGTTGACCATGGCTCAATTTCATATTAAAACAATCTTTGTCTAGGAATATGAACCCTTAAATTAATAAACCCAATGGATTGATATTATATACCACAGGGGTCAATACTAAAATCCCAAGGGGTTATAAACCAAAGGGCATAATATCAAACCCAAGGGATTATTATTATAAACCCAAGCTATATAAGGACTAAGAAAAATATTATAAACCCTAAAATCAACATGGTTAATTGTGGTTTACCATGGTTGACTTTCAGATTGAGCTAATCTTTACCAAAATGTGACATGGGACCATCATTGACCATGGTTGGTCATGGTTGATTTTCATATTAAGACAATCTTTGTCAAAATGTGACATTGGACCATTGTTGACCATGGTATACCATGGTTGATTTTTAAATTTACACAATATTCTCACAATGAGGCATTACAAAATGAATAATATTAAACCCAAGGCACTAATATTATAAACCCAACAATTGTAAACCTTAATACAAATATTGCAAACACTAAAATAAACATGATTTATTTTCATGGTCACACAATCCTTGTCACAACGCGACATTCAACCATGGTTGACCATGGTTGGCTATGATTGGCAATGGTTGACCATGATTGGTATTATAAACCTAATGGAATAATAAACACAAAGGATTGATATTATAAACCCAAAGGAATAATAAACCGAGGGGATTAATATGAAAACCCCAAGGGATTATGAACCCAAGGGAATAATATTAAACCTAAGGGACTAATATTATAAAGCCAATGTATATGAACCCTAAGATAAATATTATAAACACTAAAATAAACATGATTAACCTTCATTTTTTTTCATATTGAGACAATCCTTATCACAATTCCATGTTGGAACATGGATGACCATGGCTCATATCATAATAAACCATGGTTGACTCAGGAATAATATACCTAAGTGAATGGTATTATAAACCGAAAGGAAAAATAAAGCTAAGGGATTATTACTAAAACCGCAAGGGAATAATATCAAACCCAAGGGACTAATATTATAAACCCGAGGTATAAAAAATCGAAGATAAATATTAAGAATACTAAAATAAAGATGTATGAATTAATAAATCCTAAGAATTAATATTTTAAACTCAATGGATTAGTAAACCAAAGGGATTATTAATAGTATAAGCCCAAGGAACTAATAAACCCAAATGTTTAATATTATAAACCCAAGGAACTAGTGAACCAAGGGGATAAATATTAAAAACCTAAGGGATAAAGAAGCGCAAGGGATCGATATTAGAAACAAAAGAGATTAATAACGCTAACCATGATTGATATTATAAACCAAAGTTAATAATAAACCCAAGGGATTAATACAAAAAGCCCGAGGGATTATGAACCCAAGGCAATAATATTAAATCCAAGACACTAATATTATTAACCCAACATTGGGATACCCTAATATAAATACTACAAACACTAAAATAAACATATTATATTTTCATGGTGAGGCAATATGTGTCACAATGCGACATTCAACCTGGGTTGGCCATGGTTGGCTATGATTGAAAATGGTTTATCATGATTGATATTATAAACCTAAGGGAATAATAAACCCAAGGGATTGATATTATGAACCCAAAGGAATAATAGACCCAAGTGATTAATACTAAAACCCCAAGGGATTATGAACCCAAGGGAATAATATTAAACCTAAGGGAATAATATTCCCAATATATATAAACCCTAATATAAATATTATAAACACTAAAATAAACATGATTGACCACCCTTGATTTTCATATTGATACAATCCTTATAACAATCCCATATTGCACCATGGTTGAATTCCTAACAAACCATGGTTGGTCAGGAAATAATAAGCTGAAAAAATTGATATTATGAACCCAAAGGAACAAGAAAACTATGGGATTTATAATAAAACCCCAGGATTAATACTAAACTGAATAATAAAAACCCTAATATTATAATCTCAATATTAAACTCTAAAATAATAAATCTAATATTAAACACAATATTAGAAACCTAATATTTGAAAACCTAATATTAAACCCCAATTTTCTAATGTCACATTAAAACATTGGATAAATTTCAGTGAAATATAACATTGGTTTACCATTATTAGATTGATTATCGCATTGAGACAATGTTTATGACAACGCAATACTTGACAATTTTTAAGACAAATGTGACATTCGACCATTCACCATGATTAACTATTGTTGACAACGAGTAACAATGGTTTGCCATTGTTTACAACAGTTGACCATGGTTCATTTTCATATTAAGATAATTTTTGTCTACGAATATGAATCCCTAAATTAATAAACCTAAGGGATTGATATTATAAACCCAAGGGATTAATATTATAAACCCAAAGTATATAAATACTAAGATAAATATTATAAACAACATGGTTAATTGTCATTTACCATGGTTGATTTTCATATTGTGATAGTCTTTGCCACAATGCGACAATGGACCATCATTGTCCACAGTTGATCATCGCTGGTTTTCATATTGAGACAATCTTTGTCATAATGTGACGTTGCACCATGGTTGACCATGGTAGACCATGGTTGATTTTCATATTTAAAAAAATCTTTCTTACAATGAGAAATATTATCTCAATATCATAAGCCCAAGTGGTCAATATAATAAACCCAAGCATTAGTAAACCTAAGTGATTAATAAACCTAAGCTATTAGTTTTATAAACCTAGGGTTTAATAAACCTAAGGGATTAATATAAATAGTAGGCTTAACATTAAAAAAAACTAGGATTAATATTAAACCTAATAATAAAAACCCTAATATTATAATCCCAATATTAAACTCTAAAATTATAAATCTAATACTAAACACAATATTATAAACCTAATATTTGAAACCCTAATATTAAACTCCACTTTTCTAATGTCACATTACAACATTGAATAAATTTCAATGAAATATAGCATTGCAACAAACATTATTAGATTTATTATCACATTGAGAGAATGTTTGCCACAATGAAATGCGTGACACGTTTCCAGATGAATGTGACATTTGACCATGGTTGACCAAGATTTACCATGGTTGGTGGTGAGTCAAAATGGTTTACCATTGTTCACAATAATTTACCATGGTTCATTTTAAAACCCAAAGGGATTATAAACCGTAAAATAAACATAGTTAACTATGGTTTACCATAGTTTATTTTTGTATTGAGCTAATATTTGCCACAATGTGATGTTGGACCATCATGACCATGGTTGATCATCGTTCATTTTGATATTCAGACAATATTTGTCATAATATGACGTTGGATCATGGTCGACCATGGTTGATTTTCATATTCAAACAATCTTTCTCACAAGCAGAAAGATTGTCTCAATATCATAATCCAGAACATTTAATCATCCTAAGGGATTGATAAACCTATGATATTAATAAACCCAAGGTATTAGTATTATAAACCGAGCAGATTAATAAACCCATGGGATTAATATAAATAGTAGGATTAATATTATAAATTCTAGGATTAATATTAAACCCAATAATAAAACCATGATGTTATAGTCCCAATATTAAACTCTAAAATTATAAATCTAATATCAAACACAATATTAGGAACCTAATATTAAATCGCAATTTTCTAATATCACATTACAACATTGGATAAATTTTGATGAAATATAACATTGCAACAAACATTATTAGAATGATTATCACATTAGGAAAATGTTTGTCAAAATGCAATGCTTGAAAAATTTTCAGACGAATTTGACATTCGACAATGGTTGACCATGATTGACCGTGGTTGACGATTATTCACAATGGTTTACCATTTTTTATAATAGTTGACCATGGTTCAATTTGATATTAAGACAATCTTTGTCTAGGAGCATGAACCCTTAAATTAATAAATCCAAGGGATTGATATTATAAAGCCAATGGGTTAATACAAAACACCAAGGGATTATAAACCCAAGGGAATAATATTAAACCCAAGGGATTAATATTAAACCCAAGGGATTAATATCATAAAACCAAGGTATATAGGCACTAAGATAAATATTATAAAATCTAAAATAAACATGGTTAATTGTGGTTTACCATGGTTGATTTTCATATTGAGACAATCCTTATCACAATTCCATGGTTGAACATGGATGACCATGGTTCACAACATAATAAATCATTGTTGACTCGAGAATAATAAACCCAAGTGATTGATATTATAAACCCAAAGGAACAATAAACTCAAGGGATTAATACTAAAACCCCAAGTGATTATCAACCTAAAGAAATAATATTAAACCGAGGGGATGAATATTATAAACCCAAGGTATAAAAACCCTAAGTTAAATATTAAAAATACTAAAATAAATATGGTTGAATTAATAAATCCTAAGAATTAATATTTTAAACTCAATGGATTAGTAAACCAAATGGATTGTTAATAGTATAAACCCACGGAGCTAATAAGCCCAACCGTTTAATATTATAAACCCAAGGAATTAGTGAACCCAAGAGATAAATATTAAAAACCTAAGGGATAAAGAAGAACAATGGATTGATATTATAAACACAAGAGATTAATAAAGCTAACCATGATTGATACTATAAACCTAAGTTAATAATAAACCTAAGGGATTAATACTAAAACCCCAAGGGATTCTGAACCCAAGGCAATAATATTAAACCCAAGACACTAATATTATAAACCCAATATTGGGAAAGCCTAACATAAATACTACAACCACTAAAATAAACATATTTTATTTTCATGGTGAGATAATCATTGTCGCAATGTGACATTCGACCATGGCTCACCATGGTTGGCTATGATTGAAAATGGTTTATCATGATTGATAATATAAACCTAAGGGAATAATAAACCCAAAGGATTGATATTAGAAACCTAAAGCAATAATAAACCCAAGGGATTAATACTAAAACTCAAAGGGATTATGAACCCAAGGGAATAATAGTAAAAACCCAAGGGACAAATATTAAAAACCCAACATATATAAACCATAAGATAAATATTATAAACACTAAAATAAACATGATTTACCATCGTTCATTTTCATAGTGAGACGATCCTTATCACAATTGCATATTGGACCACGGTTGACCATGATTGACTTCGTAACAAACCATGGTTGGTTGGGGAATAATAAACCCAAGCAATTAATATTATAAACCTGAAGGAACAATAAACCCAAGGGATTTATACTAAAACCCCACAATTAATATGAAACCCAATAATAGAATCCCTATTATTATAATCTCAATATTAAACTCTAAAATAATAAATCTAATATTAAACACAATATTAGAAACCTAACATTTGAAAACCTAATATTAAACAACAATTTTGTAATGTCACATTACAACATTGAATACATTTCAGTGAAATATAACATTGTTTGACCACTATTAGTTTGATTATCGCATTGAGACAATGTTTGTGATAATGTAATGCTTGAAATTTTTTCACACAAATGTGACATTCGACCATTGTTGACCATGATTGACTATGGTTGATGACAAGTAACAATGGTTTACCATTGTTTACAACAATTGACCGTGGTTCATTTTAATATTAAGAAAATATTTGTCTAGGAATATGAACCCTTAAATTAATAAACCCAAGGGATTAATATTATAGTACCAAGGTATATAAACGATAAGATAAATATTATAAATGACATGGTTAACTATCATTACCATGGTTTATTTTCATATTGAGCTAATCTTTGCCACAATCTGACGTTGGACCATCGTTGTCCATGGTTGATGATGGTCGGTTTTCATAGTGAGACAATATTTGTCATAATGTGACGTTACACCATGGTTGACCATGGCAGACCATGGTTGATTTTCATATTGAGACAAATCTTTCTCGCAATGAGAAATATTGTCTCAATATCATAAACCCAAGTGGTCAATATAATAAACCCAAGCAATTAATAAACTTAAGTGATTAATAAACCTATGATATTAGTATTATAAACATAGGGGATTAATAAACCCAAGGGATTAATATAAATAGTAGGATTAGTATTACAAACGCTATGATTAATATTAAACCCAATAATAATAACCCTAATATTAAACTCTAAAATTATAAATCTAATATTAAACACAATATTAGAAACCCAATATTTGAAACCCTAATATTAAACTCCATTTTTCTAATGTCAGATTACAACATTGAAAAAATTTCAATGAAATATGGCATTGCAACAAACATTATTAGATTTATTATCACATTAAGAGAATGTTTGCCACAATGCAATGCTTGACAATTTTTTAGACGAATGTGACATTTGACTGACAATGGTTTAACATTGTTGACAACAATTTACCATGCCTCATTTTCATATTAAGACAATATTTGTCTTAATATAAAAATGAATCCAAGGGATTGATATTATAAAAACCAAGGGATTGATATGATAAACCGAAGGAGTTAATACCAAAACCCCAAAGGATTATAAAACCAAGTGAATAATCTTAAACCCAAGGGATTAATATTATGAACCTAAGGTATAGAAACACTAAGATAAATATTATAAAACCTAAAATAAACATAGTTAACTATGGTTTACCATAGTTTATTTTTATATTGAGTTAATATTTCCCACAATGCGATGTTGGAACATCATTGACCATGATTGGTCATGGTTCATTTTCATATTCAGAGAATCTTTCTCACAATGAGAAAGATTGTCTCAATATCATAAACCCAAGCAATTAATCATTCCAAGGGATTGATAAACCTATGAGATTAATAAACCCAAGGTATTAGTATTATAAACCTAGGGGATTAATAAACCCAAGGTATTAATATAAATAGTAGGATTAATATTACAAACCCTAGGATTAATATTAAAGCCAACAATAAAAACCCTAATGTTATAATCCAAATATTAAACTCTAACATTATTAATCTAATATCAAACAAAATGTTAGAAACCTAATATTAAACCCCAATTTTCTAATATGACATTACAACATTAAATAAATTTCAAAGAAATATAAAATTGCAACAAACATTATTAGATTGATTATCACATTGAGACAATGTTTGTCACAATGCAATGCTTAACAAATTTTCATACAAATGTGACATTCGACCATGCTTGACCATGATTGACCACGGTTGACGATTATTCACAATGGTTCACCATTGTTGACAACAGTGACCATGGTTCAATTTCATACTAAGACAATATTTGTCTAGAAATATGAACCCTTAAATTAATAAACCCAAGGGATTGATATTATAAACCCTAGGGGTTAATACTAAAATCCCAAGGGATTATGAGCCCAAGGGAATAATATTAAACTGAAGGGATTAATATTATAACCCCGAGGTATATAAGAACTAATATAATATTATAAACTCTAAAATAAACATGGTGAAGTGTGGTTTACCACCGTTGATTTTCATATTGAGCTAATCTTTGCCACAATGTGACATTGGACCATCATTGAGCAAGGTGATCATGGTTGTTTTTCATATTGAGACAATATTCATAAAAATGTGACGTTGAACCATGGTTGACCATGGTAGACCATGGTTGATTTTTATATTTACATGATCTTTCTCACAATGAGGCATTGGACCATGTTTGACCATCATTGACGATGATTATAAACCCAAAGGAATCATAAACACAAGAGATTGGTATTATAACCACAACAAAATAATAAGCCCAAGGGGTTAATACTAAAATCCCAAGTGATTATAAACCCAAGGGAATAATCTTAAAGCCAAGGGATTAATATTATAAACCCTAAAATAAACATGGTTTACTAAGGTTTACAAATATTGATTTTCATATTGAGACAATCTTTGTTACAATGTGACGTTAGACCATGGTTGGTTTTCATATTGACACAATGTTTGTCAGAATGTGACATAGGATGATGGTTAACCATGATTTACCGTGGTCTACAATTATTGACAATGGTTTACCATTGTTGACCATGGTTAACGATGATTAACAATGGTTCATTTTCATATTGAGACAATCCTTGTCACAATGTGACATTGCACAATGATTGACTAAGGTTGACCATGATTATAAATGCAGGGGATTTATATCAAACATAAGGATTAATATTATAAAACCTCTGAATAAACCCAATGTTTTGCGATTATTGACCATGGTTCATTTTTATATTGAGAAAGTATTTGTCATAATGTGATGTTGGACTACTCTTGAAAATGATTATAAACCCAATGGATTTATATTAGACTCTATGTATAATATTATAAACCCTATGAATAATATTATATCCTATGTATATGAACCATTAGATTAATAAACACAATATATTGATATTATAAACCCAAGGGAATAATAAACCCAAGAGATTAATATTATAAACTGAATGTAAATAAACCCTAACATAAATATCATCATTGACAATGGTTTATTTTCATATTGAGACAATCTTTGTCACAATGTGACCATGCAACATGGTTGATCATGGACATTATATCCACGGGATTAATATTATAGTCTGAGGGTCTACAAACCCTGAAATAAATATTATAAACCCTAAAATAAACATGGTTGAATAAAATAAATATGGGTTGACTATGTTTAATATGGTTGGCCACGACTGACTATTGCTTGGAGATTTATGAGATTTATATTAAACCCAAGTATTAATATTGTGAACGATGTGAATAATAGTACACCCTGTGGATATGACCCTTAGATTAATAAACCTAAGGGATTGATATTATGAACCCATAGGAATAATAAACCCAAGGGATCAATACTAAGCACCCAAGGTAATAATATTACACAGAAGGTATAAATATTATAAACCGAAGATATATAAACCCTAATATAAATATTCTACACCCTAAAATTATCATGGTTGACCATGGTTGAGAATGACTTATTTTCATATGCACACAATCTTTTGCGACAATGCAATGTTGGGCCATGGTTGAATTTCATATTGAGAAAATGTTTGTCACCCTATCATGTTGGACCATGGTGGACCATGATTATAAACCAAGGGGATTTATATTAGACCCAAGGATTATTAATGAACCAAAGGATTAATTCTAAAACCCCAAAACTTTATAAACTTAATGGAATAATATTAGACACAAGGGATTAATATTATGAACCTAAGTTATATAAACCCTAAAAATATTTGTAGAAATTCTCACTGTAGATCAAGAGATTATGCGATATACTAAAACAGAATACAAGATCTAATTCTACAACAGTTTGTGGAAGCTTAATCGAATTGAGCAAGATCAAGAGAACATATATAACTGAGAATGACAAATCAATCACACATAACACAGGTGAAGTAACCTGGGGAAAGCCTCAACCTAAAACCCCAATATCTATATTATCATTCAAGTGGAAATCTTGTTCAAGTTACAAAAAGAATTAGCTCTCAAGCTATCCTGCTCTTTTTGCAATCAAACGATACAACTCATAGACTGAATAGACTTAGTATATGTCCTCCTCAATCCCTCCAAGTCTCCTATTTCCTTTCGTCGTTTTCCTTGGGGTCCAGTGAAGCCACATGTGTGAATTGGCCTCATCACACTCACAAAACCTAAAGAAGTAAGTACACAACCCTCAAGGAAATAATTCCTTCTGCATGCAAGGAATATTCATAATGGAATATTCTAGCAACTGATAGTACACTACCCCTCCATGTGATCTCAAGTGGGTCCTTGTCTGAAATTACATGCATGAGTTATTTATGAGAGAATACTCAGTTATTTGAAGTGCAATAGTTACATGCATGCAAGCATTAACTAACTGAACTTACATTAATTCAAAAAATTGTTTGAATTAATGTAACTAGACTTGACTAAGTTAACTAAGTCAACTAATTACAACTCAATATTACAACTCATCCTTATCTCTTTAACTGAAGGATAAATTCCTCAATTAATGAAGAAACTGTTGCATGTCCTTACATAGACTTCATGTTTGATTTTCCTTAACTAATTAACTCAATATGAATTAATTAATTAATTTACAAATAGCTACTAAGGTCAAATTCGAATTTTACTTCACTATTTTAGTTTAGGGACTCACTAAAATAGGAAGGTATACTGAAATGCTATTTATAGAGTGTTATTTTTATAACTTCCATTTTTCGTTCCTTATAGCTATGTTCAACACTAGTTGAACTGCTATTTATAGCAGTGCTATTTTTAGCAATTCTATTTTTAGCATTTCTTGTTCCTATTTTCAACACTCACTCTCAACATGAAAGGGATTATCAGTAACCCCAATTCTATCTTTGTGGAACTCGAAATTCCATTTTGAAAATGCTTTCGTCAAAATATCTGCATCCTATTCCTTGGTTGAAACATAACATGATCCTCTTGATCACACAGTCTCGAAGATGGTGATACCAGATATCAATGTGCTTAGACCTCTCATGAGAAAATGGATTCTTAGAGAGTTCGATACAACTCTGGTTATCGTAGTAGATCATTGTAGGATCCATCCTCCGACCAAACAATCCCACTAGAATATTCGCATCCAAATGGCCTCGCATGTAGCCTCACTAGCAGCCATGCATTCAGCCTCTGCTGAGCTAAGTGAAACTGATCTCTATTTCATGCTATATCAGGAAACTGTAGCTCAACCAAGGTTGAAGATTCCTCCAAAAGTGCTCTTCTAGTCTGATGGACTCCCTGCCCAAACCACATCTGTGAAACCCTGAAGCTTCACTCCCTCTGTCTGTTTGTACCACAATCCGAACTGAGATGTGTGTCTCAGGTATCTCAGCACATGCTTCGTTTCCTTCCAAAACATCTTGGTAGGCTGAACCATAGCTTGACTCAGTTGGTTCACCACAAAGGATAAGTTGGGTTGTGTGTTCACCAGATACATAAGTGCCCACTAGCTACCGATAAATAGTAGCAACTACTACCTCACCTAAAGTAGCATCCTCCTTCCTCAAGTTCTCAGCTAGAGGAATCTACATGGGCTTGCACTTATCCATGTGAAATGACCTGAGTATCTCATTGGCATGCTTGCCTTGAGACACAAATACTTCCCCATATTTCTGCCACACCTCCATGCCTAGAAAGCAGTGCATAAGGTCCATGTCCTTCATCTTGAACTCTCTTGCAAGGTCCTCCTTGCAAGACTATATCAGCTTATCAACACCTGTCAAAATCAGATCATCGACATAAAGAACAACGATCAATGGTTTACCTTCTACCATGATGTGGTAAAGGTTTGCATCTACTTCACTCTTGGTGAAGCCCAAACTGGTGAAATAGTTGTTGATCCTGGTGTACCAAGCACGAGGTGCTTGCTTTAGCCCATACAAAGCCCTCTTGATTCGGCACACATGCGACTCACAATCGAAGGTCTCGAAACCCTCTGGCTGCTCAATGTACACCACCTCCTCAATCTTCCCATTGAGGAATGTTGTATTCACATCCATGTGGTGGATCTTCCACCCCATCTAAGCTGATAGTGCCAATATCGATCTAATCGATGAGTACCTTGCTACGGGAGCAAAATTATTATCATAGTTGAACCCCTCGCCCTGTGAGAAACCCCGGGCAACAAACCTTGCCTTATGTTTCTCAACACTACCATCAACTTCCTGCTTTACCTTGTAAAGCCATCTAGAACTCACCACTGACTTGCTCTGAGGACAAAATCCCACACATTGTTCCGAATGATAGAGTCGTATTCCTATACCATTGCATCAACCCAGACTCGTTGATGCACTGCCTCCTCAAATGAAGAAGGTTTGGTATCTACACCCTCCACAACCAGGTACATGTACCCAGTGTACCGCTCAGGCGACCTCCTCTGTCTACGCTGAGAAGATGCTTGTCCCACATTCTCCCACACATCCAGCATCAACCTATCAGCTTCCCTTGAGTGTTTTCGCCCATCTCTATAAGTATCAGCATGAGTGGATGTGTCCACTCCTGGATCCTCTGCATGTAGCTTCTCTACATCAACTTGAGGCTTCTCCTCCTTAGGAACTGAAAGTTCCTCCTCTGCATGCAACTTGAGATCCCTCTCAAGTGACACTTGCATGGCTTTCTTCTCGTCGAACTTCAGATCCTTACATACCACAATCCTCTGAGTGGAAGGCAAGTACACCTGATAGTTGTGGGGTGTATCCATGTACCCCACAAGTATTCCCAACTCAGTTGTTGGGTCTAACTTCTTCCTAACATCTTTGATCACGTCATAATAAACTGATGATCCAAAGATTCGGAAGTGACTTACATCAGGTCGCTTCCTAGAATAGGCCTCCATAGGTGTCTTCATTCCCAATATATGGTGCGAGCTTCTGTTATGCAAGTATATTGTTGTATTGCATGCCTCAACCCACAAATGCAGTGGTAGGCTTTGGTCATGCAACATCGCTCGAGCTGCTCACACAAACGATTTGTTATTCCTTTTAGCCACCCCATTCTGCTGTGGGTTATGGGGTGCTGTCAATTCCCGTTTAATACCTTCTACAACGCAGAAGTCTTTAAACTATTGGGAGACATACTCTCCACCATTGTTGTTATGCAAGGCTTTTATTTTCTTTCCAGATTCTTTCTCTGCCAAGGCTTTAAACTCACAAAACCTCAAGAAGGTCTGATCCTTCTTTTGCATAAAGTAGATCCAGTATCTATGAGAAAAATAATCTATAAAAATAACATAGTACCTTTGTTTAGTGGTGGAGGCTATAGAGAATGGTCCATAAAAATCTAAGTGAACTTGCTCCAAGATTGCTCCAGCTCTACTTTCTTGTTCTGGAAAGGAATATTTCGCATACTTACCCATGATACAACCTTTGCATGTAGTCGTCTGCTCAAGTTTTCCCTTCGGTAATCTGGTAGAAATCTATTGCATGATCTTCAGGGCTCCATCCTACAAGTGGCCCAGTCTTCTATGCCATAGCTCACCAACATCTTGGCTCTGCACCATCTCAGCTTTGGAACTCAAAGCAACACAGTTGTCTACCTCAAGCTTGGAGATATTCTTAACTTGAATCCCTATTCTCTTTGTCTCTACAGTACCAATATGCCTCAGGAATACCTTTCCTTTACTAAAGACTACATCATAGCCTTTATCTTCTAGCATAGCGATAGACACAATATTTTTCTTCAAACTTGCTACATAATTTACATCAGTAAGGGTCAGGGGAGCTCCATGCTCCCTCTGAAATAGAACTATACCTTTACCTGAAA
This sequence comes from Pinus tabuliformis, assembly GCA_031772625.1. Classification (NCBI taxonomy): domain Eukaryota; kingdom Viridiplantae; phylum Streptophyta; class Pinopsida; order Pinales; family Pinaceae; genus Pinus; species Pinus tabuliformis. The sequence goes on from CM062805.1 coordinate 270,981,264, forward strand.
CACGGTATTTTCAATCATCACCCATCTCAATCCGCATCCGTAGATCCTTCTTCTCCAAGGTACTGAAAATATTCTTGTCACCTCACATGTGGAATGAAGCTCCATTGTCCAGGTACCACACACATCCCACCATGGATGAAACCATGCATTCGATAAGTGATAAATCCAGCTCGAACTATGAGGCGAGTGCCTCACCATCAAATCCCTTCGAGGAATCATTCTTGGATTTCTTCTGTGGAAAATTTGTGGCATAATGGCCCACTTCATGACAATGAAAGCATCGCACTTTGAAGTTGTCAATCTTCTTCCCACCATGGGAAGAACCAGATTTGGGATGGGATGCTTTCCCTTTCCCTTTCCTTGCCTTACTCGCTAAGGCTAGATTTTCCTCATCATCTTGCTTCGATGAGGATCCATCTTTGGTGCTTCTTCTTATTTCCTCTTGCATCATATCTGACCAAAGTCGTTTCCAATTTGGCAATTTTTGTCTTCCATTAACCAAGTCTTAGTAGCTATGCCAGGTCTTAGGAAGACTAAGGAGTGAAAGACTCACCATGTCATCATCAGCGGTCGTGATCCCTACACTTCCAAGCTCATCCGTGCAGATAGTGAGCTTGTTGAGATATGTAGAGACCATGTCACCCTTTTCACACTTGATCTTATGAAGCTTGTCTTTCAATGCTAGCTTCCTCTGATCACTGCTATTCTAATATAAATCTTTCAATGTTTTCCACATTGAAAACGGTGTCTCCTTCCCATGGAGGCTCGAGACAATGTGGTCTCAAACTCCCTCCAGGAGGATTCTGCTTGCTCTAGCCACAAATTTCCTCCATTCCGCTAGTTGAGTAGCATCAATCGGCATGGGGACTTCTTAATCAATGAAGTCCTTTAGATCGTTATCCTCTAATACTAGCTCCATGCGATCCTTCCAGGCTATGTAATTCAGATTGCCATCAAGGGCATACTCGAGTCTTAAACCATTGAACGCCATTGGTGAAATTGAGATGTTATAAGAATTCGATTTCTATATTCAAGAACAAAAACCTTAGAACTCCTCCTTCTTGTATATTTTTCTTTGCCTTCATCACCTTTGCTCTGATACCATGTAGAAATTCCCACTGTAGATCAACAAACTATGCAATATGCTAAAACACAATACAATATCTACTTCTACAACACTTTGAGTAAGCTTAATCGAACTGAGCAAGATCAAGAGAACACATATAACTAAGAATGAGAAATCTATCACACATAACGCAGAAGAAATAACCCGGGGAAATCCTCAGCCTAAAACCCCAATCTCTGTATTATCATACAAGTGGAAATCTTGTTCAAGTTACAAAAAAAATTAGCTCTCAAGCTATCCTGCTCCCTCTGCAATCAAACAATACATCTCACAGACTGAATAGACAGAGTATATGTCCTCCTAAAGCCCTCCAAGCCTCTTATTTCCTTGCGCAGTTTTTCTTAGGGTCTAGTGAAGCCACATGTGTGAATTGGCCTCATCACACTCACAAAACATGAAGAAGTAACTGCACAATCCTCAAGGAAAGAATTCCTTCTGCATGCAAGGAATATTCACAATGGAATATTCTAGCAACTCATTGTACACTGCCCCTCCATCTGATCTCAACTGGGTCTCTGTTTGAACTGACATGCATGAGTTATTAGTGATAGAATACTCAATCATCTGAAGTGCAGTAATTACATGCATGCAAGCAATAACTAATTGAACTTACAATAATTCAACAGACTATTTGAATTAATATAATTGTACTTGACTCAGTTAACTAAGTCAACTAATTACAACTCAATATTACAACTCATCCTTATCTCTTTAACTGAAGGATAAATTCTTCAATTAATGGAGAAATTGTTGCATGTCCCCACATAGACTTCATGTTTGATTTTCCTTAACTGATTAACTCAAGATGAATTAATTAATTAATTTACAAATAGCTCCTAAGATCAAATTTGAATTTTACTTCACTATTTTAGTTTAGTGACTGACTAAAATAGGAAGGTATCCCAAAATGCTATTTATAGAATGCTATTTTTAGCACTTCCATTTTTCATTCCTTATAGCTATGTTCAACACTGGTTGAAATGCTATATATAGCAGTGCTATTTTTAGCAATTCTATTTTTTGCATTTCTTGTTGTTATTTTCAACAATATTATAAACCCTAAAATAAACATGGTTGACTATGGTTGGCCATGGTTGACTATAGTTGAATATGGTTGAGAGTAATATTAAACCCAAGGGATGAATATTATCAACCCAATTTAATTAATTAAATTCATGGGATTGATATTAAACCTAAGGATTAATATTATGAACCCTATGAATAATATTACATCCTAGGAATATGAGCCCTTAGATTAATAAACCCAATGGAATTATATTATAAATTGATGGGAATAATAAACCCAAGGGATAAATACTAAAAACCGAAGCGAATAATATTAGAGTCAAGGGATAAATACTATAAATCTAAGGTATATGAACCCTAAGATATATAATGTAAACCATAAAATTATCATGGTTGACCGTGGGAAATTTTCATATTAAGACAACCAATTTAATTAATTAAATCAATGAGATTTATATTAAATCCAAGTATTAATATTATGAACCATATGAATAATAGTACACGAGAGGAATATGGACCCTTAGATTAATAAACCTAAACGATTAATATTGTAAACCCATGGGAAGTAAACCATAAAATTATCATGGTTGACCATGGTTGATTTTCATATTGAGATAGTATTTGTCACAATGAGACGTTGCAGCATGGTTGACCAAGGATATTATATTGAGGGGATTAATATTATAAACCCAAGGGATCAAGACTAAACACCCAAGGTAATAATATTACACACAAGGGATAAATAACCCAAGATATATAAATCCTAAGATAAATATTGTAAACCCTAAAATTATCATGGTTAACCATGGTTGATTTTCATGTTGAGACAATCTTTTTTATAATGCAGCATTGCAACGTGGTTGACCATGTTTTTTCGTATGTAGACAATCCTTTGTTGCAATGCAATGTTAGACCATGGTTGATTTTCATATTGAGAAAATCTTTGTCAGGATGTGACGTTGGACCATGCTTGACCATGATCATAATCCAAGGGGATTTATTAGACCCACGGATTGATATTATAAATCCTACGAATAATATTAAGCCCTAGGAATAAGAATTTTTTAATTAATAAATATAAGGGACTAATATTAGAAACGAAAGGGATTAATACTAAAAACCCAAGGGATAAATACTATAAACCAAAGGCATATAAAACCTAAGATAAATATTATAAACCAAAAAATAGACATGGTTTACCACGGTTGACCATGCTTGATTTTCATAACGAGATGATCTTTGGCACAAATGTTAGACTATGGTTGACCATGGTAGAGCATGGTTGATCTTCATATTCAAACAATCTTTGTTACAATCATTGGACCATGGATGACCATGATTATAAAACCAAGGGATTTATATTAAACCATAGTATTAATATTATAAACCAAAGGGATTGATATTATAAAACTAAGGTATATAAATCCTAAAAAAAAATTATAAACCCTAAAATAAACCTAGTTTAGTAAAATAAATATGGTTGACTACGGGTTGACCACAATTTTAAAACATTGATTATTGTGACTATGGAATTAATAAACCAAAAAGATTAAATAATTGGATTTATTAATCACTTAGGTATATAATAATAATCAAATAATAGATAATAGATTTGAGGCTTGTGTGATCTGCATATTGTGTGGTTGTGTCTTCCAGAGTCATCACATTACTATTTTTTGTATCTCACATTTCGAACCAACCTTTCTGGTTCATCATGAGGAATAGATGATGAACCATAGAGGTTGGTTCGAAACGTAGGATACAAAAAACAATAATGCAATGAATCCGGAAGACATAACCACACAAATAAAAGATATTATTAAACATGATTAATATTGTATTAAAGATGTTATTAATAGTTTTTTTAATTAATAATATTTTTTCAAAATCATTATGATTAATGATAATTTTTTATTTATATATTATTTATTTATAATAATAACTATTATAAATTTATATTAACTAATATTTAAAATGTTAATTTTTTTAAATATTTTAATACCCTAAAATTGTAAATGGTGGAGATCACATGTGAGTTTTTTAATCCTATTTATGAATTCTTCATTGCAATTTATATATAAAACCACTAATGATTTAGTTTTAATATTAAACAATAGGATTAATATTATAAACCCTATGAATAATATTATACCCTAGGAATACAAACCCTTACATTAATAAACCTAAGGGATTGATATTATAAACCCAAGGGAATAATTCTAAAACTCCAATGTGTTATAAACAAAAGGGAATAATATTAAACCAAAGGGATTGATATAATAAAACTAAGGTATATAAATCCGAAAACAAAAAATTATAAACCCTAAAATAAACCTAGTTCACAAAAATAAATATAGTTGACTATGGATTGACAACAATTTTAGAACATCAATTATGGTGACTATTGAATTAATAAACCAACGAGATTAAACCCATGGATTTATTAATTGCTTAAACTTATAATAATCAAATAAGAGATGTTATTAAACATGATTAGTATTGTATTAATGATATTATTAATATTTTTTAATTATTATTAATGATCATTTTTATTTATATATTATTTATTTATAATAATAACTATTATAAATTTATTAATAACTCATATTTAAAGTGTTATTTTTAATATTTATGATAATTGATATTTAAAATGTTATTTTTAATATTTTTAATAACTAATATTTAAAATGTTATTTTTTTTTAAATATTTAATAACCTAAAATTGTAAATGGTGGAGATCACATATGAGTTTTTTTATTTTAATTATGAATTTTTCATTACAAATTATATATAATCACTAGTATATTGGATTTAGTTTCAATATTAAACCTTAGTATTAATATTATAAATCTTATGAATAATATTATACCCTAGGAGCACAAATTTTTACATTAATAAACCTAAGGGATTGATATTATAAACCTAATGGATTAATAAAACCAAGGGAATAATTCTAAAACCCAATGTGCTATAAACCCAACGGAATAATATTAGACCCAAGGGATTGATATTCTAAAACTAAGGTATACAAATCCCAAAATAAAAATTATAAACTCTAAAATAAACCTAATTCACTAAAATAAATATGGTTGACTATGGGTTGACAACAATTTCAGAGCATCAATTATGGTGACTATGGAATTAATAAAGGGAAGAAATTAAATCCTTAGAGTTATTAGTCGCTTAGGTTTATAATATTAATCAAATAAGAGAGGTTATGGAACATGATTAATATTGTATTAACGACATTATTAATAATTTTTTAATTAATAATATTGTTTTCAAATTCATTATTATTAGTGATAATTTTTCAAAATATATTATTTATTTATAATAATAACTATTACAAATTCCCAATAACTAATATTTAAAGGGTTGTTTTTAATATTTATAATAACTCATATAACACATCTTAATTTTTATATTTATAATAACTAATATTTAAAATGCTACTTTTTTTGAATATTTAATAACCTAAAATTGCAAATGTGGAGATCACATATGATACTTTTATTTATTTGTGGATGCTTCATTGCAATTTATATATAAAACCACTAGCACATTTGATTTAGTTTTAATATTAAACCCTAGGATTAATATTATACACTCTATGAACTAAAATAAATATAGTTAGCTATAAGTTAACTACAATTTTAAAACATTGATTATGGTGACTATGGAGTTAATAAACTTAAGAGATTAAATCCTTAGATTTATTAATCACTTAAATTTAAAATATTAAAAAATTAAATGATGTTATTAAACATGATTAATATTGTATTAACGATGTTATTAATATTTTTTTTTATATAGTTTTAAAAATATATTATTTATTTATAATAATAATTATTATAAATTTATAATAGTTCACATTTAAAATGTTATTTTTAATAGATATAATAACTAATATTTAAAATGTTAATTTTTAATATTTATAACCACTAATATTTAAAATAATAATTTTTTAAAATATTTAATAACCTAAAATTGTAAATCGTGATCACATTGGTTAATGATATGTTAGAGCACCTCTGCTTCAGCTAATTCAGTTAAAGTTAGGGTTTCCCTTAATTCATATTTACTATTCACATGTTATTGTGAAATGTAACCCAGTTATGTGGTGTAAATAAATAGTCGTTTCAACAAATTATAAATGCCGAAGAGCGCACTCTAAATCCAATCGGCGTAATTAATGAATCTAGTGATTTGATGGAGTGGCAAGAATGGGTTACAAGCATGGAGGAATATGCGATCAGATGCCATTTTTTTTTAAGAAAAAGATAAAGATATAACTGAATTGTTTTTTCTCAGAAAATGTCCTGAACGTAAAACTATGCATTCATTGGAATAGAGGTAATTTTCCTAACCTTTTTGTACTTATAGTTTTTGGAAAAATAGATATAGCAACATAGATTCGCAGTTTCAATTACCAGCAAAATCCAGTTAATTAACTTAGTGAATTGATGGAGTGGCAAGAATGGGTTACCAGAATGGAGGAAAATGTGATTTTTTGTTTTTAAGAAAAAGATGAAGATTTAACTGAATTTTTTCTATCAACGTAAAACTATGCATTTGCTGGAATAGATGTAATTTGACTGGCTTTTTTTACTAAAAGTTTTTGGCAAAATAGATATAGTAACATAGATTAACAGTTTCAATTACAGCCAAAAACAAATAAAAATAATCTATTTTAGATCTATTTAAATTGCTTCCAATCCGGCCTCGATGCCCTTTTCATTTAGTCACTGCCTGAACTATGATGACCAGAAAACTGGCCAAAAACTGCCAAATCCCAGAATACTGAGATTAAATGCCATACCGAAGCTGCTTTTGCCATCAGGGAATTGATCATAGAAATATTCGTGTAAGGCTACTATAATAAACAACTCGGCTACAATGATTAAGAAAAACTGAGGAATTAAGCAGAAAATGCCGAGACGGATTGGGGTTGTAGGTCAGTCGAGCAAATCATGAGATTTTTCAACATGGATCCTAATGTTTTCTGTGACAGCTGTAGACACAATGGATAGTATGCTCTTCTCTTCTCCCTGTATCAGATTTCCATGCTGAAGAGTCCGGCACCAATATGGCCGCTTTGTCTAGAAACGTAATACATTGCCAATGAAAAAAGGAGATATCAAAATAATAATGATTGCTTCTTCTTCCAATTTTTTTTTAAAAGCAGGTGAATTGTTTTCATTGAATTTTTGTAAAAAACTTAGTAAAAACTTACTGAAAATTATCCGTGTGCACTAGCAGCTTCGGACAGGATTTTATGAATTCAACATTCTCATCCTTCTGGTAAAACAGGCTTATGTCTCGACCCATGCTGATATTTCTTTTTCTTATAGCAGCCACTGCACCTTGAGCGGTTCCATTGATGACACTGCATCGAGGAACCTTGTGTCTGTATAATGGAGTCCCATAGAGAAATAGTACAGTTGTTATAGCCATAGAGAAATAGTACAGTTGTCATAGCCATAGCCACTGTGACAATCCCGAATCTCAATCCCCACCTTAAATTCTCTTGGATATAGGAAATAATTGTGATTTGAATTATTGAATTGAAGTAGTGGATTTGGAGTACTTTGTTCCACTAGATAAGGAGAATGTCAACCGTCTAGCGTTTCATAATTAAATGCTCTGATAACTGCATGTGTCAGGTACACTGTACTGTATTGTTTTATGTACTCTTTATCGTTTTTTAATATCATTTTTGTTAATCTTTTTAAGTGGAATTAAATGAGAGGCACATTAAAATTTTAATTATCATTTTGGTAAAAATACAATTTAATTAGGGTTTAAACATTTGATTTAGATATATAAGGAAATTATGTCTTTTAATTTTATTCATTGATGGAGTGGAGAACACAAGAATATACATGCATTTTTTAGTCTAGACCATCAGATCAAGGGGATTAATTAGCAAAAAGATTAAAGTGCCAAATTCCTATAGGTATCTGCCTAATTATGATGGGAGATAATAGAGAAGTTGAGCTAAATTATAACAAGGGCATTTCAAACAATACACTTCTATAGGTGTACATTACAAGAAATAAATGGCCATGCATTAGGAAAGGATCTCCAGTTTGAAATTATAATTACTTCTGCATATAAGAGTTGGTTAAATTTTGGTTAAATTTGGAAAGTCAGTAAATTGAATCAAGTCTAGTGAGTTCGATTTAAGTCATATTTTGGAATAATTTGAAGTTAGAGTGTGTGCATGTGAAGTTATTTTATTTTGGGTGATCTATTAGTCCAAAAAGTTTAAATACCCTTACCCAATTCATGTTGGAAATTAATTCCAACTGCAACAATGAACAGCTGCACAGGAATCTGATTTGCAGTAAATGTTACAGGCTGTTGGATGCAGCCAAGTCGCCTTTGATATTTCTGCACATTAATATGCATTAAAGTTTTAGTTGATTTCTCCTGCAGACAGCCGACTTGTTTTTGATAAAGGCATCACCGCCTTGCTGCAATAAATTCTGAGATAAACATTAGAAGATATTTTGTAATATTTTATTGTTTTAATCAAATATCTTTCAGCATATAAATACCGCACAACAATTCTGTTTTAAAGTTAGCAGCTGTAGCAGCAGAGTGATACACAACAGAGAAGAGCACGCAGCAGCGTGAAGATAAATTCTTCCAGAAAGGCACGGCAGTGCACACCAGTGTAAACGCAACCGTGTAGCAGAGAGCGGAAAGGCAAAAATGCACAGCAGTGCAGATTTGTATGTAATTTGTTTTATGTTTGTTTACTAAGAGAGAACACAGATCTTATTTGTGTAAAACAGCAGCGTTTTTTTTTTTTTTTTTTTTCAAGCACAATCTCTTATGAAATTTCTGTAACAGTTAGTTTACTTTTATTAAACGCAAGTTATTTTCCTGTTGCTGTTACACCGTAACTTAAAAAATACTTGACGTCAAAAATTTACGTTGCTGAAACACCACGATCAGCGTTGCTGACACACCTGTTACAGCAACTAAAAAAAAACTGTGTTGCTGAAACACCGTTTCCAGCAAGCGATTTTCTGTTTTTTTTTGTGTAAAAACAGAGTGCGATTTTTGTCTGTCTGTTATGGAATTTATCAGAAAATTCCAACATGGTATCAGAGCTAGTCTAGGCACTCAGTGAGTCAAAAACAGAGATTGTTTTTCACTGTAGGAGCTGTAAGAAGTTTGTTAAGCAGATTTTTCTAGCAGAGAAAGTTTTTGCTTGTTTTTCAAAATACAGTCAGTACCTTTTCTTTACCAGTACAGGTTAAGATGGCAGATGCTGGAACAGGTTTGACAAATCCCCAACTGCCTCAGTTTAATGGGAAAAATTACAGTTATTGGTCCATAACAATGAAAGCATTGTTTGCTTCTCAAGGAATATGGGAGCTGGTTGAAACAGGTTATGCTGAACCTGCAGATGCAACAGCACTGGCTGCTTTGACAGCAGCAGAAAGAGACCAGTTGAAGAGTGACAAGAAGAAGGATGCCAAAGCCCTCTTTTTCCTCTTCCAATCAGTACATGAAAGTGTTTTTCCGCAGATTGCAGCAGCAACAAAATCTAAGGAGTCATGGGATATTCTCCAAACTGCCTACCAAGGCATGGAGAAGGTGAAGACTGCAAAGTTGCAAATGTTGAGGAGAGACTTTGAAAATCTCAGCATGAAGGAATCTGATACAATAGATTCATTCTTCACCCAGGTTATTGGCTTGATAACCCAGATAAGATCTCATGGTGAGATTCTTGAAGATAGAAGGGTTGTAGAGAAAATCTTGAGATGTTTACCCTCAAGGTTTGAATCTATTGTGGTGGCAATAGAAGAAACAAAAGATCTTTCACAGTTCACGGTAGATGAGCTGAGTGCTTCTCTGTTGTCTCATGAACACAGACTGAGTAGAGGAATAGATTCTTCTTTTGAGCAAGCATTCAAGACTCAGATGTCTTTTGGCCAAAGAAGAGGTGGAGGCAGAGCAAATTACAGAGGTCGTGGAAGAAGCCAAAACAGAGGCAGAAATTATCCAGCTAGCACAAGCGGAAGGAGCTGCAATCAGAACCAAGCTGAAGGTTCAAGCAAACAGCAAGCTCATGGAAAAAGGTATGACAAATCCCAAGTCCAATGTCATTATTGTAAAAAATTTGGGCACTATGCCAATGAATGCAAGAAAAAACAAAATGACATGAATAATAGGCAGAATGTTAATTTTGCAAATGAAGAAGATAAGAACCCAAAGAATGTGCTGTTAACATGTAACATAGCACAAGACAAACAAGATGATTTTTGGTTCTTAGACTCAGGTTGTAGTAATCACATGACTGGAAATATTGCAATGTTTGCCAATCTGGATGAAAATGTGAAATCTGAGGTAACAACAGGGACTGATGATAAGATAACTCTCAAGGGTAAGGGCAGTGTCAATATCCGAGCAAAAAATGGAGAACAGATGACTGTGCAAGCTGTATACTATGTACCTGGTCTGAAATGTAATCTTTTGAGCATTGGACAACTCATGAACAAAGGTTACAATGTGTTCTTCAAAGATGATTTGTGTACTATCAGAGACATACCTCCAAGTAAGAAGATCATTGCACAGGTGCAGATGACCAGCAATAGAATGTTTCCTCTCAAACTCAGGGCAGATTTGAAGGAAGGCAGAACTATTGCGGCTGTAACACAAGAAGTCTTTCAAGAACAGGTGAAAGATGTGAATTGGTTGTGGCATTTGAGATTTGGACATCTCAATTTCGGAGGCCTGAATCTGTTGCACAGAAAGGGCATGGTAAAGGGATTGTCGTTGATTGAGAAACCGGACAGCCTTTGTGAGGGCTGCATCTTGGGCAAGCAACATAAAGAAAGCTTTCCAACAGGAAAGAGTATAAGGGAAAAAGCACCCTTGGAAATTGTTCACTCTGATGTGTGTGGACCGATGCAAATACCATCATTTGCTGGAAATAGATATGTTTTAACTTTTATTGATGATTACACCGGAAAGACATGGGTGTATATGCTGAAACAGAAGAGTGAAGTGTTTGAGAAATTTTGCCACTTCAAAACTCTTGTTGAAAAGTAGAGTGGGCATTATATCAAAGTGCTCAGAACAGATAGAGGAGGAGATTACATCTCCCAAGAATTTCTGCGTTTTTGCAGAGAGAATGGCATACAAAAGCAGTTCACAGCAAGGTATACACCTCAGCAAAACGGTGTTGCTGAAAGAAAGAATAGGACCATTCTTGACATGGTCAGAAGTATGCTGAAGGCAAAACACTTGCCGTATGAGTATTGGGCAGAAGCTGTTACTTGCGCAGTTTACATCTTGAATAGATGCCCAACTAAAGCTGTCATGAACAGAATACCAGAAGAGGCATGGAGTGGTCAAAAGCAAATTGTCACTCACATGAGAGTATTTGGTTGTGTGGCATATGCACATGTACCAGATCAGCTAAGAAAAAAACTTGATAGTAAGGGGGAGAAGTGTGTCTTTATTGGCTATTGTGATGAGTCAAAAGCATACAAACTCTATAATCCATCCACCAAGAAGTTAATAGTAAGCAGAGATGTGCAGTTCATTGAAGATGAAGCTTGGGATGGAAGCTTGGAAAAAACAGTGAATGTGAAGACAATAGTGTCTCATGAAGAAGAATAGGAAGGGACAGCAGCAAATAATCCGTCCTTGGTGGCTCCTCCTACACCACAGCAAGTACAACAAACCACACCACAAGCTGGAATCCGAACAGCCTTGAGAAGTCAAGGAAGAACAGTTGCTGTTACACCACAAACAGCTACTGCTGAAACACCACAGGGATCAAATACACCCTCAAGTTCGGATGGAACTCCAAGCACACCAAGAAGACCAAGATTCAGAAATCTGAATGAGATTTATGAACAAGGAGAGGTAAGTAACAATACCGGTCTGAATTCATTATTTGCTTTGTATTTTCATATTGATGACCCAATCCATTTTGAAGATGCTGTAAATGAAGATAAATGGATTGAAGCAATGAATGAAGAAATTGGTGCAATTGAGAAGAGTAAAACATGGGAGTTAGTGGATCTCCCTAAAGGCAAAGATGCCATTGGAGTTAAGTGGGTTTATAAGACCAAGAGCAATGCTGAAGGTAAGATTGACAGGCACAAAGCAAGACTTGTTGTGAAAGGCTACAAGCAGCAACAAGGCAAAGACTATGATGAAACCTTTGCACCAGTAGCAAGGATGGAAACAGTCAGAACAGTTTTGTCTATTGCAGCACAACACAAATGGAAGATTTATCAGATGGATGTTAAATCTGCATTCCTGAATGGAGTGTTAAAAGAAGAGGTTTATGTTGATCAACCTCCGGGCTATAAAGTTGAAGGACAAGAGCATAAAGTTTGTAAACTGAAGAAGGCTCTTTATGGGCTGAAGCAAGCTCCAAGAGCATGGTACAACAGAATTGATGCTTATCTGATTGAGAATGGGTTTGCTAAGTGTGATGGTGAGCCCACACTCTACATAAAGCAGAATGACGGTAAGATTATTATTGTTGTTTTATATGTAGATGATCTGATTTTTACTAGCAATGATGCTTCTCTCATTGCTGATTTTAAAGCAGTCATGAAGAGTGAATTTGAAATGACTGACTTAGGCTTCTTAAGATATTTTCTTGGAATTGAAGTAGACGAAAGTGAAAATGGTGTTTTCATTTCTCAAGATAAATATGTAGAAGCTATTTTGAAGAGATTTAACATGCAGAACAGCAAGGCTGCTGTGACTCCAACAGTAGTGGGGCTGAAATTAACCAAAGAAGACAGCAACAAATATTTTGATCCAAAATTGTACAAGAGCATAGTTGGTAGCCTTATGTACTTGACTGCAACTAGGCCGGACATTATGCACGCTGTGAGTTTAATCTCCATATTTATGGAAAGACCGAAAGAGACTCATTGGCAGGCAGCCAAGAGAATTCTAAGGTATGTGAATGGAACGAAGGGGTTTGGTATTTTATACTCCTCTTCTGAAAGTTTCATGTTGACAGGTTACACTCACAGTGATTGGGCTGGAAGTGTTGATGATAGGAAAAGCACATCGGGATATGTGTTTCATATGGGATCGGGAGCCATCTCATGGGCTTCCAAGAAGCAACCAGTTGTGGCTTTGTCAACAGCAGAGGCAGAGTATGTGGCAACAACAGCAGCAGCATGCCAAGCAGTATGGCTGAGAAGAGTTCTCAAAGATTTGTGTCATAAACAAGAAAATGGCACAACCATTTACTGTGACAATAGCTCAGCAATAGCATTGTCTAAAAACTCTGTTTTTCATAAAAGAACAAAGCACATAGACACCAAATATCACTTCATACGTGAATTGGTTAACAATGGTGAGATTGTTTTGCAGCACTGCAGAACAGAGGATCAGCTTGCAGACATCTTGACAAAACCATTAGCAAAGAAAGGTTTTGATCATTTCAGAAAATGTCTGGGTATGCAGCAGTTGAAATTAAGGGGGAGTGTTGGAAATTAATTCCAACTGCAACAATGAACAGCTCCACAGGAATCTGATTTGCAGTAAATGTTACAGGCTATTTGATGCAGCCAAGTCGCCTTTGATATTTCTGCACATTAATATGCATTAAAGTTTCAGTTGATTTCCCCTGCAGACAGCCGACTTGTTTTTGATAAAGGCATCACCGCCTTGCTGCAATAAATTCTGAGATAAACATTAGAAGATATTTTGTAATATTTTATTGTTTTAATCAAATATCTTTCAGCATATAAATACCGCACAACAGTTCTGTTTTAAAGTTAGCAGCTGTAGCAGCAGAGTGATACACAGCAGAGAAGAGCACGCAGCAGCGTGAAGACAAATTCTTCCAGGAAGGCACGGCAGTGCACAGCAGTGTAAACGCAACAGTGTAGCAGAGAGCGGAAAGGCAAAAATGCACAGCAGTGCAGATTTATATGTAATTTGTTTTATGTTTGTTTACTAAGAGAGAACACAGATCTTATTTGTGTAAAATAGCAACGTTTTTTTTTTTTTTTTTTTCAAGCACAATCTCTTATGAAATTCCTGTAACAGTTAGTTTACTTTTATTAAACGCAAGTTACTTTCCTGTTTCTGTTACACCGTAACTTAAAAAATACTTGACGTAAAAAATTTACGTTGCTGAAACACCACGATCAGCGTTGCTGAAACACCTGTTACAGCAACTGAAAAAAAACTGTTTTGCTAAAACACCGTTTCCAGCAAGCGATTTTCTGTTTTTTTTGTGTAAAAACAGAGTGCGATTTTTGTCTGTCTGTTATGGAATTTATCAGAAAATTCCAACAATTCATTGTAATAATCAAATTTTGTGTCATCAATTAAAGAGTTACAACTAATACTATTTTTGTGTGTCAATTTTTGTGTTTCTCCTCTTTTCCTTTCCAAAAAAATGATATCAGACCCATATCAAAAAAGCGAAGGTTTCAAAGTCGCGACTGTATCGTAAAAGTGCATCCGCAGTCTGCAAAGAAAAATAATTGTTTATTATTAGAGCTCGATGATTTGGTTGTGGCATTTGAGATTTGGACATCTCAATTTCGGAGGCCTGAATCTGTTGCACAGAAAGGGCATGGTAAAGGGATTGTCGTTGATTGAGAAACCGGACAGCCTTTGTGAAGGCTGCATCTTGGGCAAGCAATATAAAGAAAGCTTTCCAACAGGAAAGAGTATAAGGGCAAAAGCACCCTTGGAAATTGTTCACTCTGATGTGTGTGGACCGATGCAAATACCATCATTTGCTGGAAATAGATATGTTTTAACTTTTATTGTTGATTACACCGGAAAGACATGGGTGTATATGCTGAAACAGAAGAGTGAAGTGTTTGAGAAATTCTGCCACTTCAAAACTCTTGTTGAAAAGCAGAGTGGGCATTATATCAAAGTGCTCAGAACAGATAGAGGAGGAGAGTACATCTCCCAAGAATTTCTGCGTTTTTGCAGAGAGAATGGCATACAAAAGCAGTTCACAGCAAGGTATACACCTCAGCAAAACGGTGTTGCTGAAAGAAAGAATAGGACCATTCTTGACATGGTCAGAAGTATGCTGAAGGCAAAACACTTGCCGTATGAGTATTGGGCAGAAGCTGTTACTTGCGCAGTTTACATCTTGAATAGATGCCCAACTAAAGTTGTCATGAACAGAATACCAGAAGAGGCATGGAGTGGTCAAAAGCAAACTGTCACTCACATGAGAGTATTTGGTTGTGTGGCATATGCACATGTACCAGATCAGCTAAGAAAAAAACTTGATAGTAAGGGGGAGAAGTGTGTCTTTATTGGCTATTGTGATGAGTCAAAAGCATACAAACTCTATAATCCATCCACCAAGAAGTTAATAGTAAGCAGAGATGTGCAGTTCATTGAAGATGAAGCTTGGGATGGAAGCTTGGAAAAAACAGTGAATGTGAAGACAATAGTGTCTCATGAAGAAGAAGAGGAAGGGACAGCAGCAAATAATCCGTCCTTGGTGGATCCTCCTACACCACAGCAAGTACAACAAACCACACCACAAGCTGGAATCCGAACAGCCTTGAGAAGTCAAGGAAGAACAGTTGTTGTTACACCACAAACAGCTACTGCTGAAACACCACAGGGATCAAATACACCCTCAAGTTCGGATGGAACTCCAAGCACACCAAGAAGACCAAGATTCAGAAATCTGAATGAGATTTATGAACAAGGAGAGGTAAGTAACAATATCGGTCTGAATTCATTATTTGCTTTGTATTTTCATATTGATGACCCAATCCATTTTGAAGATGCTGTAAATGAAGATAAATGGATTGAAGCAATGAATGAAGAAATTGGTGCAATTGAGAAGAGTAAAACATGGGAGTTAGTGGATCTCCCTAAAGGCAAAGATGCCATTGGAGTTAAGTGGGTTTATAAGACCAAGAGCAATGCTGAAGGTAAGATTGACAGGCACAAAGCAAGACTTGTTGTGAAAGGCTACAAGCAGCAACAAGGCAGAGACTATGATGAAACCTTTGCACCAGTAGCAAGGATGGAAACAGTCAGAACAGTTTTGTCTATTGCAGCACAACACAAATGGAAGATTTATCAGATGGATGTTAAATCTGCATTCCTGAATGGAGTGTTAAAAGAAGAGGTTTATGTTGATCAACCTCCGGGCTATGAAGTTGAAGGACAAGAGCATAAAGTTTGTAAACTGAAGAAGGCTCTTTATGGGCTGAAGCAAGCTCCAAGAGCATGGTACAGCAGAATTGATGCTTATCTGATTGAGAATGGGTTTGCTAAGTGTGATGGTGAGCCCACACTCTACATAAAGCAGAATGACGGTAAGATTATTATTGTTGTTTTATATGTAGATGATCTGATTTTTACTAGCAATGATGCTTCTCTCATTGCTGATTTTAAAGCAGTCATGAAGAGTGAATTTGAAATGACTGACTTAGGCTTCTTAAGGTATTTTCTTAGAATTGAAGTAGACCAAAGTGAAAACGGTGTTTTCATTTCTCAAGATAAATATGTAGAAGCTATTTTGAAGAGATTTAACATGCAGAACAGCAAGGCTGCTGTGACTCCAACAGTAGTGGGGCTGAAATTAACCAAAGAAGACAGCAACAAATATTTTGATCCAAAATTGTATAAGAGCATAGTTGGCAGCCTTATGTACTTGACTGCAACTAGGCCGGACATTATGCACGCTGTGAGTTTAATCTCCAGATTTATGGAAAGACCGAAAGAGACTCATTGGCAGGCAGCCAAGAGAATTCTAAGGTATGTGAATGGAACGAAGGGGTTTGGTATTTTATACTCCTCTTCTGAAAGTTTCATGTTGACAGGTTACACTCACAGTGATTGGGCTGGAAGTGTTGATGATAGGAAAAGCACATCGGGATATGTGTTTCATATGGGATCGGGAGCCATCTCATGGGCTTCCAAGAAGCAACCAGTTGTGGCTTTGTCAACAGCAGAGGCAGAGTATGTGGCAACAACAGCAGCAGCATGCCAAGCAGTATGGCTGAGAAGAGTTCTCAAAGATTTGTGTCATAAACAAGAAAATGGCACAACCATTTACTGTGACAATAGCTCAGCAATAGCATTGTCTAAAAACTCTGTTTTTCATAAAAGAACAAAGCACATAGACACCAAATATCACTTCATACGTGAATTGGTTAACAATGGTGAGATTGTTTTGCAGCACTACAGAACAGAGGATCAGCTTGCAGACATCTTGACAAAACCATTAGCAAAGAAAGGTTTTGATCATTTCAGAAAATGTCTGGGTATGCAGCAGTTGAAATTAAGGGGGAGTGTTGGAAATTAATTCCAACTGCAACAATGAACAGCTGCACAGGAATCTGATTTGCAGTAAATGTTACAGGCTGTTCGATGCAGCCAAGTCGCCTTTGATATTTCTGCACATTAATATGCATTAAAGTTTCAGTTGATTTCCCCTGCAGACAGTGGACTTGTTTTTGATAAAGGCATCACCGCCTTGCTGCAATAAATTCTGAGATAAACATTAGAAGATATTTTGTAATATTTTATTGTTTTAATCAAATATCTTTCAGCATATCAATACCGCACAGCAGTTCTGTTTTAAAGTTAGCAGCTGTAGCAGCAGAGTGATACACAGCAGAGAAGAGCACGCAGCAGCGTGAAGACAAATTCTTCCAGGAAGGCACGGCAGTGCACAGCAGTGTAAACGCAACAGTGTAGCAGAGAGCGGAATGGCAAAAATGCACAGCAGTGCAGATTTATATGTAATTTGTTTTATGTTTGTTTACTAAGAGAGAACACAGATCTTATTTGTGTAAAACAGCAGCGTTTTTTTTTTTTTTTTTTTCAAGCACAATCTCTTATGAAATTCCTGTAACAGTTAGTTTACTTTTATTAAACGCAAGTTATTTTCCTGTTGCTGTTACACCGTAACTTAAAAAATACTTGACGTCAAAAATTTACGTTGCGGAAACACCACGATCAGCGTTGCTGAAACACCTGTTACAACAACTGAAAAAAAACTGTGTTGCTGAAACACCGTTTCCAGCAAGCGATTTTCTGTTTTTTTTGTGTAAAAACAGAGTGCGATTTTTGTCTGTCTGTTATGGAATTTATCAGAAAATTCCAACAATTCATTGTAATAATCAAATTTTGTGTCATCAATTAAAGAGTTACAACTAATACTATTTTTGTGTGTCAATTTTTGTGTTTCTCCTCTTTTCCTTTCCAAAAAAATGATATCAGACCCATATCAAAAAAGCGAAGGTTTCAAAGTCGCGACTGTATCGTAAAAGTGCATCCGCAGTCTGCAAAGAAAAATAATTGTTTATTATTAGAGCTTGATGAGCCACACTGTGGGAGAATAAGTCGCAGGAGATAGTCAAGTGTTTCTACAGCCACAATCGCCCTGAAAAACCATCGACACGTCCTCAACGAATTGAGCCACAACTTTTGCTTTCGTTACAGTCGTAGGTTTTTTTTTCCACGGTTGAATGTCCACATTGCCGTGAGCCAACGAACAACTACGACAGACAAATGGATGAAAGAAAAGTCGGCATTAGAAAATAGAAAAACACGTAGAATTTTTTTTTAAGAAATACCAAGTGAACCTTGGTGGAACGCACTTCACAGAATCCAAACAGATTGTCCATCAGATGGGGCAAGTATAAATAAATTTGTGTTTGGTATGCCAAAGTTATTCATAAACAACATAAATAAAGGGTTGTTAAAAGTGTGTTTTTGGAAAGTGATCTTTCCAATATATCTTTTGTGGAAGGACTTAATAAAAATCAGGATTGGAAAAGTGCATATAAAAGGTTGGTTTTAAAGGATTAAAAAAAGGTTTTTATGTGAAATGTTCGAAGAGAACTGAAGAAGATGAATAGAAAAGAAGAGGCATCGATTTTTGCCATGTTTAGACACATTCAGACCACAGTCTAGGAGTTGAGAAGTCTACCAGAAACAAATAATAAGTAGAGGATGATTAATGTATCCTTGATCTTCTACTACCTCAAGCCTACCATAAGACATAGAGGAAGTGGAGGGTGATTGGTGTAGCTATCATCTACTACCACCTCCTATGTTTATAAGTAAATATTCTGATCATTGGGTTATCAAGAATCTAACATTTCTTCCAGCTAAAGAGTTAAATGAGTACTAGTTTAATAACCCATATGATGAAGTATGTGATGATTTAGCATTGAATTTTATAAAATAGATATTGGATGAAATGATTTTTTGCAAGATAGCAAAATCTACAACTTCCAAGGAGGCATGGAAGATATTGGAAGAAGAAATTGGTGTGGAGGGGGTGACAAGCAGCAGGAAGATTTGTCACAACAAGACTCATAGAAAATCCCACTCAAAATTGGATGACAGTCATCAAGACTATAAATGCAAAACCCATTATCCAAACATGCATATGGATGAAGAAGATGCAGCAAAGATTGAAGAGAGAGAAGTTGAAACATTTGTGTGTGAATAAGAGCAAAAGAATATTCACATGGATGGTGCAGATGATGGTGAGTCCTACTGTGACAACCCATCCACATGATCACTGCAAAGTGATATGTGCATTGTTGAATCCAAGTGAAAGAGATGAATTTGGTGAAGTTGAAATTGCTAATGAGAACATGAATGCTAAAATATCCTAGAATAGAGTGGATGAAAATTATGTTGATGTTAAATTTGATGAAGAGCCATTAATTGGTGATGAGTGGTTCGCATGATGCAACATAAATATTTTATTTATATGTTGTTATTTAGTGAGACAAGCCCATTTGTGTTTGGAACCCAAGTTGAACACAACATTTTTATAGCAACTTTTTTGTAGTAGGAAAGGATGGAAAAAAGGTAGAAAATGAAAAGTATGATGCAATGGCAGAACAAAAGAAGACAAAGAAGGAAGAAGTAGAGTAGAAGCTCTCACTCAAGAGCATAATGAAGATGTTTAACATTGATTTTGAGTGTGAATGTAAAAAGGATACTAGTCCAGCTAAAAGAGAAGATGAAGACAAAGATTACAGAAAGAAAAAAAAAAACAACAGTAAGTGAGTGATGATGAAAGTGAAGAGAAAGAGATGGACATTTTTGAAGACAAAGAAAAAAACATTGAAACCATTTTTTATCAATGGCTTCAAGAAGTGATAAGATTTTTCTATCAAGAAATATGACAAAAAGAAATTGAGGAATATGAAGCACAAGAATTAGAGTAGAGAACAAAGTTTGAAGATGAAGAGTTTTGGCAGCAGCTTATGAGTTAAAGAATCCTTGAAGAGGAAGTTAAGACATATCAAATTCAAGAAAAGTAAAAGAAAAATTGAATCAACGACAATTACAACAAGAAAGCACAACTAATATTTAAGCAATTTCGAGGATATAGAATTTGAAAGAAAAGAAAAAGACAATACAAAATTGTAAGATTTTTGAGTCATTATAAGCTGACACATGGACCAACATGGATGTTTGAGTGATGATTGACTCAATTTTCATTATCAACCTAGCAAGCATAATTGAGTCATGTTGAGTTGTGTTGAGTCACATGGTCGTAATTAGGGGGAGTGTTGGAAATTATAATCACTCGTGCATGCAAGAGTTGGCTAAATTTGGAGAGTAAGTAAAATGAGTAAGTCCAGTTACTTTGAGTTAAGCCATATTTTGGGAAAACTAAAATTTAGAGTGTGTGTGCTTGCCAAGTTATTTTAGATGAGCCACTAGTCCAAAAAATTTAAATACACCTTAGTAGATTCATTATAATAATCATGTTTTGTGTGATTAATTCAAAAACCCGGACTCATATTATTTGTGTCATTTTTTCTATTTCTGCTATATGTATTTCAAACAACCAAGTATTTTAATGAAGATATATTCCATATTATCGTCCGGGGTGAAAACGATGGGAATGGTGCATGAACGAGTAGGTTTTCATGAACTTCGAATGATATGTTTGACAAACGTACCAATGATTTGACGGACGATTGCGAAAAAAGGCACTTGGAAACCATCTGATGATAACCATGAGATATATATGAAATAATTCATATGCAAAATTTAAAATTCCCCCCATCAAAGGTAGTTGGAGATGATGATTTTTATTCCCTTCATTCACCGGCGTGTTCTGAAAAGATTTCCTATTTATTTGAAAAATATTAAGAGGTTAACGATTCTCACCTTAAAATGTGCACACAAAGAAAATATCATACTCATTGGGGGTTGATATCATCGAGCTTTGTTGTGAGAAAGCGGAAAACGGAGGATGCATTGGAAAGAGATACACTATTCGTTGTAAAGTTGTGTGGCAAGTCGTACTGAAAATAAAAAGTTGTGTGGCAAGTCGTACTGAAAATAAAAATGGTTGTGTGGCAAGTCACAGTTTAGAAATTTCTTTTAGTGAAGTCACAGGCGAAAAGGCAAGCTTTGGTTACAAGAGGCACTGTAAGTCAGATCTGCATCTCCACTACATCCAGCGCATGCGACAAATTGAGAGTGCACTTTGAACATGCTACCCCTCCCCTTTCCACAGGTCGATAGTCGCATACCGGGTCGAGGTCGCGGCTCGTATCCTAATCTAATGACACTGTTCACCGTATCTGTGACCTACGATAGACATTACTAATGCAATCTGCTCTGGAATTAAAAAAAATTGCGACTAGACCAAAGTCGCAATTCACATGTGGATTTGACAATGAAATGAAGTTCAAAATTTACGGCTTATCAGCATTAAATATAGGTTACAGATCGCAATTTTGATTTGCAGAGAGGATGCAACTAAAACATCGCAACTCCCTTGGGAACTCTGTTATAAAATTAGAACAATATCTTTGTCGACCTTAATGTATTAGCTGGGGCACATACAATGAAGGAAAACGACTCGTTATACACAATGGTGGATGAAAATGAATTGAATGCTGGTATGCAGGCATTTTTACTCTCATGTCGAGACACGGAAAGTGATACAAGAATTTTGAATGAGGATTACCCAAACAAATACGTATGACGCGGAAATAATTGTGTTTTAAAATATGGGCAATGCATTATGACAAAGCTACCTTGAAAACCGGAACGACAACGCTCCAATCAATGCATATCGAATCGAATGACGTGACAAAATAGGGTTATGGAAAAAAACACCAATGCATAAACATTGTTATTGTGTTGTAATGAGTAGGAAGAGGTTGCAAGTTAACCGCAAGGGCTAACCAGCTTGCTATAGCGCATTAAATGTCCACTTAGTTGCAAGCTAGATAGCCATATAAACCACACCCGCAGGGTGACTTTTCAAACACTCCGTCCCCACCGAAAGTTATATAGCTATCGAGCTTGCAGCTAAGCGGGCATTTAATGCCCGATAGGAGGCTGGTTAGCCCTTTCCGCACATTAACCATGCCAAAGCATCAAGATGAGTACAAAAAAAACCCTAATAGTTATCACTACACCATGGATGAGCGATTTGTTGGAAGTACTACACACCTACATGACGGACACTTAGTTAGAGCACGGGACTACATGCAAGATTATTTCTGCATGATTTTCTCCTTCTTTAACTATGCCACTCGTTAGTTCTTCTACATGATTTACTCCTTGATTTGCTCATTCTTTAACTCCGCAACTCGTTCGTTCTTCTGCATGATTTACTCCCTCATTTGCTCCTTCTTTCACTCCGCAATTGGCTAGTTCTCTTCGAAACTTGTTGTAGGTGTTGAGTCTTCTCATTGATCACCACTATGGTGTATTACCTTGGGATCTTCACCGAGTAATGCTATATCATGAGCATTGTAACCTATTTTCTAATGAATCATTCTTTTGTTCTTTCGATTTTCTTTTAGTGTTTTTGCTCTGCAAAGTTGTGTGTTCAACCTTTACTAGCTAGATTCATCTGTGCAGGTTTTCTAACACATTTACATGGTATTAGAGCCTGGACCTAGGTTCAATTCCCCCGATTTGCATTTGAGGGGAGGTGTTGGAAGAATCACTGCACCTATATGGAATTTGTAATTTCCACCCTGGGGATCCTAGTTACTGATTTGTAATGTTTACTAACACCTGCGGGTTTTGGTGTAATGGCAAACCCCCACATGTTGGAAGAATCACTGCACCTCTATGGAATACGTAATTTCCACCCTAAGGATCCTAGTTACTTATTTGTAATGTTTACTAACACTTGCAGGTTTTTGTGTAACAACAAACCTCCACATGGTATCAGAGCCTACGAGTTGCTAGATAAAAGGCACACCAGTACTTTATTTTGCAGGTATTACATCTTGGAGATCGAAGATCAATAGAAAATGTAGTTTCCCAAAGCATCGATCCTAACATTGTACAACTATCATGAATAGAAGGACAAAATGGCTTGATACCTTCATCAAAAAGGGTTTTACAGGATTACCATGGCTGCAGAAGTGGAACCCACTTCAGCCATAGAGAAATCCAAGTACCTCAACCGTATGGATGAGGCCCATGGATCCATATGCATGTGCATCTCTCTAGAGTTGCAGTGTCGCCTATTTGCTTACAATACCCCCAATGAGATTTGGAAAAAGGTTGAAGAACTCTACAGGAAATAGGATGAGATGAAAGGACATCTGCTCGAAGTGGAGCCGCTATCATTGGATCCACGAAACTATGACAGAATTCAAGACTTCTTCACCAAATAAAATGATATGTTGCTACAACTCAAGGATTGTGAAATTGAAAAATCCAAGGAGGAGAGTCGTCAAGTTCTCTCTATTATGTCAAAGCTCAGACTAGAATACTCTGTTTGTGTGTCTACATTTCATTCAGTAAGGCTCGCAACAGGTAAATCCTACACTATGCCTTCTCTCAAAGAGTTCATGGAGTCCCTTAATTTTCAGAAAGATAAACTCATTGGCATGGGGAAAATCAAACCTCCAAAAGCGCATGCACTTGTTGTGCATGATGGTAGCCATAATAAAAATCATAGATCTAATTCAAATAAAAAAAATCAACAGAAAAAAGACAAGGGAAAAGCGCATTCCCATCCAAAGAAGGAAGGGTACACCAAGCCCTTCAATGACTCCTCTGGCTCGATAAATGAGAAAGGGACGAAAGGAAACAGATGCACCTACTGTCAAAGAGGATTTCATCCAAAATCCTCTTGCATGAAGAAACAAATTGACCAAATGGTAGAAATCTTTTAGAAGCACAACCTTGGGGACCACATCCCTCAGGGCACCAAGAAGAAAACTGAGGATCATCCACACGGGAAAGGTAGAAATTTTCATGCTTTAGTTGTAATTAGTTCTTCCCCTGATGAATGGATTGTAGATTCTACTGCATCACATGACATGGTTGCTGCAAAGGAAGTCTATTCCTCTATGGATGCATGCAAAGGACCTCCCATCCTCATGGGAGATGACTCACCTATTGAGGTCATCGGAAAAGGTAGAGTGGAACTTTTACACGAAAGCTTTGAAGATGTGCTTCATGTTCCAAAACTTCTAGTAAACCTGATTTCAGTTTATCAGATCACTCATTCTGGCACCGAAAAGAGAGTGGAATTCACTCCAGATGCAGTGAACATATATGACCTGCATAGCAACTCCAAAATTGCAACTGGTAAGGTAAACAATGGAGCCAGACTGTATACATTTTCTGAATTTATTGAATCTGAATCCTCCTTATTGCTTACACATGCTGATGATAGTAGTAGGCTTTGGAATGAGAGGTTTGGTCACTTAAATTACAGGCATATGCAGTAGCTAAGAAACCATGAGATGGTGGAAGGCTTGCCAAATATCAGTTTCTCTAAAGGAGTTTGTGAAGGGTGTGTCCTTGGAAAACATCCTAGAGAAAAGTTTAACACTCACAAGACTCATAGAGCATCCTCTCCTTTGGATCTGATCCATAGTGATATCATGTGGCCTCTTCCTCATCCTTCTATCAACAAAGCAAGGTATGTGCTTACATTTATTGATGATTTCTCACGGTATACTTGGCTATATCTTCTGAGGAAGAAATCTAAAGTTTTTATGCACTTTGAAGATTTCAAAGCACTAGTTGAGACACAGTCAAAGAGAAAGATCAAAGCCCTCCGTACAGACAATGGGGGAGAATATGTTAACAAATCACTTCAGAACCTTTGCCTTCAGTCTGGCATACAGTTGCAATACACAGTTCCATACACTCCGCAACAGAACAGATCTAGAATAGATCTCCTCATAAGTCTGTCAAGGATCAAACCCCCTTTGAGGCTTGGAGCAGCACTAAACCATAGGTCACCCACCTCTGTGTTTTCGGCTCCCGAGCATGGGCCAGGATCCCCTCTGAAAAGATGAAATCTCTTGATCCACATAGCATTGAGTGCATCTTTGTTTGATACCCTGATGGTGTGAAGGGATACCAATTCCCGATTTCCTCTATGGACAAGCTCATCATTGAGCGAAGTGTCAAATTTGAGGAAAGTCTCTTGCATGCACCTCAATTGCTACATGCAGACACCTTTTATCTACCTCATGTCTCAGATGATGACTCAGTACACTCAGATGTAGATACAGGGCATACAGATGCAGAGATAGAGTCTTCAAATACAAATCCAGTGCATGCATATGATGATCCACATCCAAGCCTAGATCGGCTTCCAGTAGTGAATCAAATTCCCTTATCATAAATCAGAGAACAAGGAGCTTACATGAGATATATGCACAAGACCACCCAACTGACATAAATGGTCTTGTGGGGTATAATTATGATCTGCAGAGGACTATCTCAGAGTTTATTGAGCCTCCTCTTGCCCTCACTACCACTAAACCATCACCATCCTGGCATTGTCATTTGATTCAGTGTTATGATCAACAGTCTTATGCTGAGGGTGTTGGGCATCCATCTTGGGTGTCTACCATGGAGGAGAAGTATAACTCCCTCCTCGAGAACCAGACTTGGGATCTGGTCCCCCTTCCTTCAGGAAGGAAAATTGCCCGATGCAAATGGGTCTATAGGACCAAGAGTGCTGCAGATGGGAAAATCACCGAACAGAAAGCTACACTAGTAGCCAAAGGCTTCCAGCAAGTGTATGGCATTGATTATGATGAGACCTTTGCTCCAGTATCAAAGATGGATTCCATACACCTTGCACTTGCCATTGCGGCTGCCGAGGGGTGGGAAGTACATCAGATGGATGTGAAGAATTCCTTTCTTCATGGAGACTTATATGAGGAGATCTATATGGAGTAGCCACATGGTTTCATTCATGATTCATATTTGGTCTGTAGACTGACGAAAAATCTCTACGGCCTTAAGTAGGCCCCGAGAGATTGGTATAGGAAGATGGATTCTTTTCTCTTCTCACAAAACTTTGAAAGATGTAAGTTTGATCCAAATGTTTACATGCTCAAGACATATGATTCTCTTCTTATCTTAGTTTTGCATGTGGATGATCTCATGATCACCAGCAGCTCGGTTTCAGCCATTGCTGTAGTCAAGAGGGCCTTTCATGATAGGTTCTTGATGATGGACATGGGTCCATTACACTTCTTTCTTAGTCTTGAGATCAAACAGGATGCCACAGGCATCAAACTCTCTCAGGATAAGTATGCACGGGATCTCCTCGAGAGATTTCACATGACTCACTTCAAGCCAGCACCGACTCCTTTTCTATCTAGGGTCTGCCTTGAGGATGGAGGTGACACTCCATTAGTTGACAGCACTCTCTACCGACAGCTAGTGGGGAGCTTATTGTATCTCACCCACTCCAAACAAGATCTCTCATATGCAATAGGGGCAGTTTCCAGATACATGTTGGAGCCGCATGAGCTAGATTGGAATGCTACCAAGTGCATCCTCTGATATGTGCAGGGCACCATCACTTTCGGGATTCACTATGCAACAGGCATTGCATGGAATCTCCTTACCTTCACTAACTCTAATTGGGCAAGCAACAATATTGATCACAGGTCCACCTCCATATATTCACTCAGTCTAGGGTCTGGCCCTATCTATTGCTCGAGCAAGAAGTAGCCTATTATTTCTCTCTCTTCAGCCGCGCCCGAGTACAGAGGAGTAGTCAACATCACCATTCAGGCTTTATGGCTACAACACTTCCTCACTGAGTTGGGCGTCTAGTTCCACCAGCTCTTGTCATCTGGTCTGACAACCATAGCACTCACAAATTTTGCAGGGATCTAGTACATCGACAGTGGACAAAGCACATAGAGATCCATATGCATTACATGAAATACTTAGAACATGATCGGGTCATTGATTTGTAGTTCTATCCTTCCACAAAGCAAATTGTAGACATCTTCACCAAGACATTCACTGAGCGGAAGTTTCGCTCTCTACGCGATCATCTTGGAGTGAAGGACACAGTTGCTTAGCAACTGTCTTTTCTTCTTCTTTTCTTTTAATTACACTGTATTTTGAGGGGGGGTTTTTCCAACGAGATTTTCCCCCTTTCCTCAATTTTAGTACAAGTTGCACTATATTTTGGGTGACCTTTAGCCTTAGTTTCCAGAGCCCATTTTCTATTTTTTCCCATAGTGGTGTTCAGGGGGGGTGTTGGAAGTACTACACACCTACATGTGGACACTTAGTTAGAACATGGGACTACATGCAAGATTCCTTCTGCATGATTTACTCCTTCATTTGCTCCTTCTTTAACTCTGCAACTGGTCAGTTCTTCTACATGATTTACTCCCTGATTTGCTCCTTCTTTAACACCGCAACTGGTTAGTTCTTTTGTATGATTTACTCCCTCATTTTCTCCTTCTTTCACTCCACAACTCGCTAGTTCTCTCCGGAAATTGTTGTAGGTGTTGAGTCTTCTCATTGGTCACCACTATGGTGCATTACCTTGGGATCTTCACCCAGTAATGCTATATCATGAGCATTGTAACCTATTTTCTAATGAATCATTCTTTTGTTCTTTTGATTTTCTTTTAGTGTTTTTTCTCTACAAAGTTGTGTGTTCAACCTTTACTAGCTAGATTCATCGATGCAGGTTTTCTAACACATTTACACGATTGCACTAAAAAGGATTGTGAAAAGGCTTACATTCTAGCGGAGTAATAGATAATGTGATTCACCGGGATCATTATCTAGTATACATGTAAAGACTGGGCTACAAATGATCTTTCCCTTGTCTCGATGGCATATTTGCTATGGGAACTTAATGTCGCTATACTTCGATGTATTGCTAACATTTTCTTGAGCCTAAAGAATGTCAAGCTATGTTTTAAAATCTCTTAACTTTGCAACCTGGCTCTGAGCTACTATACGAACTTCTGGTTGAAAGGATAGAAGGTATTTTGGTTCAATTATTTGCCTAGTAAACAAAGAGGCTACAATGCGGCCATTCATGTGATTAATGGCCATACCTAAAAGAAAATGGTGGAGCTTAGGATTCAAAATAAGAAATGCCAAGCATGTTCCTAAGCGTATCGAATTACATGGATAACAGAAGGGGAGCCACCGTAGGATTACATGTGAGAGATCACAGATATGTTAAGAATTTATCATGCAAATTATAATTGTTTTGAGGTGTATCGAATGACGAAAAGCCAAATTTTAGGTGAGAGGTTGTTCTCTCCATAGATCTTGGAATTTATACCCATTATAGGCTATGTTACCATAAAATCATTCACCCTTTTTCAAATGTTCAGTGGAGATAATACATAGTGGAGGTTTCCCCACATTTCACAAATCATCAATTATTGCTTGATAATCTCATCGCAGAGCCAACTAGGAGAAATTCATGGCATGCCGATCATATTGTGCCGGTGTATAAAATAGGAGGATAGTCCAGGTTGGAAGACATGTGAACATTTTGTATCATTTGGAATTCAAAAGTAACTTCATAGCGACAAATGGACCGTCACTTGATGAGATTAAGGGAAAAACGAGGACTTGAAATCACTATGGAAAAGCTCATAAAATGGATGTGTCAAAATCCAATGAAGCTTTATTCGCAAGATATTCCCTTTTCTTGTAGTAGATGACTACTCTTAAAAAAATATGATATGTGACTTTACTAGGTCTAGTGTGCCTGATAAATTCAACGTGCAATCCTCCCCTTCAACCCCTCCTTACTCTCCTTCACACTATGGTCACAAAGTCGCAATCATGAACCTTAGCAATGTGTTAACAATATGTGCCCTAGGCAAAAATGCAATATGTGACCTTCTCTCAGAAATAACTTAGTGTTCTTTGGGGTCACCAATAATATCCATTATACACATTATTGGCACCCATAATTTGTGACCTACTCTCATCATTTCACTCTATGACCTATACTCAAAATACAAATTGACCTAGACCAAGATCACACATGTTAGAAATTAATTAAATAGTAATGAAATACACAATGTTGTGGAAACATAAGTAAAAAAATGCATAAAACAAGAGAGACACATATATACATGGTTCACCCAATTTGGGCTACTTCCACTCAAAAATGGTAAGTCCTTCATTTTATGTTATCCAATAAAATGAAGAGATACAAGCTACAACTGGTTTGCTATAATTTCCTCTTTGCTCTCACACAACTTCCTCTCTCTCTCTCTCTCATAACAAAAGTACAGAACCTTAATACAATTCCCTCATATAAACCAAGGGTTTCCTTCTAAGGAAAAAACCCTAAATTAATGTAACTTCTACCATGAGATAATCCACCTAATGAACGACTCATATTGACTACTAAATTATAATATTTCACAAAGCAATTTTTCATCTATTTTTAGCTTCAGGGGAAATACCCGGGAACCCTCACCACGGGGGGGGGCTCATAAAAATGGTCTTCACCCCCCTCATAGCAATTAAACGAGCATCTTTTTCGCCCCTTTATGAAATGCAACACAACTGAAATAAAATTAAAAAAACTATGTAAAATGAGGAAGATAATCAGGCTACACACCCAATAACAGATCACAAGATGAAATTACAAGGGTTGGAGAAAGAGTTATCATCATTTTTAGTTCATCAAAAGAGCATAATATGGATCAATATGATGAAGATTATAATGTTGTATTACTGGATGGTAAGACTCCTTTTTGTGTTGCTCAAGATTCATTGTTTAGGGTGTTTGAAAAAATTACTGAGGGAAGAAGATCTCATAATGAAGACAATGTTTGTGCCAAACAATTGACTCCTCATTTAAGCATTCCAATCAATCAAATGGGTTTTTTACTTAGGAAAATTAGAAATATTATTGAGAAAATGAGAACTAATATTGGTGCACAGATTAATATTTTATTAATGAAATAATTTCCATCTTCCACTATGGCTATGAATGAGTTTGTTGAAATTACGGGACCCATTCAATTGTTAATAAATCTTTATATGAGGTTTCATCTCAGCTTCATGAAAATCCTCCTTAAGAGCGACTTCAATTTGACATCCCTCTTACTACTTTCGATCCAAACCCCTTTATTCCTTCACCTAGAAAATTGTTTCCCTAGGGGAGCATGTTGTCTTAGGGAATTGCTCATATTCTTAGCATTGCCCAATATATGCTTGCCATTGGTGGGTTGAGGAGTGACACCCACATTGCATGGCCTCTCAAATGATTGGGATATCTACTTCTCATCGGTTTCGATGGTCATCATAGAAGAGATGACACTTCTATAAAAGAGTTTGTATTCCAATCATTGTGTCATGATGATACAATTAGTGGTATAATAGGAAAACGTATGAATGTTGTTAATGGTATGTATGAGCATCGCAAATTTCTATGAACTCCACCTTGGAAGTTAATTGTAGTTATTATCTTTCCTATATTGTTGTTGTTCTATCTCGATATGTAAGGCACTTCAAACCTCATAATTTTAAATTTTGTAGGGGAGATATTTCACAATGGGATTTACTTTAAAATCGTCTTGGTGGATAATTCTGTTGGTTGCAAATCTCTTTTTGTATCTTTTCAAGGACTTTTCTTTTTCTCTATGTTGATGCTTTTGGAAATGCAAAAATATCTCAATATGGACATAGAAGGAAACATATGAGACCATTATCACCAATGATAAAGGAAAATTGGGCCAAGTGATATTAATGTTGATATTTGGAGAAATAATTCTTGTTCATTATTGGTTATGATATATGCTCCTTATTTCATCAAAATGTATTCATCTTGATGCCTAATAAATGGTTGTGTATATGTTTGTAGGATTCCAATTGTGGAGTTGATTGTTCATCACTTATGTCTAATTCTTAATGGATGCGTAAATTAAGCCAGTGACTAAGGAGACTCAAATATAGTATGAAGACATTATTACGTTTTTGGGTTGGGCTAGTAATGTCATCTACGTGTTCGCCATAAATGATCTAAAGTCTAGACGACAAGGGTTTTGACAAGCAAGCGAACTAGTTCCAGCACCATGTAACAATATCAAAGGCAAAATATCTTGTGCGAATGATCGCTTCCATGCACATGAGATACATTAGCATAAAAATAATCATTTCATATGACATGACCATATCTCATGACTTGGCAATAGCCTTGGAAATAAGCATTCTAGAACCCTTTATACTCTACTCATGTCTTCTCTCTTATCATAGTGTAAATATTTCTCATCATGATGCCGAAAACTATGTTGAGATTGACTTGAGCATGCAGTAGTCATTATACACGAGAGAGAGTCATGAGGAAGTTCAGGAGTTCATGAGTTAGGTGAAAAATCACCTCACCTCTATAAATATACCCTCATGCCTCACTCGAATGCACTTTTATCACTTGAGCTAGGGCTAGAATTAGATAGTTTATTTGTGCTTAAACAATTAGATGCATTCACCTCTTTGTAGCTTGGATGATGAGTGGTGGTGGGGTTTGGGTTTTTCTTTGGATGGTGGTATGAGAAGCAAATTTTCCACTATTGGTCTTGATGGTTTGTAGAGCTCGTACTTGTATTTGCAACAACAATAATATGAAGCTATTTGCCTTTAGTATGGATTCTTTTTCATCTTTATTATCATTGTATTTTCTTTCTTGTATTTCCAACATGTTTATATGTGTGATTTCATGTGGCCATATGATAATGAACTCATTCTTAGCTTATAACATTGATGTCTTCTTTGAATATGTTCTTACTTATTCCATGCCATGTTAATAACCTATTGTGAGCTAATTTGTAATTAACATCTAGCATGTTCGTGTTTAAGTATGTATGAGACAGTTTTAGCTCATTGATCCTTCTCATGCCATGCTTGTTCTTGTTGCTTCTGTAACTTTCTTGTACCTCGTTTTGCATTTTTTCAATCTTGGGTTGACCTTGTTCCGATTGTCTAGGCATTTCCTTCTTGTACTTGTTCTAACATCTCCTCATTTGCAGCCAGAAGTGAAACCAACATGATAGTAGTCATTCCTACATACCGGATGGGGATAAGATGCAAACAATGTGAGGTCTAATTGGGAGATTACACCAAGGAGACACCCTAGTTGTTGGTAGTACCTTCCATCCTGTCAACATAATGTTTACTACAATTTTCAAAAGCCTGCAATTTAACATTGGTATATGATGCAAGAGCATCTGACTAGGGAGGCGACAGTTGGACAAGATGTTTTGATTAAGTTCACTTTTAGTTAGTTTTATTTTATTTTTAAATGAAGGTTGTTACAACCAATGTTTTTATTTATAAACTGAACAGTAGTTAGAATAGTATTTGCTTAAAATAAGTTAGAAATGAAACTGAATGAAACTGGAAAGTAACTATAATGTAACTAAGGGTGGTTCCTCAATAGTATGAGGCTACCAGCAAGCATAAATAGGAAACCCAAAATCAAAAGTGGGGTTGATGCCATCTAGATGAAGAAAAAGGAAAGAAAGCATAACTTTGAACAATTATTTCTTTTATGAATTTAAAGAAAGCTTACATGTATTCACTGTTTCAGAAGCAACAAATATAAATTACTGTGCATAGCAATTAACAACATATTGTGTGATTAACATTCAAACTGTGATCTAATATTGAAAGGATCAAATGCAATAGAGCCAAACCATCTAGGTACATTACCAAATACACACTATTTTATTTAAATTAGAAATTTACAGTATATATATAGATAGATAGATATATATATTCATCAGGTCCACAAAAGTACAGGACAAAACTTCCAGATTCCACACAGGCCTCAAGACACAGAGCCCTCAAAAAAATAACTAGGAGTCCTTCATACAAACGAGATAGTCCGAGGAGGGTTTCCATAACCCAGATAGACCAAAGCAGTACACAAACGAAACAACAGGCACGACAACCAATAGCAAAAGGCTGAAACACATTCCCAGAACATAAAACAAAATTGATAGGATGGACTCATTGCACAAGAGGCAACCAAGTATCGATAGACCAACAAACTAAAACCGCAAGGGTTAAACAACTATAGCCAAAAACAAAAATGCAACCGTAGAGTGCAATCAAGGAAGGACCCTACCCGATTTAAGCACATCGGACCCAAATCTTCAAGGACGAGACCACAACATTTCATCCCTGAGAGCCAGCCCCTTGCAGCCACAACAAAGATGAGAGGGATACTTGCACAGTGACTAGAAGATTGTCAGAGAGGAAGCATGGCTATAAAGCACACGACGACACCAGAGAAAAAACAAGGAACTTGACCCACGACGAATACCTGAAGTGGAGGCTTGACACCACAATTGAGCCACGAGTTGAAACCCCAACCTGAGAGCAACCAACGACCAAAGTGCCATGATACCACAACTTGCTCACCAAGAGCAAGGTCATTAATAAAAACTACAGGAAGGCAAAACAATGGAATCAGAAAAGGATTTTTACCTGTCAAATAAGCAGCCAAGCCATCGACGAGAGTAACAGGTGGAGGGCATATGAAATGTGACCAAAACCAAGTTGAAAAACATCATGTGCAAGTTGTAAAAGAATCTTTCACCATTAGTTGAAATAAGGCATACCCAGAATGACAAACCAATCCTGAGACCTCCACAGAAAACCAGGTGTACGAAAGCCACCAGGTTGATCCAAATGGATATTGGTGGCCACCCACAAAGTCCACTTGGACCCCCACCATTGTTTCTTTCAATTTTTCAGTTTCCTTAATTTTAGCATAGTTTAATATTTTTAGCAGTTTTTTGAGTCCTAAACTTCCGAAGCCATTTTGAGGCCCTAAATGACGTTTTTTGGGAAAAAAAACAGGCACACGTCAGCCATAGTCTCATGTTTACAGTTGAAAGTTGTATTCCTTGGACAGATTTTTCTAACGAGGTATTGTGTGTGTCAATCAGAGATCGTATGCCAAAGTTACGATCCCGGGAAGTTGATGTTTAAGGTTTTCCATTATTTCTCAATAATAAATAGGCCTTCGAGCCTCATTGTAACATAGTTCAGAGGCATGTAGCCACCACATCTCTTCTCAGAGATAAGCTATAATCGTCCTAGCTGGTTTATTCCCATATCTATTTGTAATCATATTTCAGTATTTGACATTAATGAAACCAAGCATTATTTCCGTTGCATCTTTATGTTTATGGTTATCTTTGTAATTTGTTGCGTTTCTGTTTAAATCTGGATTCGTGGTATTAGAGTGGTCTGCTTTTTCTCTATTTTTCTTTGCATCTCCCCAATGAGGTCGGGATATAAGGAGCTAGGGCTTGAACTGGTCAAACCTTTACAAGACCATCCTCGCAAATCCTGACGACATCCCATGGCAGATGAAAAGAAAGACGAGGGGGCAGGGGATCCTATCAAAATCTTGCTCAAATAATATCTCAAGGAATAAAGGAATGCGATGATGGGTAGCTTTTCCCAAATCCTTCAGCGACTACCCAGGGGTGACACATTGACTTCCAACAACTACTCTAGAAATGCAACATCGTTTAAGGTACAAGTTAATTTAGAGATCCCCATATTCAAGGGCCAGATAAACGCAGATTCTGTCGATAAATGGTTAAATCTGCTAGAGGGTTATTTTCCTATTCATTATTTTTCTAGTCGAGAAAATATTATTTTTTCTCTTCTCAAAGTAGCCCCCACATCAAGGACTGGTGGGAAACGTACTGTGAACAGAAGGCTGAAAGTACAGGCTCACTATTTTCAGTCGCACCCACTTGGAATTCATTCCAGGATGCCATCAAGGAGCAATACTACCCTGTCATAATCTATGAGGATCAATACATAAAGTGGACCATGTTGTGGCAGGGAAGGGACCAAGATGTGCAGGAGTTTACCAATATTTTCCTTACCCTTTGCACAAAGTTGGGTATCAAGGATTTGGAGTAACATTTGGTACTCAAATACCGCAGTTGCTTGCACATGTACATCCAGGAAGGAATAGAATTCCTGAACATCTCCTTGCTTAGCATGACATACTGATATGTCGTCAAGGAAGAGCAAAAGTTTAAATAGAAGAAGCGAGACATTGGATTTGTGAATCCAAAGCAAGGGAAAGGTGCCCCCAAAAGACAGAACAAAAGACAAAGCCAAGGCAAGGCGTCCCAAGACAGCCTGCCAAAGATGCAAGTAAAGAATAGTGCCGTGAAGCCGAAGAAGGACACGGGAAAGTGGTGTGAGTTCCATAAGATCTCCACTCACAACACAAGTGAGTGTCGAGCCAAGCAGTCACTGGTGGTTGAGCTAAAGGTTTCAGAATTAGATGCATGTTCCCACTCTAAGTCAAAACCCGACAAGGGGAATGACAAAGGGAGGCAGATTATCGATGCAGAACCCAATGCCACCGTTGCCACCATGAAGATCTAGAAGGAGGAACCT
Source organism: Pinus tabuliformis (assembly GCA_031772625.1). Lineage (NCBI taxonomy): Eukaryota > Viridiplantae > Streptophyta > Pinopsida > Pinales > Pinaceae > Pinus > Pinus tabuliformis. Next base: position 271,017,082 of record CM062805.1, read on the forward strand.
AAAGATCCAGAGGAGGAGGAGAATCTCTTCCACTCCTAGATGTGTGTAAAGGGCTCCTTGCTACATTTCATTGTCAACAGTCGAAGCCAAAAGAACCTCATTTTGGCAAAGGCCATGAAGTGGCTAGGCTTACCAACCACAGCAAATCTGCAACCATATACCATCAGGTGGCTTCACCAAGGATGGGATCTTCGCGTGAGCCAGTAGTGTCGCCTTCCATATAACATCAAGCCATTCACGGATGAGGTATTGTGTTAAACTTCTTGCCTTGAAGTTTGTGATGTATTATTAGGACAAACATACTTGTGGAAGTGACATGTTGTGTATGAATCAAGGCCCTGTGCTATTATTGTTACATTGGGAAATAAGTTTTACAGGATACCAGGGGTAGCACTGCCTACCGCCATCTCTTTGGTTACTGCAAAACAATGCAGTAAGCTCATTTCCAAAACCAGGAAATTTGTTTTCCTGATGATACGTCGTCAAGGAAAGAGGAAGATGGTGGCCATGACCTCCAGACATGGCCCCTCCACACGACAACTATAGATGGACAAGGTCATGAAGGAGTATGAGGACATCTTCACCTCCCCTGTAGGGGTTCCTATGCACTATGAGGTTAAGCACTCCATCGATCTGACCCCAGGTGCGCTGCTGCCCAATGGGCCAACCTATCAGTGCTCCGTTCTAGAGAATGATGAAATCTAGAGGTAGATTTAGGAGCTGCTGCAGAAATGTCACATCCGTCTGAGTTCATCACCGTGTGGGAGCCTAATCGTGTTGGTACAAAAGAAGGTTGGGACTCGGAGACTCTGTATTAACTATCGAGCCCTGAACAAGATCACTTTTCGTAATAGGTACACGATCCCATGGATTGATGACCTCCTCAACCAACTGAAGGGGGGAAAATATTTCAGCAAGATTGATTTGAAGTTAGGATATCACCGGGTACCAATCAAATCCTCCGATGTGTGGAAGATTACCTTCAAAGCCAAGGAAGGCCTCTTCAAATGGTTGGTTATGCCTTTTGGATTGACAAATGCTCTGGCAACCTTCATGAGGCTAATGGATGACATCCTACAACCATTCACCAACTCATTTGTAGTGTTATACTTGGATGACATCCTAATCTTGAGCCAGAATTGGGAAGAGCACCTCCACCACATCCGACAGGTTCTCCAAACACTACAACAACATAAGTTATGTGCCAATTTGGAGAAATGCACTTTTGGTATGACCCAGGTTCAGTATCTCGGATACATTATTGATGAACAGGGGGTGCATGTAGATCCAACCAAGGTCCAAGTCATTCGTGATTGACCATCTCCAACCACTCTAACAAAGATTTTCAACTTTCTAGGTCTTGCCAACTTCTACCATAGGTTTGTGTTGGGATTTTCTAATATCACCTGGCCCTTGAGTCAAGTCACCAAGGGAGGAGCAAAAAAAAAATTCTTTTGGTTTGAATCTAAAAAGAAGGCATTCACAGAGTTGAAAGATCGCCTCTTCTCAGCACTAGTGCTCGCATTACCAGACTTGCAACAACCATTTGAGGTTGCGACAGATGCGTCTGACTATGCTATTGGGGCAGTCCTTACTCAATATGGACATCTAGTGGCATATCACAGTGACACACTTTCAGACACAATCCAGAAGTATCCAACTTATGACAAAGAGATCTATTCCATTGTGTAGGCCTGCCGACAATGGAAGCATTACATTTTGGGGAAGGAAATGGTCATCCACACAGATGATCGACCCCTGCAGTTCATACAAACCCAAGGGAAATTGCAAAATGATCGCCATTAGAAATGGTCCACATACCTACAATAGTTCCATTTGAATATCACGTATAGGAAGGGAAGCACCAATAATATTGCAAATTGCCTCAGTCGACCACCGATCATGGCATTGACCACCATGCTCAACTCTTGTGGGCATGAGACTTCTAATTGGCCACTTCTCTAGAAAGGCGACCCAGAATTCAGCCACACATACCAAACACTCTTGGAGGGTCAACATGTTCTAGATTTTCACCTCCAGGATGCCCTATTATGCCACCTGGGTCACCTTTGTGTTCCTTCAAGCAGGTGTGCCAAGATGATTTAGGAAGTACATTATAGTCGGGCTACTAGTAATTTCGGGGTCAAGAAAGTGGTGGCAGTACTGCATAAGTATTTCTATTGGACAAATCTTGGACAAGATGTCAGGAAGTACATTAGATCATGCACTGCCTGCACCATTACCAAACCGATCATCAAGAAGTAAGGCCTCTATACCTTGTTGCCTACCCCTAGAATCCATCTCCATGGATTACATGTCGGGTCTTCCTTCCACTAAGCATGGAAATGACTATGTTTTTGTGGTCGTCGACAGGTTCTTGAAGATGGTCATTATGGGGGCCTGCAAGAAGAATATCACAACAGAAGCCACTGCTAAACTCTTCCTTGAACGGGTGTGGGTACACTTTGAGATCCACTAGTCTATCATCTTAGATTAGGATAGTAGGAATCTCAGTACATTTTGGTCTAGCCTCTGGTCGATGCTCGACACAAAGCTCACTAAGTCCACAACCTTCCATCCTCAAACTGATGGCTAGATAGAGGTTGTCAATAGGATGATCATACATATTCTAGACATGTACAGCTCAAATCATCCACAGACATGGGATGAGAGCCTCCCCTATTTTCAGCACAGTTACAATCGGGTTCTCTTCACAGCTCGACTGGCCACAACCCTTTTCAGGTGAGCTTGGGATTCCAACCACTATGCCCCATTGATGTGGCCATGCCATTTGTAGCTACTCATGCAGATTCGGCTCATGTCCAGTCCGAAAAATATAAGGAAAAAAACTTCATTGAGCACATCCAACATATTCACCAGTAGGTCCATGACATTCTGGAGAAATCAAATTCCAAGTACAAGTAGCCACACGATCAACATCAGGTGCAACATAAGTTTCAGGTGGGTGACAAAGTCTGGTTGCATTTTCAAAAGCAACGCCTTATCAGAGCCTATCGAAAACTTAGACCACTCCAATATGGTCCTTACGCCATTAACGAGCCTATGGGAGACAATGCATTTGAGCTCAGCATTCCCCCATTCCTTGGCTTGAACCCAGTGTTCAATGTGGACTACTTTCGGCCATACTTTCCACCATTACTAGACACATCCGACATTGCAGAACAGCTCACACCCATAGAGTTAAATCCAGATTGCATGAAATAAGCTGCAACTAATAGGATCATGGACTCATATATCAAGCACACTCCCTAGCAGAATATCCAATCTTCACCAGGGCAAGTGGCTCACTAGGGACCAAGTTCAGCAGAAGTTTCCTCATCTCATGGAGGAACTCAACATAATTGGGACCATTGCTTCCAAAGAGGGGAGGAATGATCCAAGTGGATATTGGTGGTCACTCACCAAGTCCACTTGGACCCCCACCATTGGTTCTTTCAATTTTTCAGTTTCCTTAATTGTAGCACAGTTTACTGTTTTTAGCATTTTTTCGAGTCCTAAAATTCCAAAGCCGTTTTGAGGCCCTAAATGACGTTTTTTTGGAAACAAAAAAGGAACACATGAGTCTTAGACTTATGTTTGCAGTAGAAAGTTGTAGTCGTTGGATAGATATTTCTAACGAGGTATTGTGCATGTCAATCAGAGATTCTATGCCAAACTTACGACCCCGAGAAGTTGATGTTCCAGGTTTTCCATTGTTTCTCAATAATAAATAGGCCTTTGAGCCTCATTGTAACATAGTTTAGAGGCATGTAGCCACCACATCTCTTCTCAGAGATAAGCTACCATTTCCCTAGCTGGTTTATTTCCATATCTATTTGTAAGCATATTTCAGTATTTTACATTAATGAAATAAAGCATTATTTCCACTGCATCTTTGTGTTTATGGTTATCTCTGTAATTTATTGTGTTCCTGTTTAAATTTGGATCACAGGTCCAATGAAAAACATCCATATATCTAGCAAATGATAGAGGACTAGAACAAGAGAAGAACCAAGAGAATAGCGGGCAATAGAGACCCATCTTCTTCCAGAGTCGAACCAGACGAGCCATAGAGGAACAAAAGCATAACTCAAATGAACAACAATGAAAATGAGCCCAAGTCAAGCCATACCATATATGTCATGCTCACACAAAACAAGACCAACCCTAGGCCAAATGTGCATTGAAGGCATCATAAACCCTCACCAAACCTCTCTGTGTGCCAGCGTGGGAAGGACCAAGGACGGGCTAGCTCCCATGTAAGTCTTTCCACACAATCGTCTTGGGATCGCCATCAAATTTTGGTATCATAGGAATTTCTTTTCTCAAAAGAAAAAAATGGAAGTAGGAAGAAGAGGTCAAGGTAGAGTTATCAGGAGAGTAGCCGATGGAGGGTTGTGAGAAGAAATTAGGATCCTAAGTGCTTGATTGGCAGCTGTGGAAGCAAGGAGGCGAAGGGATCCAGAAGGTGGTGATGATAGTGAAGAAGAAGTTGCAAGCACAACGAATGGGTCAGACGAAGAGGGACCAGAGATAAAATTATTGAGATGAGTTTTATTGGAAAGTAGCAAGCCAAAGCTGAGAACCAGTACCTCTCACAGCTGGGCGGTGATGGAAGCGCAAGATTTTTCAAACAGGTTTTCCCGCTCCGTCTACCATGGCGGCGATGGCTGATCTCTCGGAGCTGGATGTTGTGGGCCCGAAAACGCTGGTGTTTTTGGAAGTCATTTTTTTGTTTGGAATAAATGGATTCGGGTTTAGGTGAAGCGTGGGAGAGGTATGTTTGAAAGGAGTCACTAGATATTGATCCAACACTCGAAGACCTCCTCGCCTGTTGGGGATTGGAAGAGTCAGAGGAAAACCTGCATTATTTCTTTCCGAAGCAGGTAGTGAAGTCAGCAATCATGGAAATGGAAGTGGAAGCACGAGTAAAGGATAAAGGTTCTATTGAACAGAGTTTTTGGGAAAATATAATGTAGGAAGGATTGCTTTCAAGCTCTTCTCAGCCCTCAACTGTAGAAGAGCCAGGAAGAGATTTAAACGTTTGAGGAAAAGAGGGTTAACATCAAAGTTGCCTTTCAGCATCGGCAGATGGGGGTGCCAAGATGGTTGAGGAGCCAAATGAAGGCACCTATCTTCAGTCTGATAAGTGATCTGAGTCATTTGAGGCTGTAGAGGGAGAAGATAAGATGGAGGAAGTGGGTGGAAAGAGAAAGAAGCCCAAAATTTGCAGGAAAAAGGTGGTAAGACCTAGTTGTGTTTTTGGAGTGGATATCCACATAGATAGGGCGCTGGAAGCATCAGAAACCCTTCTAGTTTGCAAAGTCCATGGAAGGAAGTTCTCGGTGGCCTTCATCGAGAAATGGGCTCTGGCTGAATGGAAAGAAGCTCTGGGTCAACCAAAAGAGATTAAGATGCTTGACTGGGGTTGGTTCTATCTTCGGTTCGAGCAAAAGGAGCATGTCGAATGGGTGTTGGCAAAGCACTGGAGCCTAGGGAAGAGGCCTATCTTATTCAGAAAATGGACGCCTCTCTTTGATGCTCAAAAAGAAAAAACAGAGGAGTTTCCAGTCTGGGTCAAACTAATGGGCCTCCCTATTCATTTCTGGACTGACTCGGCTTCCTCCTCAATCGGGAACACTCTGGGTAAGTTCCTTGATTTAGATAAATCCTATTTATACACTCATGACTAGAGCATTGCCCGCCTTATGGTAAGTTTAAAGCCCAAAGAAGGTCTGGCAGATGATATGCTTTTGAAGTATCGTGGTCTAGAGTTTATCCAGACCCTGGACTACGAAAACCTTCCTTTCAGATGTCATCGATGTAAAGTATATGGTCATCTAGCTCAGGATTGCCCTCGAGGTCATCGTTGTCATCGAAGGCAGAGGAAAAATGGGATTAAGATAGAGGAAAAGTAAAAAATGAAGATTACATCTCAGAAGGAAGAGGTTCAGTTCACGGAGGCCAAAGTCTTGGCAAGCGTTCAGGAGTTGGGTCCGGAGCTTATGGGGGGCATTGGAACATTTCAGCCTGAGGTGACAGAGAGTGTTGTTGTATCAACTCAGCTCTCTACAGCTAGTTTCTCAGCAGTCATTGCAATGGATGAATTGAATTAGGCTTGCCCCCTACCCCCTCAATTCTCCTCCCCTCACTTTTCAAGTGTTTTTCATGTGTCTTGTAGTGGTGAGTTAGATCTGTTATGTCAACTCTCAAACGATATGACAGACCTAAATAAGGGACTAAACCCAACTGATACTGTTCTAATGTCGATTCCATCCCCTCCTTCTCACGGCTCTACGCATTCTGGAGATGGAGGAATTGAATCTCATTACAATCTAAGGCCTTTAACCACCAGAAAAGGAAAAGGGCTGGTAGTAGGCGGTTTGGTAATGGATGAGGTGTCCATAGGTCCGAGGAAGTTAAGAGGGAGGAAGTCAGATTTGTTGAAAGCAAAGCTGAAGGCTATCATTGATATTGCTGGAGGGAAGCAGTTGTCCCTGCCAGGGGTGCTTAGAGCAAAGCAACCACCCCCTGAGTTTTTTAAATGATCATTTTATCTTATAATTGCAGGGGCCTTGCTAGTATCCCCAAAAAACTAGCTCTGAAGGATCTGGTCAGGTCTAACAAACCTGATATTCTTTTTCTTTAGGAAACTCTTGGGAAAGGAGATGATATTATAGGTTGTCTTCTTAAGCTTTTGCCGGGTTGGAGTTTTCATGCTATGGATGCAAATGGTCATTCTGGAGGTGTGGTTTTGGGGTTTAATGTTAAGGTAGCGCGTGAAATCTCTTCCTGGGATCAGAAAACGTTTTGGTGGTGGAACTCTATTCCAACGAACTCTGTACTCCCTTTATTTTTCTGAACATCTATGGTCCAAATTCGGAGCGGGAGAAGTTCTGGAACTCTTTCTTCGTGAAGTCTTTTTTGGCGCATCCAAATCTTATTATTGGTGGAGACTTCAATTTTTCTCTGGGCCTGACTGAATCCTAGGGGGTCAATGCTAGAGCGGATCCCCTCTCTGCTTTCTTCCATCAGAAATTGGCCTCGTCGCCTCTTGTTGATGTTAACCCTTTAAAGATGCATCCCACTTGGAGGAACCGCAGAATAGGAGACGACTGGATCGGGAAGAAACTAGATCATTTCTTAATAAGTGATCTGCTCGCTGAGAAACTACAGGCGTTCAGGCATTGGGTTGGAGATGGTGGCCTCTCAGATCACCTTCCGGTTTTCTTGGAAGTGAAAGGTGATCTATCTAAGCTAGGTATCCCTTTCAAATTTAATTCCTCTTGGCTTTTGGATGCATCTTACATTAGTCTTTTCCATAAAACTTGGAGGAAATTGTGGTTAATGAAAATGAGAATCGAAGTCAGCTGTTTATGGAAAACTTATTAAGGATGAAGGCCACTTCAAAACATTGGGCTCTACAAAAGAAGCTGAAGGGAGAAGAATTAATGCAAGTGGTTAACTCAGAAATCGCCCTTCTTAAGGATCCAGATAGTCTGGGCTATGGTACAGGTGAATCTCGATCGAGGATTCATGAGTTGGAAATGGAAAGAAGGAGAATTCTGCAGCTCAGGGAGCAAAGCTGGCGCCTTAGAAGTATAGTGATCTGGTTACAGCCAGGGGATGAAAATTCCATGTTTTTCCAGAATTATGCTAAAGGGAGAAAAAACTCAAACACCTTATGGGAAATGAAGAAAGAAAATAGGGATTTAGCGCTTTCTTTCGAAGAGTTGGCCACTGAGGGGGTTAATTATTTTAAACATTTCTTTAAAGCCCAGGTGAAGCTTCAATTGCAGAAGTTATAAGGGTTGCCCAAAGTTTCCCACGGTTTATAGAGGAGGAAGACAATGAATCTCTCATAGCACCTATCTCCAAAGAGGAGGTTACAAGCATCCTCAAATCGTTGCTAAAGGAAAAAAGCCCCGGTCCGGGTGGCTGGACAGTTGAATTCTTCCAGCATTTCTTTCAATTCATTGGTGATGAGTTAGTGGAGGTAGTGGAAGAATGCAGACGTTCAGGTTCTATCTATCAACCCTTTAATGCTACATTTTTAACACTCATTCCTGAGTCTAATCTCCCAGGTTCTTTTGCCGATTTCAGGCCCATTTCTTTGTGTACCTGTGTTTACAAACTTATTGCTAAAATCATTGCTGTCAGGCTAAAACCCTTCCTTTCTAAAAATGTTTGTCTGGAGCATTTTTGCTTTTTAGATGTCAGGAAAATTCATGAAGCTGTGGGAGTTGCTCAAGAAATTCTCCACATCTCAAAGTTGGAAAGAAAAAAGGAGTCGTTGTGAAAATAGATTTATCAAAGGCTTACGATAGAATCAACTGGCTATATCTAAGACTTTTGTTAACTCATTTGGGCTTCAGTTTCGAATTTGTAAGATGGATTATGAGCTGTGTTTCGTCTTCTTCCATAGCTGTTCTGATCAATGGAGGAGCCTCTAGTTTTTTTAGCCCTTAATGTGGCCTACGCCAAGGCTGTCCGATCTCTCTCCTCTTGTTTTTGTTGGCAGAAGACGGAATCAGTCGATTGATCCATGAAGCAAAAAGTCAAGGATTGCTGAAAGGAATCAAAGTTGCTCCAAATTTCTGGGTCACTCACCTTCTCTTCGTGGATGATATAATACTTTTCAGCAATGGCAGTCTCGAAGATTTCAAGATGCTCAAGAGGATCTTGGAGCTATTTCTAAAAGCGACTGGCCTCTGCATAAACGAGAGAAAATCTATTATTACTTGCTCGGGTCTGGCAAGAGAGGAGGTGCGTAGAGTGGCTTTGGTTCTGAATTTTGAAGTTAAATTGCTGGAGGATTCTTTCAAATATTTGGGGTTCTATATGAAACCAGATAATTATAGGATAAAATATTGGCACTGGATCATTGTAAAATTGGATTCGAAGCTGAAACATTGGAGCCACAAGGGGCTCTCTCGGGCAGGTAGGTTTGTTTTTATAAAATCAGTTCTGATGGCAATCCCTGTATATTGGGTGAGCCTGACCTGGGTGCCCAAAGGAATCCTAAATTCTATTGAGAAATTATGCAGCATCTTTCTATGGGTGGGATCCAAGTAAGAGAGAGTTACCCTGTGGATCGCATGGGACAAAATAGCTCGCCCTAAAGAGTGGGGAGGCTCGGGTATAAAAAACATTGCTAGTTTCTCCCAATCTCTTGCAGCAAAGTTGGCTTGGAGGATCATTACTACGGAAAATCTATGGACTGTTGTGACTAAAAGGAAATATATAGATCCATTATCAATCCTAGATGTGATTAGACTGCTGCAAAATTCATCCAAAAATTCCTCGGTGGTCTGGAAAGCAGTGGTTGCATCTGTTCACATCATAGAGAAGGGGTTGGCATGGTATGTAGGAGATGGAACTCAGATCCGTTTGGGGCAAGATCCTTGGATTGGCTGTTCTGAGGGGTTTACTCTTTCTCAGGGATTGGTTGCGGCTTTAAAAGACAGAGGTCTATACACTCTAAACCAGGTAGCTGATCCTCGAGCGTCTTCCATTTGGAATCAAGGGTGGCTTCAAGGACGAGACTTAGATTTTACCAATGATAGGTTGGAGGAATGGGACAAGTATACAAGGGACCTCCTCAATTCCTCTGTGAGGGTTTCTGACTCGCCGGACGAGATAAAATGGGCTTTTGCTCATAATGGTTTTCATTCTCCAAAGGCAGGTTACAAATGGATGATGTCACAAAACGGTTGGGAGAATCTGGATTGGTGGACTAAACCGTTATGGATGTTAAAAGGAACAACTAAATCAAACTTGTTCTTCTGGTGTGTCTTATTCCAGAAAGTTCCTACGTGGGATTTCCTTCAAAGAAGAGGTAGAATTTGTCCTGGCAGATGTCCACTGTGTAAAGACAGTGATGAAACAGTTCAACATTTATTTCTCTTTTTCCCTTACAATTCTAGTCTTTGGGCAGCATCGCTAAGCATAATAAAGGTTCCTCATAGATGGGAAGGGCAGGGGCTCTAAGAGGCCTGACAGAGATGGTGGAATGTTTCCTTAAATGAAAGAGAACGAACCATTCCGTTACTCATTACATGGGGGACTTGGCTAGCCAGAAATCAAGTTATCTTCAAGGACTCTACCTTCCCTATTGGAAGACTTGCAGCTGAAGGAGCTGACATCTTTGAAAGCATTCCTATGCCGCAAGCTCTAAATTCTCACAGGGTTGTTCGTCAAGAATTCATTAGACACTCTATTCCATGGGCTTATTTTGATGGGGCTTCAGATATTAATGGTCGATGTGGGGCTAGCTTGATCAATCATTTTTTAGGGGATGTTATAGACATTTTTGTGCCTTACATCTCTAATCATGAAATGTCCATAAACCAAGGGATCCTAAGTCCCTAAAAGTGTTGTTCCAGCTCCTAAAGAAACAAGGTCAACAAATTACAGCTTCTCCAAGAAGTTCTCCACCAGAAACTGCTCAGAACTAGTCAAATCAGGATCATTTTAGCTGCTCCACTAGCTATTTGCGTTGCAAGGCACCCAAATACACTAGCTAGCTGTGTTGCAACGCACCTAAATGCACTACCAGGGTGCATTGAGCTAGAAATGACAAGTGGCAGATTCATTCCACGAGGTGGAGAGACAATGGAAGCTTCCAGAATCTTCCCCAATGACACTTGCCTCACTGAATTCGACCAGTGATGAGTAAGGGGCTCTCAGTCTCCAAGTGGAAGCAAGAACTAACAGAGAGAAGCCACTAATCAATTCGTGAGCTGACTCATCCTCTTTGCACACATCTATATATGGATCCCTCACCAAGAGATCCAGAGGCTGGAATTTTGTACATTGCAGAGAATTGTTGTTGGTTTTGAGATAGATATCAGAGTATTGGGTGATTTATGCTTTGTTGGAGGTGAAGAGGGGATTCTATGCTGGGAGGTTGATGCTGGATCAGGAATCATCAGTTGTAACTCCTCCTGGATCTTCTTTTTCTATCAATAAAACTATTTGAGTTTCTCCTACATGCTTGTGTATCATTGATGTTTGTTACATTGGTATGTTTAGCTTAAATATGATCCTAAGCTATTTATGAATATAAATCGATGTCTTTGTGTAGTTTCCTTCTTCTGTGATCTTGCAGGAACTTGGTGACGCTGGGCAAGTAAGGGAGCAGATAACTGGAAGCTGTCAAAGAGGAGAGAGATTGGATCAAAGGACTAGCACAAGACACAGGTTGGTTCATCCTATTCCTCTTCGTTTATAGTTCATAAAGAAGAATATGAAAGTAGTTTTCCCTGTTTGTTTCTGAGGTCACTGTCACACCTCAGCGGGATAGGGTTGTTCTGAATATACACTTTTCCCTTTAACAAAATGGCGACTCCACTGGGGATCGTGTCTAGTTAGTTTGTTTGTGTTTCTCTTGTTGTTTGTTTCATAAACTTAGAAGTAGCGAATCGAACTGCATTTGCCATTAACAAATGCAAAGTAGACATCTACTGCTTCAATCCATTCACTAGATTTGTTTATGATTTGAACAGTTGATTCACAAATGATCTGATTACCCTTTGTGATAGCTCTTAAACCTCTTTTAAATCAACCCTCTGATTGTGCATTATTGATTTCGTTTACTCGGCCAAAAACCATAGGTTAAACTGCAAACCGTGACCCAGAACCCGGATAGAATTCTCGTTTCTGCCCCAGTGCAGGCTCTGTGAAAAGATTCTGCATTTCAACACAGTTCCCGAGAGGGCTACCTGCGTTGCAATCCAGTTTCTCTATGTAGCAGGTGCGTTGATCAGCCTAGCCTTGTGCAGCTGAGGTTCTTTGCTCAATTTTTTCAGTTTTGTCTCTGATTTTGCAGCTGTGATCAGTGTGTGTGTCTGTTTAAAAGCCCCTTTTCTTTGCCTTAATTTCGCCTCAGTTGTATAAAAGAAACTGTATGTGTTTTTTTGTGTTTTTTGTGTCATTTACAGTTTCCCATTGCGAAAGTAGAATAGCCATATTGTCGTCCTTTGATTTAGATCTGTCGTAAGTGTTGATTTTGATCTTAGGAGAAAGTTTATTTGCTCTTGACAGTTGATTATGCTTTTACTTTTTCCTCTGGCTTGAATTTGTGAATTTCTAGTGTCAAAACAAGTGTATATTTCAAAATCATAAAGTGTCGTAATCATCTGTACCTTTTGATTTCGAAAATAAACTTGTTTGTGTTTATCACTTGAAAACGAATTCAAATTTGTACAACAACTTTCTTTTTAGACATCAATATTAAGAAAGTGAAAAACAAATACATGCACATGTGCATTTGCATATTGACAGTCTGTTTGGCTTGATTTAGGAAAAGTGCATTTACAGTGTGCTCTTTGCTCTTTGAGAAAAGATTGTGTCTTTCTTTTCCCCTTGTAGCTAGGATTTTCATTGCTGAAAAGAGATAAAAGCTTGCTTATCATCTTTAGATTGCATTTTAGGAATTACATCTACATCTCATGGTGAACCCGAAAGGCAAACTTCATAAGAAAGATCAACCTAAAATAAATTCAATGAATTTAACAACGCTTTGTAACTTAACGCACAACATTTAGAGGTCTAGGCTAGAGACGTATTCTAGCGTCATAAAGCCTGCTAACTGTTGTCCTCACTGATGGTTGGGTGATTCCTCCACTTTGAGACGATAAGTGCCAGTATGGACTTGTGCTCCCACGTACCGTCGAGTATATATTGGGAGACCCCTATAGGCATAAAACCTTTATCCATAGGAATCCGTGTCGGCTGCCCTACTAATCGCAATGCACCGAACACAGCATTCGGGAAGATTGACTGCCGTACCATAAAAAGTATTCTGTATTTTTGCGATTGGTTTGGTACTCCCTCTACCTATACCTCCAGAGCAGTCCCTTTCGTTCCTTTTCAGACTCCTTAACGGAAAAGGTCCATCTGAGCACTTTTCACTTCAGGCTCATTAAAAATCGAAGGAGACTAGAGTCATCTTCTATTTTTTCTCGACTCTTTAAAAGTGAAAAAAACAAGTTGTATCAAAGCATGTTAAAATTTATTTTAAACGGAATATTCATCCCCTTTTCCTACGTTGATCTTTGGGTTGCGAAAATGGAGCCTACCAACCAAGGAATTCCCCTTGGTGGAAATCCTAGTCCCTTCTCCTCTTGGGGAGATGTTGGTGCGCCCCATATGGACACATTGTCGCTTCTAGGACTGACAATTGGTTTTCCAGTATGGCTCTTCTCAACCAATGTCGTTCAGAACACCACTATTCCTGAACAATCGAATCAGCAATTAGATGAGTCCAGAGTTACCCACCAGCCTTCTACTTCCTCTAATTCTTCCTCTCCTCCATCCTCTTCGCTTGACGAGACTGGTAAAGCTAAAAGCCAAGTTCCTAAGGAGAAGAAGGAAAAGAAGAAGAAAGAGAAAAAGAAGAAGGAGCCAAAGGCGAATGGGGGAGAACGAGTGTCGTCTAACGAAAATCCACACACAGCACCGACCTGGACTAAATCGCCATGTGTCATTTGCAGAGGAGACCACTTTCACAGAGATTTTCCTTGCATCCCCCAGATACTAAGGGACCGGCCTCCTCGTTTGCACAACCCGGTGTCATCAACCTCTGGAGATCATGTTGAAAGCACATCGTCAACTAGTGAAAGTGAAGCCCCAGGATGAAAAGGGAAAGTTAGATTTCCTTGTAAACTGTGTGAAGGCGACCATGCCCTCCACCGCTGTCCCTTCTTAGACGAGGCTAAAAGAGTTTTGGATGATCGTCCGGTTTCACCATTACGACTTCCTCCTAGATATAAAATACTCTTGCCGAGTCTGTCACTAGTTGAGAACCCAGCTGGCCCGCTCAGGTGGTCGGCTGAAGCGCCTGTCATTGGAGATAAACCAACTGAATCCATACCAGATGAAAGTTAAAAGGTCGAGGCGGCAGTTGACCCGGTCTTTCCTTCAAAGGTTTTATCTTCGGATGATACAGTCACTGAAGAGAACAACGATGACACTGTCCAAATTCTCTTCATCAACACAGACTTCGACGAACATGGGGGAAATCCACCCATTCCTTTACCGCAGGAAGGAAGTTCGTCAGAGCCATAACCGGCTGTCTACTCGGTCCCACCTCCAAGCAACCTAGTTGTGTCCTTCGACTGGAATCAACTAGGCAGACCCCGTTTGCCAGCAAGCATACCATTCCGAATTATCGTTCAAATATATATAATGGTCATGGTTGGTACCATCATAGATGAGGGGGCTTCTGTGAGTATCCTTTCCTCTATTACTTGGAAAGCGCTTGGTTCGCCATCCCTGTTGCCCAAAATGATAAATCTGACACGCTTTGATAAAGGAACCAATCGATCTTTAGGGATCCTTCCCGATGTGCCCATAACATTGAGGGGGAAGACAGTTTGCGTGAATGTCATGGTAGTTCAAGGACCCTTGGATTATAACCTACTCCTTGGACGAGACTATATTTATTGCATGGGAGCCATCGTCTCCTCACTCTTTAGAGTAATGTGTTTTCCGCACCAAGGAAGAGTGGTCAAGCTCGTGGACCAGCTTTCATTTCCCGGATCACGGATAGCAAATAGTCATATACCGTCCCTAAATGGTCTTTTCACGCAAGAAATGTCTCAATCCCTGGTCCATCCTCCCGATGAGCGCGAGTAATTCGGAGGGATATGATTGAAACCCAGGGGGCATGCATCTTGGTCTGCTTCAGCAGGAGAACTTCGGGTATAGAGTAGGTTTCTGCGGGAGAATATGACTAGTTTGTACCCCGTCCGTGATTGGAAGAGGGGTTATTCTAGAATAAGATTCTCTTGTCAAAGTTATGTGAATTGGTGTGCATCGTCGCTCACCTTTGTTTATCTCGGTAGACATCGCTGAAGAAGTGTTTTATTTGCAGTGTGAATAGAACAATCTTTGGGTAACCTGTAAGAGGTAGGCCTCTCCCGATGGAACAAATGTTTTGTCTGCAAATTGAGGGGTAACTTTGAAACTCTATTTTATACCTGGGGGCATGCAAACCTTTTGGCGTGCAAGCAAAGAACGATTATTTATCCGTTTTTTGGATTAGTCGTTTCCTAACTTGCATTAAGAAAGGATGTGGGGCAAAAATCTAAAAGTTTGCAATTTTTATATGAGACATTCTTATCATATGACTGGATTAATCGAGCAGTTTTAGCGCATAGTTCAAGCTCGTTAAAAAATAGACATAAGACTGAGCAAATGTTTCCACCCGCGTTTAAGCTCGTTAAAAAATGAACTATCCCCTGGTAAATAACCACCGTGAATGTAACATTTCAGCCATTAAAGCCTTGTTCGTGTTTGCACCGTCACCTCCACTTTTCCATTGGCCGATCATTCACCTCCATTTGATTGTTTACCCATTTTGAGGAACAGCTACGAAGAGTGATTTCACTAGCCATCCTTGTGACACTGCCATGATTGAAAAATTCCAAACCTTACCTGGAATCAGCTGCTACCCATTTTATCACTCGTTCCTCAAAAGACGAGTCTTCTTTAAGCTCTTTTCAACTAACTCATGAAATATGAAAAGATTTCCAAGTTTTGGCCTTCCATCTCGTTAAAGCGACATGAAGTGCTATCCCTCCTCTAGATTTTAATCTTTTTGGACCTGAGGGATGATTGCACAAAAAGATCGAGCGCTTGTTTTGTTCGGCTCGTTAAAACTATCAAAAATTCATCCCTTCTGTATTGTTTTATACTTTTTCGGACTTAAGGGATTAGATGACAAAAAAGAAACTTCGGAGTTACCTTTACGTACCTTTTCAGACTCTCTAAAAATGAAAAGGACCGAGTTATCTTTGTCGTTAGACTCGTTAAAAAGATTAATAGCGACAAACTTGTCTTTAGGCGAGAATGAGTTTCACTATCGCTAGGCTCGTTAAAACATAGCGATGGGTTTGCCCGAAGGGAAAATTATAGAACAAGCATATGTTATCATCCTCAAGCTTGACAAAAATAAAGAGGTACTAGTCAGCAATGACTGGGGAAAAATTGGGAAGAAAACTCAAAGAAACTTTATTGGTAGCAAGTCGCTCTTGAACATGACACTTCCACTCCATGCCTGAGTCAAGTTGGGTTGTTTCATTCACTGTTCACATCACCATGGTCACGCCACACCATCCATATTTGGGGTAAATGCTACCAATCCATCACATAAGTGTCGCCGACATGTTCAAGAGAAGTCATCCAGAGAAGTCACCTGTGTCCCATCCACTACCATACATTATACTTCATTCCTTCATGACCGCCACCCTGAACCATATATCATCATATCGTTTTCAACTCCATCAAAATCATTTGCTCTGTTCCGTGTCATTGATGTGGGATTCATTAAGGCCCTCCTTTGACAGATCGCTTCTTGTCGACATCAGCTCATTATCCAAGAAGTTGATCTAGGAACACCCCATTCAGTACTTTGAAGCTTGCAAACCTCAATGGCAAGTTTCTCACTTCTGGCGACAGGTATACATCAATGACCTTCGACCGAAAGATTTTGCGTGGTGTTCGATGCCAAGTCCTTTATTCACACCATGTGAATTGTACTGCAGTACCTTGAGGGTCATTATCATTATCGGTGATTCCTCTCGCGCTTGTTAACAGTTTACATCATTGACTGGTAATCAAGCGATGTCTTTCCATGTTCGACTTCAAAAAATTTTTCACATGGATCGACTTGTACTTCGAGTGAAAATTGGACGAGATTGAAGACCCCGGATCTAGTTTCATCCATCTGGGCTACGATATATATTCAGGAAAAATAAAGACATTGAAATGTACAACATTGCAGCACAGATAATCATCCTACCAAAAGGATGATGACTCCATCAGAATCATCAGTCTACCATCAGACGATTGTCTGTCCTATGTACATGAAAATGAATTTATAAACGTGAGCATGGGAATGCCCGCCTCAGCTAGATCATGAAAACAGTATGAAGATAATGTATTGTATTGTATCTTATTACAGGTCTCCTCCCAGCATTGAAAGAACTTCGGATCCTCCTAATAAAGCATTTCACCCAATAACCGGCCTCATACTTTAGGGGGCAACTGTTATAGACATTTTTGTGCCTTACAACTCTAAGCATGAAATGTCCATAAACCAAGGGATCCTAAGTCCCTAAAAGTGTTGTTCCAGCTCCTAAAGAAACAAGGTCAACAAATTACAGCTTCTCCCAGAAGTTCTCCACCAGAAACTGCTCAGAACTTTTCAAATCAGGATTATTTCAGCTGCTCCACTAGCTAGCTGCGTTGCAAAGCACCCAAATACACTTGCTAGGTGCATTGCAACGCAACTATATTCACTACCAGGGTGCGTTGAGCGGGAAATGACAAGTGGCAGAGTCATTCCACGAGGTCGAGAGACAATGGAAGCTTCCAGAATCTTCCCCAATGACACTTGCCTCACTAAATTTGACCAGTGATGAGTAAGGGGCTCTCAGTATCCAAGTGGAAGCAAGAACAGACAGAGAGAAGCCACTAATCAATTCATGAGCTGACTCATCCTCTTTGCATACATCTATCTATGGATCCCTCACCAAGAGATCCAGAGGCTGGAATTTTGTACATTGCAGAGAATTGTTGTTGGTTTTGAGATAGATATCAAAGTATTGGGTGATTTATGCTTTGTTGGAGGTGAAGAGGGGATTCTATGTTGGGAGGTTGATGCTGGATCAGGAATCATCGGTTTTAACTCCTCCTGGATCTTCTTTTTTTATGAATAAAACTATTTAAGTTTCTCCTACATGCTTGTGTATCATTGATGTTTGTTACATTTGTATGTTTAGCTTACATATGATCCTAAGCTATTTATGAATATAAATCCATGTCTTTGTGTAGTTTCCTTCTTTTGTGATCTTGGAGGAACTTGGTGACACTGGGCAAGTAAGGGAGCAGGTAGCTGGAAGCTGTCAAAGAGGAGAGATATTGGATCAAAGGACTAGCGCAAGACACAGGTTGGTTCATCCTATTCCTCTTCGTTTATAGTTCATAAAGAAGAATACAAAAGTAGTTTTCCCTATTTGTTTCTAAGGTCACTGTCACACCTCAGTGGGATAGGGTCGTTCTGAATAGACACTTTTCCCGTTAACAGGGGA
Organism: Pinus tabuliformis; assembly: GCA_031772625.1. Classification (NCBI taxonomy): domain Eukaryota; kingdom Viridiplantae; phylum Streptophyta; class Pinopsida; order Pinales; family Pinaceae; genus Pinus; species Pinus tabuliformis. Next base: position 271,035,180 of record CM062805.1, read on the forward strand.
GAAGTTTGTTAAAGCTTCAATAGGCCTGGCACAGGGTTCAAATAATTTTTCCAAATTGAAAACTCTTCATCTCCTCCTCAGCTGGCTTATTCTTAGAAATGTGAGAGAAGCTCAACTTTTCGGGGATACCATGAATGTGGTGAAATGGTTTAATGGGGCTCATCGCTGCAACAATCTTACTCTACTTCCTTTGTTCAGAGAAGTTTCTCGTCTTAGGAATCGCTTCATGGAGACCTCTCTTAGCCATATCTACAGGGAAAGGAATTCTGAAGCGGACCGTATTTCTAAAGAATGAGTTGAACTTGAGATGGGGTCATGGTCTGTCTCGGAGGTCGAAAATGGGGTTGTTCGACCTGTCGAACAACCCATCTTTGCTTAACTTATCTTCTCTTTTCTTCGGTTCCTATAAATAATCGTTTTGTGTCTCCATTCTTTTCCTTGTGTTTTCTACTCTCTGTTTTTTTTCCCTGTCGGCTTTCTTGGGCTGCTCTCCCTACTTGTGGATACCCGGGTAGTGGTTTCAGTCATTTCTCTGTAGCGGTTTCAAAATCCTCCAAGTGTTTACTTTGGATCTCTGAGGCCTGTTTCTCTGATTGCACTCTGGCTGTACTCCCGTGTGATCTTGTTTCCAGCGAGACGAGTGGCTGTGGGGGATTTTATCCCCCTTGTGGTGGCTTGCTTTATAGCAGCAAGCAGTCTTGACAGTTTTTCAGCGAAACGTGTATTTATGGAGGAGTTTCTCCTTCTTGCGGTGGCTTGCTCTGTATTATCAGTGAGCAGGTTTAGCAGTAGGCTGAGACTCTCCCCGCCTGCTGGTGGATATAGTCTCGGCGTTAGGCTTACATATTTTATGTAACCCCGCTTTTTTAATAAAAGGATGGTCTTTTTCTATGGAAAAAAAAAGTATCAAGCCAAAGGTAGAGCTTTCGAATTATGATGGCAATTTATCTATGGAGGTATTGTTGGACTGGATTAGTGAGCTAGATAAATATTTCGAGTGGGAAGAAATCAGTGAAGATAAGAAGGTCAGGTTTACAACAACCAAACTAAAGGGACATGCAGCACTATGGTGGGACAATGTGTAGGCAAAAAGGAGAAGGTCAAATAAACCATTGATAAAAAGTGGAATAGCATGACTGCCAAGATGAAGAGTAAGTTTCTACCCAAAGAATATCAAATTGCTCTGTATAGGCAAGTGTAGAACCTGAAGCAAAGATCAATGATTGTGAAGGAGTATACAGAAGAATTCTATAGAGTGAACCTATGAGCGGGTTATGTTGAAGATACCCCGGAAAAGACAGCAAGGTTTGTGAATGGCTTATGGATGGAGATACTAGATGAGATTAGTATTCTTTCCCCCAAGTCCATAAAGGAAGCCTATCAAAGTTCTTTAAAGGCAAAAGAAAAGATCGTCAGAAATTAGAATGCCAAAAGAGGATGTGGATCTGGCAGAGGAGGAGGACAATCTTTTGGCAAAGGCAGAACTGTCAACATCAATGAAAAGGGCAACACTTCAGAAACTACAGGACCAACTGGAAAAGAAGGTAACACTAGAGGAGGAAGGCCTTACCAACGAGGAAGAGGTAATGGCAGAGGTAGAGGAAATGCCTATCAGTGTTACAAGTGTCACAAGTGGGGACACAGGTCTTTTGAGTGTCCTAAAAGTGATCAAGCAAGACAAAGGGGAGCATATGTTGCTCAACCGGAAGAGGGAGAGGCACCGTCACAAGAAGTGGAGAACATGCCTAAAACGGGTGAAGTCTTAGTGTTAAACAAGGTATTTTTGAAACTGACTAAAGAGTTAGCTGACCAAACACAACGGAAATCACTGTTCTGAACTGTGTGTAAATCACATGATAAATGCTACAAATTGATTATTGATAGTAGGAGTGTTTCTGGGAAACCTAGTGTCTTTTTAGTCTACTAGTCCCACTAAGATGGGTAGCTATCATAGAAACAAACAATAAAAGCAAATTCTAATTTCCTTTATGTATGATAGATGAGAGAGAAGCAAAGAGTACCAACCTGAATCTTCTGCTTGGTTCCTTGCTTGTTTCCTCTCTCCCTTGATAGAGCTTGCCACTCCTCTCCTACTTGTCCTACTTTAGAGAATAACTCTAGAGGCAAAGCAACAAAACACCATCAAAGCATCTATATCTATAATACCATAAACAATGTAGAATCATAAATACATTAACCATACAATTGCATTCACAAATATCAAGATTCACAAATACATGATTATATGGAGGAAAACTCAAATAACTTTATTAATAGTAGAAATAGAAGATAGGATTACAACAAAGTTGCCTGATCCAGCATCATCCTCCCAACATCAAAGCCCTCTTCACCTCATGAAAATCAAGATCGCCCAACAATACAATGTTCCTTCTCAAACAGAAACCAACAACACTTCCTTACAAATTACAAAATTCCAGCCTCCAGATCTCTCAGATGACAGATTCATTCATATATGTCTTGCAAGGGTGTGAGTCAGCTCTAGGTTTCTGATTAGTGTCATTCCACTGATAGTTCTTGGTTCCACTTGGATATTTCTTTGATCTCTTACTCATCCCTAGGAAAATTCACAGAGGTAAGTGTCATATGAGAAGTTTCTAGAAGATTCCCTAGGTATCCACTTAGAAAATTGTCTCTACCGTTTGCCTATTCTCACTCATTGCACCCCACAGAAGGCGCTTTCAGTATGCATCACACCTGGCTAGTGTAGCAGCCAATATGCATCGTACCTTCACCATGGACCAGTCAGTATGGTCCAGTTTTCTCCAGTTTTGAGTGGTTTTTCAGGTGGAACTTCTAGGAAATTGTTTAATCAGTTGACCATGATCCTTTAGGGTATGAAACAACACTTTTAGGGGTTAAAGAGCCCTTGGTTTATTGACATATATGATTGGGGTTGCAGTGGCCAAATATGTCTATAACAGTTTCCCCCTAGAGCATGAGGTCGTAAATCTTCTGATGTCGGGTGAAATGCTTTATCATGAGGATACAAGGTATTCAAACTCGAAGGTGACCTATATGAGATACAACACAATACATCATCATGATATTATTTTCATGATCTAGTTGAGGCGGGCATTCCCATGCTCAGCTTTATAAACTCATTTTCATGTACATGGAGTAGATAACTATCTAGGGTTGCAGACTAGTGATTCTTTATATGTGGAGTCAACATCCCTTAGCATGGATGATAATTTGTGCAGCTTATGTGTACATTTTATGTATTTATTTTCCTAAATATAATTTAGCCTGGATGGATGAAACCAGATCTAGGGTCTTCAAAATCGATCAATCTTTGCCTGATGTACATGTCAATCCATGTGAAAAGATGTTCTAAAGTCGAACATGGAAAGACATCGACTGCTTCCCAGCCAGTGATATAAGTTGTTAACAGGTGCGAGAGGAATCACTGATAATGATAATGACCCTCAAGGTACTGTAGTACAATTCACGTGGTGTGAATATATGAGCCGATGTCGAACACCACGTAAAACCTTTCGGTTGAAGTCCATTGATGTAAACATGTCGCCGGAAGTGAGAAACTTGCCATTGAGGCATGCAAGCTTAAAATAATTGAAAGGGTTGTTTCTAAGTCAACTTCTTGGATAATGAGCTGATGTCGACAAGAAGTGACTCATCGTAGGAGGGCCTTGATGAATCCCACATCTACGACACGAAATGAAGAAAATTATTTTCTTGAGTTGAAAACGATCTCGTGATACAAGGTTCCGGAATGGCGGTCATGAAAAATGGAGGGTGAAGGTATTACAGTGGATGAGGCATTATCTGGGTGGTGAATTCTCTGAATGACTTCTCGTGAACATATCATCGACACTGAAATGGATTGGTAGTTTTAAGCCCAAAAATGGATGGTACGGAGGACCAATGGTGATGGAGTGAAAGTGGCATGTTCAAGAGTGACCTGCTACCAATGAAGTTCTTCAAGTTTTCTTCCCATTTTCCCCAGTCATTGCTGATCAGTACCTCTTTATTTCTGTCAAGCTTGAGGAGGATAAAATATGCTTGTTCTATAATTTTCCCTTTGGGAAAACCTGTCGCTATGTTTTAGTGAGCCTAGTGATAGTGAAACTCATTCTTGTTTGGCTAGACAAGTTTGTCGCTATTGTTTTAACGAGTTTAACGACAAGGATAACTCCATCCTTTTCATGTTTAGAGAGTTTGGAAAGGGGAAAAAAGGAAACTCCAATGGTTCTATTTCGTAGCATAATCCCTTAAGTTCAAAAAATTATAAAATGATACGAAAGGGATGACTATTCGATCACTTTAGCGAGCTAAAAAAAACAAGCGCTCAATCTTTTGTTTGATAATCCCTCAGGTCCCAAAATATTAAAATGGACAGGAGGGATGGTGCTTCCTTTTACTTTAACAAGGTATAAAGGCCAATAGCTCGGCAATCTTTTCATATTTAATGAGTCTAAAAATAGCTTAAAAGAAACTCAATTTTTGAGGAATGAGTGGTGTTTTCAGATAGCAACTGGTTCCAGGTATGTTTGGAACTTCTCAAAACATGGTAGTGTGAAGAGGGTGGCTAATAGAATCACTCGTTGTAGCTGTTCCTCAAAAGGGTAGGCAATCAAGTGGAAGCACATGATCTTTCAAAAGAATGGAGGTGATGGAAGAGCACAACCAAGGTTCAAAAGGCTGTTAGCATGGCAATCACAGAGGTTGTTTACTGAAGGCAGGTTTATTTTTTAATGAGCTTGAACCTTGTGCCAACATGTGCTTAGTGGAAGGCTTATTTTTTAACGAGCTTGAACCTTGTGGAAACATTTCTCATGCGAGTTGTTTAAATATGTCTCTTATTAGTTGGTTCATTTTTTAGCGAGCTTGCATCATGCAAAACTTTGCTCATTGCCTTTTCATGTAGGTTAGAAACGACTAAACTAAAAAGCCAACTACACTAAAAGCTAAGAAACTACTAAGGTTAGGTAGGATGGTTTTGTCCTCTATTGAGGAAAAATCCTTCCTTTGGGCTGTTAGTGTGCAAACATTTCTGAACCAACTACCTAGCCTAAGAAGTTGACACTAAAAATCTAAAAAGCTAAAAAAATGAAATTGGTCATCTTTTTCTTGCATAAAAAGGGTTGCATGCCCCCAGGCATGAAGGAAAGGGGAGTTTCCAGGTTACCATATGGAATTCCTTGCGGTTAGGCAGGATTGTTTCTGTCTGTGGTTAAACAAAAACACTTCCCTGGCTCTACCCATAGACAAAGGTGAATGGTGTGAGCTTCCAATCACATAACCTATGAGGAAATAATTGTTTCAGACCGATCCAAAATCCTACAAGGAGATGGTGTTTCAGACAAGTCATATAACCTACAAGGAAATATATCTTTTCAGTTGGGTTTTTCTTTTAAAGCAGACCAGGGTGCATGCCTCCTGAGCTTCCTTAGATTCACTGGACTACTCGCGGTAATTAGGTGGATGAACTAAAGGTTGGAGAGACATTCTTGATGCAAAGATACCATTCAGGGATGATGTTTGACTTGTAGCTATGTTTGAGACGGGAAATGAAAGCTGGTTGATAAGCTGTATCATTTTTCCTTCATGCGAGAAACACATTATAGCTTCCATGCTATAAACATAGTCACGTCCAAGAAGTAGATTGTAATCTTGTGGCCCTTGGACTACCATCACGTTCAAATGAATGGTTTTCCTTTTCAAAGTTATTGGCAACTTCGGAAGGATCCCTAACGGTCGATTGGTTCCTTTGTTAAAGCCTGACAAATTTTGTGTCTCAGGTAGAAGCGATGGCGAACCAACCACTTTCCAAGCAATTGAGGAAAGGATACCCACTGAAGCCCCTTCATCTATGATAGTGCCAAACACGATCATTTTGTAAACTTGTACTACGATTTAGAATGGTACATTATACGGAAGGCAAGGTCTTGTTAGTTGATCCCAATCGAAGGAAAGAACTAGACTGCTTGGAGGGGGTACTAGATAAATGACTGGATGAACCTCCTGAACAAGGGAACTTTCCTCCTGTTGTAAAGGAATAGCTGGATTGCCCCCAACTTCATCAGACTCTATATTAACAAAAGGAATTTGAATAGTGTCATTCTCATTCTCTTTGGAAATTGTATCATCTGAAGGTGGACCTTCTAAAGGTAATACTGGGTCAACTACCATCTTGACTTGTTGAATTTGGTCTGGTATGGACTCAGAAGGTTTACTTTCAACGATAGGCGTTTTGACCCACAATTGAGTTATGTTAGTTGGATTTTCAACTAGTCATGGACTTGGTAAGAGTTTCTTGTATTCAAGTGGAAGTCGCTGCGGTGAAGCAAGACTGTTATCCAAGACACTTTTGGCTTCATCCAAAAAAGGACAATGGTGAAGAGCATGATCTCCTTCACAAAACCTACATGGAAATCTAACCATTCCTTTTTGTCCATTGATTTCATTTTCACTAGTTGATGGTGTTCTGTCAACCTAATTGCCAGAGATTAACGATACCGGGTGGTGTGAATGGGGAGACCATTATCTCAAGATCGCGGAATGCAAGGGCAACCTTGATGAAAATGGTTTCCTTTGCAAATTATGAATGGAGATATGGGTTTGGAAAGATAGGTGTGCGGATTTTCGCCGGATGATGCATGGTTGCCCCCTTGCTTGAATGACTTCTTATTCTTCTTCTCCTTCCATTTCTTATTCTTCTCAGCTACTTGGTTTTTAGTATCACTAGTTTCACCAAGTGAAGAGGAAGAAGGAGAGGGATAAAAAAATGAAGTAGAAGGTGAAGCGACAACTTCAGTATCATCTAGTTGCTGATTCGATTACTGAGGAATTACGGTGTTTTGAACGATAGAGGTTGAGAATAGGCATATTGGCAATCCAATTGTGATTCCCAAAAGGGACAATGTAGCCGTATATGGATCACCAATATCTCCCCACAAAGAGAAAGGACGAGGATTCCCCCCAAGGGCAATTCCTTGATTGGTGGACTCTATTACCTCAACCTAAGATCAATGAAGGAATAGGGATGCTATTTCGAATTAAATAAATTTTACGATGCTTTGACACAACTTTGCTTTTTCAATAATTAAGAGTCAAGATAAAGCTAAAGATGACTCTAGACGCCTTCGATTTTTAATGAGCTTGAAGTGACAAGTGCTCAGATGGACCTTTTCTTTTAAGGAGTCGAAAAGGAACGAAAGTGACTACTCTAGAAATATAGACAGAGGGATTACCAAACCAATCGCAAAACTGCAATATACACCTTGTTGGTAAATTAAAGAGAAATTACCAAGGACTTTATGTACGGTAGTCTATCTTCCTAAATGTTGTGTTCAGTGCATTGTGATTGATAGGGTGGCAGACACGGCTTCCTATGGATAAAGGATATCAGCCTATTGTGGTCTCCCAATATATACTCAATGATATGGGGAGCACAAGTTCGTGCTAGCACTTGTCGTATCAAAGAGAAGGAATCACCCAACCTTCAATGAAAATGATAATTACCAGGTTTTACAACACCGAAACTCTAGTCTAGACTTATAGATGTGTTGCATTAGGTTCCAAAGCATTTTTATGTTCATTGAGATTTATTTTAGAGTTGATCTTGTTTAGAAGTTTGTCTTTCAAGGTTCACCGCGTGATGTAGATGTAAAATTCCTAAATATGCAATCTAAAATGATAAACAATTGTTTATTTTCTTTTAGCAATGAAAATCATAGCTGCTATGGAAAGAAGATAATGATTCTTTCAACGGAGAGCAAAGAGCGCACACTAAATGCACTTTTCCTAAATCATTTTCCACATATAGTCTAAATGCAAATGCACATGCATGTATTTGTTTTTGCATTTCCTTAATGTGAGAATGCCAAAAAGGAAAACTAAGTACAGATCTGAACTATTTTCTTCAAAGCGACATTTCAAAAATTTATTTTCAAAATGAAAGGAAGACTAAAACGACACTTTTGATTTCAAATGGAAAACTGCTTTCGACACTTCAAGTATTGACAATTCAAATCAAATACAATGAAAAAAGTACAATCTACTACCTTGAGGAGGAATACTTTATGACACTTTTCTTCTTTACCCAAAATGACAGTTACGACCCTTTTGAATCAAAAAACGATAGTTCGATTAAGCTACTCTTGACAAACAAGGATTGTAAATGTTGAAAAATACATAAAAAAACATTTACAAATCCTAATCAATGGAGGCTGAATAATGTAAAGGAAGAAGGCTTCAGCAATGAGATACTGATCTTATGCAAAAAAACTACTGAATAGAGCTGAAAACGATGAGGAAAAAACCAAGTTCCAAAGAGAGAAACAATATCACTCAGTCATTGCACCTATCCTTAAGGGAAACAGGGATGCATCTCACCTGCAACACACTAGAGGTGCTATGCATATAGGTAGCCAGTTACAGACAGTGCGATGGGCCAAGGAGCGAAACTGAGTTGGGATTTTGCTCATAATTTGCAGCTAAGTTCAGTTATTTTAGCTAAGCTATGATAGACAGTAAAAACATAGTACTGGGGTATGCTCGCTAACTTTAGGCTCCATTTTTAGTTTATAAAGCAAACAACAATAACAAACTAACTAACTAATCGGTCCCCAGTGGAGTCACCATTTTGTTTCTAGGAATACTAGTGTCTTTTCGATCTACTAGTCCTACTAAGATGGGTAGTTATCTTCGAAACAAGCATTGAAAGAAAATTGTGATTTCCTTTATGTATGATAGATAAGGGAGAAGCAAAGAGTACCAACCTGAATCTTCCACCTGGCTCCTTGCTTGTTCCCTCTCTCCCTTGATAGAGATTGCCACTCCTCTCCTACTTGTCCTGCTTTAGAGAATACCTATAGAGGCAAAGCAATAAAACACCATCAAAGCATCTTGATATATAATACCATAAACAATGCAGAATCAGAAATACATTGACCATACAATTGCATTCACAAATATCAAGATTCACAAATACACGACTATATGGAGGAAAACTCAAATAACTTTATTAATAGTAGAAATAGAAGAGAGGATTACAACCCAGATGTTTGATCCAGCATCATCCTCCCAACATCAAAGCCCTCTTCACCTCATGAAAAGCAAGATCACCCAACAATACAATGTTCCTTCTCAAATAGAAACCAACAACACTTCCTTACAAATTAAAAAATTCCAGCCTCTAGATCTCTCAGATGAGGGATCCATATATAGATGTCTTGCAAGGGTGTGAGTCAACTCTAGGTTTCCGACTAGTGTCCTTCCAATGATAGTTCTTGGTTCCACTTTGAGATTTCCTTGATCTCTTACTCATCCCTCGACGAATTCAAAGACGCAAGTGTCATAGGAGAAGTTTCTAGAATATTCCATGAGCATCCACTTAGCAAATTGTCTCTACCATTTGTATATTCTCCCTCATCGTACCACACAGAAGGCTCTTTTAGTATGCATCACACCTGGCTAGTGTAGCAGCGAGTATGCATCGCACCTTGACCATGGAGCAGTCAGTATGGTCCCGTTTTGGCCAGTTCTGAGTGGTTTTTTAGGTGGAACTTCTGGGAAATGATGTAATTAGTTGACCATGATCCTTTAGGGTATGAAACAACACTTTTAGGGGTTAAAGAGCCCTTGGTTTATCAACATATATGGTTGGGGTTGTAGTGCCCAAATATGTCTATAACAAGGAGCGTTGACAACCTGGTAGTCACTGAAATGGTAGAAAAACTGGGTTTAAAAATATTGAAGCACCCAACACCATACAGGGTGTCTTGGTTACAAAAAGGACACCAACTGCTGGTTGCTGAGTAGTAAGAAGTGGAGTTTCACATTGGTAGGTATAAGTATAAAGTAACTTGAGATATCATGTCGACAGATGTGTGCCATACTCTCCTGGGTAGACCATGGCAATATGACAGGAAAGTTGTCCATGATGGGAAGACAAACTGTTACAATTTTGCTAAGGATGGGATAAAGCATACGCTAGTACCCATGAAACAGGAGGATACAACAGAAAATGGTGGAACGAAAGAAACATTATTAGGAGGAAAAGAGTTTCTACAACAGATTGGAGATGATGAGGTAAAATATGTAATTGTGCAAAGGCCAAGAGCAGTGTTAATCCATACCGATATTACTGACTTACCTAAGGAGATACAGGATATGTTGCAGGAGTTTAGTGACATTGTGGTGCATTATCTACCAGATAAGTTGGCACCAAAAAGGAGTACTAGTCACCATGTTGATTTCATTCCAGGGGCTAGTTTACCAAACAAAGCTACTTACTGGATGAGTCAGAAGGACAATGAAGGGATCAGGAAGTGGGTACAGGAGTTGTTGGATAAAGGGTTGATTTGGGAGAGTTTAAGTCCTTGTGCAGTCCCAACTGTTTTAGCTCCCAAGAAAGCAGGTGAATGGCAGATGTGTACTGACTCTCAAGAAATTAATAAGATCACTATTAGGTACAGGTTTCCTATACCGCAGATGGATGACATGATGGATTGTTTGAGTGGAGCAGAATATTTTTTGAAGATTTATTTGAAAAGCGGATATCACTAGATTCGGATTCGTGAACTAGGGGACAAATGGAGGACAACTTTCAAGACCAATGAAGGCCTATATGAATGGCTAGTCATGCCATTTGGACTGAGCAATGCACCCAGCACAATCATGTGCTTGATGAACGAGATGCTGAAGGAATACATTGGAATGTTCATGATTGTATATCTAGATTATATTCTTATTTTCAGTAAGATGGAGGAAGAACATTTCCGACATGTCAAGTATGTCCTCGAAAAGTTACAGGAAAACGAATTGTTGTTAAATTTGAAGAAGTATAATTTTTTTAAGAAAGAATTGATTTATTTGCGGTTTGTGATTTCGGAAAATGAATTAAAGATGGATCTGGAAAAGCTTGTAGCCATAGTTAGCTGGCCATCCCCAAGTAGTTTGTTTAAAGTGTAGATTTTTCATGGGTTGGCGAGTTTCTATCAAAAGTTTATAAAAGATTTCAGTGGGATTTGTGCACCCATGGAGGATACCATTAAAAAGGAAAATCAACCTTTTCATTGGATGGAGTCAGTAGAAAAGAGTTTTCAGCTGCTGAAAAAGAAGATCACCGAAAGACCAATTTTGAGGTTTCCAAATTTCAACGAACTTTTTCAAGTTCATTGCGATGCAAATGGGATAGCCATTGGAGTAGTGCTCAGCGAAGAGGACAAGTCAGTGGCCTATTTTAGCAAGAATTTGAATGAGAGTAGGCAAAATTATACATCTTACGATAATGAATTTTATGCAGTGGTCCAAACACTGAAACATTGGAGACATTACTTGATCACGAATGAATTTGTTTTGTTTTCAGACAATTTTGCATTGCAGTATGTTATGCAATAGCACAAGTTGAATAATAAACATGCGAAGTGGGTGGAGTACCTCTAGAGTTTTACATTTGTACTGAAACACATCATTGGTCAAGCCAAAAAAGTGGCAGATGCATTAAGCAGGAGAAATTTTATTTTACAGAAATGCAGAGTGCAGGTGTTAGGATTTGAGCATATTAAGGATCTGTATGAAATAGATGCAGACTTTAAGAAAGTGTACGAAGCTTACCAGAATCCATTCTTGAGAGACAACAGTTCATGGCTAGACTATAACATACAAGAAGGATTGTTGTTTAGGGGAGGATAGTTGTGTATTCTAGAATGTTCGATGAGGGAAAACATAATCCAGGAAAAACATAGTGGGGGTTTATCCGGATATTTTGGCATTGATAAGACTTTGGATCATGTGAGCCACTTCTATTACTGGCAAAAAATGTGTAGAGACATACAAATATTTGTGGCTAGGTGTAAGATGTGTCAGCTTGCGAAGGGACACAATCAAAATACAGGATTATATACACCCCCGCCTATTTCGAACAAAGCATGGGACTCAGTTAGTTTAGACTTTGTCTTAGGCTTTCCAAGAACATAAAAGGGGTTCAATTCAATCACGGTGGTGGTGGATTGCTTCACCAAGATGGCACATTTCATTCCCTATAAGAAGACCAGTGATGCCACACATCTAGCACACTTGTTCTTAATAGAGATTGTTAGATTTCATGCCTTGCTGAAGTCTACTATTTCAGATCAGGACATGAAGTTCACAGGTCATTTTTGGAATATTTTGTGGAAAAAGCTAGATACCAAACTAAACTTCAGCTCAGCTTATCACCCACAGCCTGATGGGCAGACTAAGGTGGTGAACCGAAGTCTGGGGAATCTGTTACATAGTCTGGCTGGTGAAAATTCATGATAATGGGATCACGTACTCGCACAAGTAGAGTTCGCTTATGATGATTCACCCAACAGGAGTACAAGTAGAATTCCTTTCCAGATCCTATATGGGATGCACCCTTGTGGGGTGCATGAGTTACAAGATTTGGGTCGGTTGGAACAAAGGAGTGTTGATGGTGAAGACTTTGCGAAGGTGATCAACGAACTTCATGAACATGTGAAATCCAAATTACATGACAACAGCCAAAGGTACAAACAGAAGGTAGATTTAAAATGACGGGAAGTGAAATTCAATGTAGGGGACCTGGTACTGGCACATCTACACAAAGAAAGGTTTCCTAAAGGTGAATATAACAAAATGAAACTAATAAAAATAGGACCTTTCAGGATACTAAGAAAGTTCTATGCAAATGCATATGAACTGCAACTACCCCCAGGTATAGGGATCTCGCCCATATTCAATGTGGCAAACCTATACCCTTACGTTACTACTAATGTGGGGGACAGTTTGATAGAACACACATGGGACACCCAGGGAGAGACTGAGTCATGGGTCAAATAGATGCCTCCAGCCAAGCCTCTAGAGATCAAACAAATCTTGGATACTCAGGTGGCCAGGTGGACTCGACAAAAAGATTATTTATAGTACCTGGTCAAATGGAAGGACCATTCAATTGAGGACAGTTCTTGGTTGGATGGAGGCCAGATTCAAAGCAACAGGTACTTGATTGAAGAGCTTATGGACAGGAGCCATGAGATTCATTATCCTTGGGAGCCTGATGCAGGAGCATCTGACTAGGGAGGCGACAGCTGGACAAGATGTTTTGATTAAGTTCACTTTTAGTTAGTTTATTTTATTTTTAAATGAACGTTGTTACAGCCAATGTTTTTATTTATAAACTGAGCAGTAGTTAGAATAGGATTTGTTTAAAATAAGTTAGAAATGAAACTGAATGAAACTAGAAAATAACTATAATGTAACTGAGGGTGGTTCTTCAACAGTATGAGGCTGCCAACAAGCATAAATAGGCAACCCAAAATCAAAAGTGGGGTTGTTGCCATCTAGATCAAAAAGAAGGAAAGAAAGCATAACTCTGAACAATTTTTTTTTTTTTTATGAATTTAAAGAAAGCTTACAGGTATTCACTATTTCAAAAGCAATAAGTATAAATTATTGTGCATAGCAATTAAACAACAAATTGTGTGATTAACATTCGAACTGCGCGCCAAGACTAAAAGGATGAAATACGACAGAGCCAAACCATCAAGGTACTTTACCAAATACATACTATTTGATTTAAATTATAAATTTATAGTAGATATATCTATCTATATATATATATATATATATATATATATATATATTCATCAAGTCTACAAAAGTACAGGACAGAACTTGCAGATTGCACACCGGCCTCAAGACACATAGCCCTTAAAAAAATAACCAACAGTCCTTCATACAAACAAGATAGGCTGAGGAGGGTTTCCACAACCCAGATAGAGCAAAGCAGTACACAGACAAAACAACAGACACGACAACCAATAGCAGAAGGCTGAAACACATTCCCAGAATAGAAAACAAAATCGACAGGATGGGCTCGTTGCACAAGAGGCAACCAAGTATCAACATACCAACAGACTAAAACCCCAAGCGTTAAACAACTATAGCATGAAACTAAAATGCAACCACAGAGCACAGTCAAGGAAGGACCTTACCCGATTTAAGTACATCGGACCCAAATCTTCAAGGAGGAGACCACGATGTTTCATCTGTAAGAGCCAGCCCCTTGCAACCACAACAAAGAGGAGAGGGATACATGCACAGTGACAAGAACATTGTTAGAGAGGAAGCATGGCTATATAGCACACAACAACACCAGAGAAAAAACAACGAACTTGACCCATGGCGAATATCTAAAGGGGAGGCCGAGCTCCACAACTGAGACACGAATTGGAGCCCCAACCTGAGCACAACCAATGGCTGAAGAACCATGATACCACAACCTACTCACTGGGTGCAAGGTCGTCAATAAAAAGTACAGGGAGGTGAAAAAGTGGAATTAGAACAGGGTTTTTACCTGTCAAATAAGAAGCCAAGCCATCGACGAGAGTAATAGGTGAAGGTCTTGTGAAATGCAACCAAAACCGAATTATAAAACATCACCTGCAAGTTGTAAAAGAATCATTCAGAGATAGTCAAAATAAGGCATACCCAGAATGACAAACCAAACTTGTGACCTCCATGGAAAACCAGGTGTATAGTAGCCACCAAGTCCAATGAAAAACATTCATATAACTAGCAAACGATAGATGACGAGAACTAGAGAAGAACCAAGAGGTTAGTGGGCAACAGAGACCCATCTTCTTCCAAAGCCGAACAAGACAAGCCATAGAGGAACAAAAGCATAACTCAAATGAACAACAACGCAAATGAGCCCAGGCTGAGCGATACCATAGATGTCGTGCTCACACAAATCGAGACCAACCTTGGGCCAGATGAACATTGAAGATGCCATAAACCCTCGCCAAACCTCAGTGTGTGTCAGCGTGGGAAGGACCAATGACGGGCTAGCTGCCATGTAAGTCTTGCCACGCAACGTCTCGAGATCGCCATCAATAAAACCTTATAATTTTTAAAATCCTCCACTGAACTTATTATTGGTGTATTAAAACCCACAATTTAATGATCATGTAACCTTATAATTTTTTAAAATGCTCCATTGAAATTCTTATTGGTGTATTAAATCTACCAATTTACTTTAGAATCATCTAATCATTTTATATTTTTGTTAAGTTTTGTCAAGAACTTTTGTCCTTAACAATTTCTATTATAAAAATTACTTGTATGATAAATCAAAATCATCAAAGTTACAAAAACAAAATAATAGAAAAAGTGGAACAATTCTTTAGTCTACCTTCTTCCAAAGGACTCTTTTTGGGTTTTCTGAGTAGTCTTCACATGAAATAAAAAATTGATACCGAGAAAAATTTGTTGAAATGGAATTAGTTTCCTTTATGCGACATTTCAATAAACAATAGAAAATACTATTTAAATCAAACATATCATGAAAAATAGTTGTCCGAGTAGTGAAAGTCGTGTAGTTTTCATACATATTTTTTCCTTTTCAAAAATGAATTGGTATATCTATATAACTCGACAATTAGATACACACATAGATGAGTTATTATCATAACCTGTAATTTTAAATTATATGCAGTTATTAATGTCAAATTTATCCCTCTATATATCCATAATATTTTTTCCTAATATAATTGTGAAAATAACAACCTCTAACATTCCAGTTTTCACTTGAAAGTGAAATTCTCAAATCGAAATTATTTGAGGAATAGGTTTTCAGATATTTTCCCACGGTATTCATTTTTTCTCAATGTTTCAAGTCCAGGCCAAGAACCATCATTAAGATCAATTCTGATGAGATAAAGGATAAGAGGAGGTGCAAATAAATACACAAAAATAAAGAAAAAGGTAGACTAATAATTTATTAAATAATAGTAGATTCATAATATATCTATATCTATATCTATATATATAAAATAAAATATTTTAAATTAATATTTCTCCTTATGATGGGACTTGGTCTGGACTCAAATCGTTGAGCTAAAATGAATACTATGGAAAAATCTCCATAAACCTATTTCTCAAATTCGAATCACTACATAAATCTATAACTAGATAATCTTGGTTTATCGCTTGAAATTAAGCAAGAATAAACCTTTGTAGTTTTCATAAAAAAAAAAATAAAAAAAAAAAATTATACTTATAATTTGTGAATTGATAAGTAAATGCTTCCTAATATCTCGACTGATCTGGGTTGGGAGAAGGACATGAAGAATAAACATAAGGGGAGGAATTTTACCTTTTAGTAAAACCCTTAATGGGAAAACCTCCCTTTATTGGGTTTCGGGTTTGGATCATATAATGCATCTTAAGTAGTGGATAGAGCATGCTATGATATTTTGTAAATACGCAACATCTCCTTCGTGAAGGGAAGAAGTTAGAGGATCAGTTTCGTCTTTAGGATAACAACACCTCAAGAAACTCTACCAATTTTCTTAATCTAAGGCTATAAGGGGGTGCTTCAGGAGATAGAAATCTAAGAGGCCTAGTTTCCTACAAGGTGGCAGTGTGGGGAAAAGGCTCTAATCTATTTTATCTACCACAACTCAACCTTATACCTTGCATTTTTTAAGAGCAACAACACGCCCCTTCTATGGAGGTAAACCTAATAAGGGTAAATCATCTTTTTAATGTTCTTCAATCTAGGGTAGTGTTATATGCACTCAATGGTTTCTAGTCAAAATATGATGTGTTGCATGATGAGCACCAATATTGCAGCAAGAATGTTGCAACTCCTGGAGCTACGAACTTTACTTTATCAACTCGGGGTTCATACAAACTTGAAAGTGACAGTGTTGTATACTTACGTGAAAGTGATGGTTCTGCCTTTTGTCACTGTTCAACTGGCGAGAGACCACTAGGGTTTGCAAGCTAGACTTATATTGATTTAGAAGAAGCATGGTTCCTTGATGAAAGAAAGAGAAATCTACTCTATGAGAGATCTGATCTACTGCAATAATGAAAGAGACTAAAACTCAATGCTAGGGCACATGATTTCCTAATTAACTGCTAAGAGCTATGTGTTGCAATGATGCTAAATTAACATGAACAAAATACTACTCTGCTAAGCATGGAAGCTAATAACATCAAACACAACTACTATGCATGTAAAGGGTCACAAAAAATATGTTTTTTCTTTTTATGCTTTTCATGAAAAGTCAAGTGTGCAAACTAATCTCTTTTCGTAATGTGGCAGGTGGTTTAGGGGTGCTGATGGATGGCTGGGAGGTTCAGAAGATGGTTGGAAGGTTTGGGGGACCCTTGGGTGACCTTGGGACAATTCCTAAAGGTTTTCCCTCATTTTGGAGTCAAAACAGACCACTAGAGGAAAACCTACATGATGTACTAGAAACATACAGGATTCCTTGTATTTCTACAAGACACAACCGTGAGAAAAACGATGGGTGTTGGAGGTGATGGGAACATTAGGGAAGGTTTTTGATGGGTGGAATGGAGTGAGAAGAGGCCTAGGATCAGTCAGAAAACAAAACCAAGTTTAGGAGATGGTTGGATTCACTCAAAATGCTTGAAGAAATTTCCATCTAAAATGATGAAATTGGTGAAGGTTTTGATGAAAACAAGGAATTCCTATGGGTGAATGAAGTTGGAAGGTGGTTGCTTGCTATGAGATATCTGCCTACTTCTAAAGTGCCTACTCTGCATCAAACTGTATAATTTTCTCTACAAATAAGCTAGCTCATTGATATCATGTAGAAATTTCACCTGCAGATCAAACTGATATATGCAATGTACTAAAGCATAATAATAGATCTACATCTACCATAAACTTTGTCGAAGATTAATTGAACATGACCAACATCAAGAATGAGCAGATAAAACTGAGAATGAGAAGTAATCAACCAAAACACAGAAGATATAACTTGGGGAAAGCACCATCCTAAAACCCCATCTCTATATTATCAATCAAGTGGAAATCCTCAACAACATACAAAAAGAATCATCTCAAAAGTTATCCTGCTCTCTATGTACTCTTATAATAAAGCTTATGGACTACCTAGGCTTGAATATATAGGCTACACAAGTCCTCCAAGCTCCTATTTCCTTGTGCAGTTTTGATTGGGGTCCAATGACATAACATATGTGAATTGGCTACATCATACCTGTTGTAACCTCATGTCCAACTACGCAATCCATAAGGAATAATATTCCTTTTGCATGCAAGGAATATCCTAGCAACTGATAGTACACTGTCCCTTCTATGATCTCAACTACGTCTCTGTCTGAACTAACATGCATGAGTTATCCATGAGTGAATCTTCAGTTATCTGAAAATATCAGTTGTTAAATGCATGCAAACATTAACAAACTGAATCTCATTAACTTAACAACTTGTTAAATTAATCTAACTAGACTTGAATTAGTTAACTGAGCCAACTAATTACAACTCATAATTACAACTCATCCTCATCCTTTAATTGATGGTTAAATCCATCAATCAAAGGAGAAATTTTTGCATGTCCTCACATAGACTTCAAGTTCATAATTCCTTAACTAATTAACTCAAACTGAATTAATTAACTAATTTACAAACTTTTGTTAAAATCAAATTCGAATTTTACTTCCTATTTCTAGTCCAGGGACTGACTAAAATAAGAATCCACACTGAACCGCTAAAAATAGAACTTCTACTTTTAGCACTTCCATTTTTCATTCCTTGTTGCCCAATCTAGCACTGATACCCAAACTGTTATTTTTAGCACTTCTATTTTTAGAAATTTTTTGTTGCCATTTTTCAACACTCCCTCTCAACAAGAAAGGCTTCCTCTTGAACCTGATCCTGTACCTTCAGTATTTTCTACATGCAACACATCTACTAAGTGTGGTTGCTCTAGAAACTCTCGGAACAAAACAAAAACTCCCAAATGACCTCTCTGTTCGGCTAGAAATATACTCTGATGCTGAATCTCTACCTGCTGCTTACAACTGCTCCCTCTCTAACCTCTGCACTATTGCAACATATCCATGCATCTCGCACCATTGCACACCTCTCTGTGCTATCCTACACTGGTGCGACACACTTGTGACTCTCGCATTGCTGCAACTTGTTAGTTGTGCACTGTCCTGGGATTCCTTGCACTGTAGCTCTCTCTGCTGCTCCATCTACATCTATCTCTACCTCGTTAGTCAGTTTTTCCACTCCTCATCGAGGCTCTCATAGAAAATTTGAATAAAAGAGGTTGGGTCCCTCAAGGATCATGCCCCTCCTCCTTGGGATGATCACTCCACATCACCCCACCTCCTACCTGAAGGTATGGTTCCATGTGATCCCTTTGCCCACCTGGCTCGAACTTTTCCCCTACTCGAGGTCTCTGCATCAGTAGATGTCTCTACTCGATCTCCTCTTAGCTACCCTGTTGTGGCTGCTCCACAACCTCTTGAAGCTGCTGCACCAATCGTGGATCCTCCACAATTGTCTAAGACTTCTTCTAGCACTGCACATTGAGAGGTAATATACTCTCGGGCCTCTAAACCACCAAGTCTCCATCAGTTGCCTTGCTACTGAAGGCTTTACGTGCATCTTGAACCTCAAGAGCATACAATTTTTTGACCAATGAACTGATCTGCTTCACCTATCTAATGATGATGTGTCTAAGGAAAACCTTTCCCTTACTGAAGACTACATCATAGCCTCTATCTTCCAGCATCATGATCGACACCAAGTTTCTATTCAGTCCTGGTACACACTTGACATGGGTCAAGGTAAGGCAAGCTCCATGCTCCCTCTGAAAAATAACTTTGCCTACACCTGAGACACTATACTTTTCATCATTATCCATCGTTATAGGTTTCTGGAGATCTTTCTCCTCCAAAGCACTGAACAAACTCTTGTCGTCGGTCATGTGGAAAGAAGCTCCACTGTCAAGAAACCAAGCACTTCCCACCATAGATGAAACCATGCAAGCGAAGAGTGTGAAATCCAACTCGAACTGTGAAGCAAGTGCGTCACCTTTAGATCCTTCCGCAGATCCCTTCTTGGATTTCCTCTATGGAAAATTTGTAACAAAATGGCCCACCTCATGACAACGAAAGCATTGCACTTTTGATTTGTCAAACTTCATCCCACCATGGGAACAATTGGATTCGGAAAGAGAAACCTTCTCCTTCCCCTTCTTCACCTTACTTTCTAAGGCACAGTTCTCTTCATCCTCCATGGATGAAGAACTATCTATGTTGCTTCTTCTTATCTCCTCCTGCATCGAATCTGACCAAAGTCTTTCCCAATCTGGCAATTTCTCTCCTCATTAACCAAGTCCTGGTAACTATGCTAGCTCTTAGAAAGACTGAGGAGTGCAAGACTGACCATGTCATCATCAGAGGTCACGATCCCTACACTTCCAAGCTCATCCCTGCATGAGGTGAGCTTGTTAAAATACATAGAGATCATGTCCCCACTTTCACACTTGATCTTTTGAAGTTTTTCCTTTAGTTCCAGCTTCCTCTAATCATTGCTATTCTCATAAAGATATTTCATTGTTTTCCACATCAAAAACGGAGTCTCCTTCCCATGGAGGCTTGAGACAATGTGATCTCAAACTCCATCCAAGAGGATTATCCTAGCTCTAGCCACACACTTCTTCCATTCCGCCAGTTGAGTAACATCAGTTGGCTTATGGACTTCTTGATCAATGGAGTCCTCTATAGAATTATCTTCTAATACTACCTCCGTGTGATCCTTCTACGATATATAATTTGAACTGCCATCAAGGGCATATTCGAGTCTCAAACCATAGAATTCCATTGGTGAAATAGATGTGGTAAAGAATTCAATTCAATATTCAGAAACCACAACCTTCAACTTCTCCTTTCTTGTATATTGTTCTTTCTTTATCACTTGTGCTTCGATAACATGTAGAATTTTCTTTACAAATCAGCTAGATCACTGACACCATGTAGAAATTTCATCTGTAGATAAAATTGATATATGAAATGTACTAAAGAATAATACTAGATATACATTTACCATAAACTTTTCGGAAGCTTAATTGAACATGAGAAACATCAAGAATGAACAGATATAACTAAGAATGAGAATTAATCAATCATAACATAGAAGATATAACCTAGCGAAAGCACCAGCCTAAAACCCCATCTCTGTATTATCAATCAAGTGGAAATCCTCAACAACATACAAAAATAATTAGCTCAAAAGATGGCCTTCTCTCTCTGTACTCTGATGATAAATCTCATGGACTACCTAGGCCTAAATATATAGGCTACATAGGTCCTCCAATCTCCTATTTCCTTGCGTAGTTTTGATTGGGGTCCAGTGACATAACATATGTGAATTGGCCACACCATACCTGCTATAACCTCAGGTCCAACTACGGAATCCATAAGGAATAATATTCCTTCTGCATGAAATGATTATTCACAAAGGAATATCCTAGCAACTGATAGTATGTTGTCCCTTCTCTGATCTCAACTGGGTCTCTGTCTGAACTGACATGCATGAGTTATCCATGAGTGAATCTTCAGTTATCTGAAAATACCAGTTTTTACATGCATGCAAGCATTAACAAACTAAATCTCATTAATTTAACAACTTGTTAAATTAATCTAACTGGACTTGAATCAGTTAACTAAGCCAATGAATTACAACTCATCCTCATCCTTTAACTCATGGTTAAATCCATCAATCGAAGGAGAAACTATTGCATGTCTTCACACAGACTTCAAGTTCATAATTCCTTAACTAATTAACTCAAATTGAATTAATTAATTAATTTACAAACTGTTGTTAATATCAGATTCGAATTTTACTTCCTATTTCTAGTCCAGGGACTGACTAAAATAGGAATCCACACTGAACTACTGAAAATAGAACTTCTATTTTTAGCACTTCCATTTTTCATTCCTGTTTGCCCAATCTAGCACTGATACCCAAACTACTATTTTTAGAACTTTTATTTTTAGCAATTCCTTATTGCCATTTTTCAACACAAACAACATGTGTAATTTCCAAAAAGTCATGTAAATAAGAAGAATTCTCGTGAACTAGAAGAGGAGAATTTAATGAACTAACTGTCTACCTTATGCATGAAGAAATTGCTGAATAACATGGAATCACGGATAAGATCTATTGCAAGGATGAATATAGAAGATATGGGTATGAAATCTCACTTTGCAAAACTGATGAAATGCTAGTTTAAGTACAAAATATTCTAAATATCATGAAAAAAATGGAAATTTGTCTTTTGGGTCTACATAAGGATATTTTCCTCAAATCATAATCCTAGAAAGAAGAAATGAGGCGAAGAAATGTATTGACAACATTGTGGAGCCTCTTGTATCCCTTCTAACCTACTATTGAAGTAAGGCACAAATGGAAGCAAACTAATAAACAATTAGTCAAATCTACACTACTTGCAATGAAATACTTATAACAACAGTTTAACCATGAATATATGAAACTAAGCTAAGCATAAAGATACAAGAAGAGGAGCCTTTGCTGCTAGGGTTTGTCCCTAACCCAAGAGCTTCAGCACTCTGAGTTAACTCAGTACTAAATAAAGAACATACTCATTCCTATTACCAAAACAGAAAAATACATAAAAAAGTCTTCCACAAGTCTGCAGCTCGAAGTAGCAAGAGTTTTACAACAAAAATTTCAATCCTAACAAGGCTCTAGGCCTCTCTACTTATACAATTGAAGTCTCCAATGACTTCCTTAAATTTAGGGAGGCTTGACTCCCAAACTTGAGATGAACTGATTTTTGTCTATCACTTGCTTGACTGCCTTCTAATATTCATGGCTTGGTTTCTTGCAGTACGAGCTTGTGGGATTAATGAAGGAATATTCGAATGGGGAAGGAGTAAATGAGGAGGATTTACCTCCTACGATCTCTCTCCCTTGTCCCTTTCGAGTTTCAAACCTCATTCTTTGCTAAAATTCCTTGATTTTCTCTTCCAAACCTACATTCAATGCATATTAGTCCACTAGGCATAATATCTAACTTTAACTCATCTCATTAAACAAAATATAATCAAAACATGTAATAAGTTGTGAGAAAAGTTTGTTTGACTAAGCTAGGAGGTGAATTAAGGGCTATATAATTGCCCAATGATGAGGCTCATCATCACCCCCGTATTGAAAGTGATGCTCATCCTCTAAGAAACTCAATCAGTATCCATCTCCTTTATAGCTATAGTGGCCTCCTTAACATACCATGCCTCTACTGTGGTTTCCTCTTCTTGTTAATATAAATCTTCTTTATTTTCTATCTCCGCCCACTGCCTCTTTTCTTATTCTTCCTTCCTTCTGGAATTCCTAAGAGAAGTGGTGGACTGAGTTTCAAGCCAATCCAATTGACTTTGAGTCTTTGCATGGATTTCTTGTACATGGGTGTCATGTTTAGTGCTTATCTCATTCTTTGAGGAGAGTGCTACTCTCTTATATTTAAACTGTATGGCAATGTGTTCCATCTCCTGAGACAAGCATGTATAATATCATCCCCTAAGAACCTAAACATGTCCTCAAAATGTATAATTGCTTGCTCCTAGGTGTTGTGGGGAAAAATGCCTATGCAGGACAATCCTATCCACCTAAGGTGTGACAGTGCCTTAGCAACAAACGAGTACAGCTATTCTGGTTTCTTCCTTTATGAAATGTGAAAGAAGAGAGATCAATAGACTTACCGGTGTCTTCCGTTTGTCCCTCGATCCAGTCTCTCTTCTCTTTGGGAGTTCACAGCTACTTGCCTTCTTGCTTATCCAACTTCAACTTCCTGCAAGATCACAAGAGAACAGCTACTTGCGACAAGAGAAGAACACTACACAAAGACAGATATTCACATTCATAACTAGTTTAGGATTAGAAATAAACTAAACATACTAATGCATTCATACACCAAAAATACATCAGCATATAGGAGAAACCAAGATAGCTTTATTGATGAATAACAAGGTTCAGGAAGAGATACAACCCAGAAGACTCCAATCTAGCATCTCCTTCCCAACAAATGGAATTCCTATCTTCACCCCCTTCAAAGCATTAAGCAGCCAATGATTCTAGTCTCAAACCAATAGCAATTCTTTGCAATAACAAAATTCCAGCCTTCAGATCTCATGGAGGAGAGATCCATATATAGATGTTTGGAGAGAGGATGAGTCATCTTGAGATATGACTAGTGTCCTCTCCCTCTGCCAGTTCTTGATCCCACTTGGAGATTAGGAACCTCTTACTCATCACCAGTCGAATTCACTGAGGCAAGTGTCATTGAGGAAGATTTTGGAAGCTTCCTGGGTTTTGACACCTTGTGGAATGAAATTTCCACATGTCAACTCTCGCTCAGCGTAGGTAGCCAGTGTTGGCTTTGACATTCAGCGCAGGTAGCCAGTGTTGGCTTTGACATTCAGCACAGAAAGCTAGTGGAGCCACTGAATTGATCCTGAATTGACTTGTTTTTGAGCAGTTTCTGGTGGAGAACTTCTGTGAATTGCTGTGGTTTGTTAACCTTGTTCCTCTAGGGGTAGGAACAACATGTTTAGGGACTTTGGACCCCTTAGATTATGGACATCTCATGCTCAATGCTGTAAGGCACAAAAATGTCTATAACAGTTGCCCCCTAAAGTATGAGGCCGTTTATCGGGTGAAATGCTTTATCAGGAGGATCCGAAGTTCATCCAATGCTGGGAGGAGAACTGTAATAAGATACAATACAATACATTATTTTTCATACTGCTTTCATGATCTAGCTGAGGCGGGCATTCCCATGCTCAGCTTTATAAATTCATTTTTCTGTACATAGAACAGACAATCTTCTGATGGTAGACTGATAATTTTGATGAAATAATCATCATTTGGGTAGGATGATTATCTGCTGCAATGATGTACATGTCAATGTCTTTATTTTTCCTGACTATATATCGCAGCCTGGATGGATGAAACTAGATCCGGGGTCTTCAAACTTGTTCGATCTTCACTCTAAGTACAAGTTGATCCATGTGAGAAATGTTCTGAAGTCGAACATGGAAAGACATCGCTTGATTACTGGTCAATGAGGTAAACCGTTAACAAGCGCGAGAGGAATCACCGATAATGATAATGACCCTCAAGGTACTGCAGTACAATTCACATGGTGTGAATAAAGGAATTGGCGTCGAACACCACGCAAAATATTTTGGTCGAAGGTCACTGATGTATACCTGTCGTCGGAAGTGAGAAACTTGCCATTGAGGCATGCAAGCTTCAAAGTACTGAAGGGGTTGTTCCTAGATCAACTTCTTGGATAATGAGCTGATGTCTACAAGAAGCGATCCGTCAAAGGAGGGCCTTAATGAATCCCACATCAATGACACGGAACGGAGCTAATGATTTTGATGGAGGTGAATACAATCTGTGACATATGATTCAGGGTGGCGGTCATGAAAGGATGAAGGATAATGTACGGCAATGGATGGGACACGGTTGACTTTTCTGAACGACTTCTCTTGAACATATGGCGACACTGATGCGATGGATCGGTAGCATTACCCCAAATATGGATGGTATGGCGAGACCATGGATGTGACCGGTGAATGAAACAACCCAACCCGATTGTGGTATGGAGGAAAAGTGTCATGTTCAAGAGCGACTTGCTACCATCAAAGTTTTCTTGAGTTTCTCCCAATTTTTCCCCAGTCATTGCTGACCAGTACCTCTTTATTTTTGTCAAGCTTGAGGAGGATAACATATGCTTGTTCTATAACCTGCCCTTCGGGCAAGCCCATCGCTATGCTTTAACGAGCCTAGCGATAGTGAAACTCGTTCTCATCTAAAGACAAGTTTATCGCTATTTAATTATTTTAACGAGTCTAACGACAAGGATAACTCGGTCCTTTTCATTTTTAGAGAGTCCGAAAAGGTACATAAAGTTAACTCCAAAAGTCCTTTTTTGTCATCTAATCCCTTAAGTCCGAAAAAGTATAAAACAATACAGAAGGGATGAGTTTTTGATAGTTTTAACGAGCCGAGTAAAACAAGCGCTCGATCTTTTTGTGCAATAATCCCTCAGGTCCAAAAAGATTAAAATCTAGAGGAGGGATAGCTCTTCCTGTCCCTTTAACGAGCTTGAAGGCCAAGGACTCG
Source organism: Pinus tabuliformis (assembly GCA_031772625.1). NCBI lineage: Eukaryota > Viridiplantae > Streptophyta > Pinopsida > Pinales > Pinaceae > Pinus > Pinus tabuliformis. Next base: position 271,061,173 of record CM062805.1, read on the forward strand.
GCAATATTTTCATATTTTACGAGTCAATTGAAAAGAGCTTAAAGAAGACTCGTCTTTTGAGGAACGAGTGATAAACAGGGTTAGCAGCAGATTCCAGGTACAGGTTGGAATTTTCCAATCACGGCAGTGTCACAAGGATGGCTAGGTGAAATCACTCTTCGCAGCTATTCCTCAAAATGGGTAAACAATCATATGGAGGTGAACGATCGGCCAATGGAAAAGTGGAGGTGACGGTGCAAACACGACCAAGGCTTTAATGGCTGATGATATTACATTCACAGTGGTTATTTACCGGGTAGTTCATTTTTTAACGAGCTTAAACGCGGGTAGAAACATTTGCTCGATTTTACGTTTATTTTTTAACGAGCATGAATTACGTGCTAAAACTGCTCGGATCTTGCGTTTATTTTTTAACGAGCATGAACTTTGTGCTAAAACTGCTCGATGATAAGTTTGCATGCCCCCAGCATAACAATGCAAATCGAGGTGCATGCCCCCCAAGCTTCATTGCATTCAACTTGGTGGTTGGAATGAAGGTTTAGCTTTGAGATTTGGAAAGGGGATTTGTTTCATTTTTTAACGAGGTTGACACGAGATAAGAACCGTCCTCAGAGCCCACTGTATTTAAAGTATTTGATAGAAAATCGAACACTGAAGGATGATAAAGGTCATCTTGAGTATCTTCTCCACATTTCAGGAGAAGGGAACGATGGTGGGAATCTTTCCATGGTGCCCCATCAATTACCATTGATTGTATAATTCCTTCGTCGGTTTCATGCACTCGCGACCAACGATCTCAAGGGGTACCATATTCTCTAGACCTATCTACCCAAACGCTTGATGAGCGTTGATTTGGGGTTGCCCCCCAGGCCAAGAAAATTGATTGCTACAATATTTCTAAAATGGCGATGATCCATGCTGACAAAATGTTTAGGAATCTTTGGAATCCATTAGATATAGAAGATTTCATATTGTAGGCTTCCACTGTGGCCACTTACACCAGATTACTCGCAGGCGGTAGGGCAAAAGTACCCATTAGGATAGGGTCTTTTAGGAGACCTACTCCAATATTTTGAAGCGAATGATTTCTTCCATGGATCATTGGAATGATTCCCGTAACTTGTGAACTGTCGGGGATGAAATTTTGTTGGTCGACGACTGTAATTCCTCCTTGAAAGGGAATGTAATCTTTCTGAAGTAGGTCGACACAACTATGGCCATGCCATATATACAGGGCCTTCCCAGTAGGATGTTGTAATCGAGGTTTCCGTCAATTACTTCAACATCAATTCCTACTGTTTTGCCCCCTAGTTCAACTTTCAAGTTACTTAAAATCCCGTATGGAGTGTATGATCGTCCATCAAATGCTTTTAACGTCGTTGACGATTTCGACAAGGGTGGTGAGCCTAAATTTTTCCAGCAACTCATCGACATAATACACGTAGATGCCCCCTCATCAATAATTGTTCGATGAACAGTTTTGTTGAGGGCTTTCACTTGAATAAGGAAAGCTAGTTGAGCTGGTAACTGAGGGTCATATCCTTTATGACCAAAGGCCACAAGATTGGAATCCATTGGGCCAATCCCACCTATTGCTGATAACAAAGCTTGCTCTTGGGAGGGGAAATTTTGCGGTACCTCAAGTGTCGACATAGCGGACGACGATTGGGCCAGGTCGTCTATTATATTATAATTTTGTGCTATTTTTGCACGAGGATTAAATGTCGATTTGTGTACTATTCCCTTTGGCAACTTTATCATTTGTTTAGGAATGATGGGTGGCACAACTTCGGTCAAAGTTGTTGTCGAACTACTAGGTTGTTCATTAGCCTTGTTATTCGACAGCTGTGGATTCCCGTAATCCTTATTCCTTGTCAAAGCATCATTTTGCTGCTTTGAGACAGACAACATAAGAACTTGGGATCGAGAAGCATTTTGATTAGCAACCAGTTTGGTTCCCGGGCTTGGAAATGGATCAGTCAATAATGCTGGGGTTTTTGAACTCTTAAAGAGTTTCTTAACTTCAGCTATATGTGGACAATCTCTCGTCCAATTATCCTCATCGCATATATGACACCCCGTAGGGGGTTTCCTTTTTCTCCCTTTCTTTTTCTTCTTGCCCCCTGGTTGCTTCAGTTGTTTTCCCTTGTCGGTCGACATGGAATTTACTTCTGAGGCAAGAAGTTCCTCATTTACATCTTGACTAGAAATCTTACAGGCCTTTTTAGATGTAGCCTTTGTCGATTTCGTATCTGTTTTTCCAATCACGCCATCGCCGGCGTGAGAGTCATTGTTTGATTTAGGAGGAGGAGGAATTGAGAATTCCGGTCTAGGGGCGTCAGGTATTTTGTCATAGAGCGTGCCAGACTGAGTATAGACCAAGTCCAGATATTGCGCACGAGCGATGACTTGCTCTTCTGTTACGACTCCCCCTTTTGCCACATCTTCCGTGATTATAGGAAGTAAGGATTTGATAAACCATTCAGCTAATAGCTAATCGGGAACGTACGTTTTCACCATCCTACGACGACGTCGCCACTCATGTATATGATTAGATATGTGAGTGGCCATTGTCTGTTTGAAGTTGGTTAGGAGTTCCGTTCTCGTTTCATACCTTATCGGTAATTGAAAATGGGTTAAGAAAGTCGTGGCTAAGGTACTGAAGTTGTCGAACGAATCTCTAGGAAACTCAATATACCATTTTGCCGCTGGACCTGTTAACGTCCTCTAAAAAAGGCGAAGCCTTATCGAATCATCGTTTAGGGTGTTTGATGAACACCATAGATGAAATGTCATCATGTGATTCGATGGATCTTCACCTGGATTTCCATTAAATTTAGGAATATCTGATGAAACTTTATGTGGAATCGCTGGCCACCACGGGGCATAAGCAATTGGATCATTCGTCAGCCGGTTTAGATCTGGTAATTCTAGAGTTGCTACAAAGGGAAACTGTTGATTCAGGTTAGGCGAAGCATAGCCAGGATACGATGGAATTGCCTGAGCAGTGGGTCTTTGCATACCAGCATAATGCTGGCAACTTTGACAAGGTTGATGGGCATAACCACTATAATACGGTTTCCCATTACTTACAAAGACTTGTTGCTCAGGTCCTTGATATGATTGGCGGGATGGCGGTTGTTCTAATTGAACTAGCCCTGGTTGTTGGACCATTTGCTGTTGTCCAATACTGGATGATTGACCAAGATGAGGAGTCATAGTAATTGTTTGAGCCTGAGTCGCTCCAGATAAGGAGGCACTAACCTGAGGTTGTGATTGAGTCGTTGAGACAAGAGGCCGTTGTACTGCAACCTGAGGCTGTTGGGGTTGACATACAATAGGTAGCACTTGTACTTGTGACGCATTCACCATAGCAGGTATAGTGGGAATATTCGACACAGGGTGGACTGGTTGCATTGAATATACAACCCTTGGTTGCTGAGGCAGTATTGGTACCCAACCGCTGGATGTAATTCCAGTTTGACCTGAACTTTGTTGTAAACTCCCATATGGTTGTTCTCTGGGATGGAACAATGAAAAGGCATACTGCCCTCCATATGGTGGCAATCCAGTACTTAAAGGGTGGATTGGCCTTTGAAGACACATTGGATCAATTTGTTGAGTTTCAACATAAGAAATACCAGATGATAATCCGGATGAAGAAATAGGAACTAACCATGTCGTCGAAGCAGTCCCTGGTGGGACCCCGGCTTGTTGTTGATAACTTGCCGGGACAGATGGTATACCATTGAACATCGTTGGAGTAGCAGTAGGAGGTTTTGCTGCTGCTGTGTCGGATGACACAGTCCTAGATGTCGACGGTTTTTCAGACATATTTAGTCTATCCAAAAGATTTTCTAGCGATTCTACAAGAACTTGCGATGAAAAGAGACTAACTTCGAAGACCAACGAGGGAATGGTGATGATATTCTGTCTAAAATAAATTTTAACAACGCTTGGACACAACTTGCTTTTTCAATTTTAAAGAGTTGAGAAAAAGCTAAAGATGACTCTAGTCTCCTTCGATGTTTTAACGAGCCCGAAGTGACAAATGCTCGGATGGAATTTTTCTGTTATAGAGTCTGAAAAAGGCCAAAAGGAACTTCTCTGGAGTTCTACGTAGAGGGTGTGCCCAACTTTTCGCAAAACCACAAAATACTTTTTCAGGTACAGGCGGTCGATCTTCCTGAATGCTGTGTTCAGTGCATTGCGATCAGTAGGGTGGCCAACACGGCTTCCTAAGGATAAAGGTTTTATGCCTATAAGGGTCTCCCAATATATACGCGACGGTACGTGGGAGCACAATCCGTACTGGTGCTATCGTCCCTCAGGAGGAATCACCCACCATCAACGAGATCGACAGTCACCAGGCTTTACGACGCCGGAACACGTCTCTAGCCTAGACCTCTATGTTGTGCGTTATGTTGCAAAGCGTTGTTAAGTTCATTCAATTTATTTTAGGTTGATCTTTTTAGAAGTTTGACTTTTGAGGTTCACCATGAGATGTATGATACAAATTCCTAAATGCAGTCTAAAGATGATAAGCAAGCTTTATATCTTTTCAACTTTGAAAATCCTAGCTACTAAGGGAAAAGAAAGACACCATCTTTTCTCAAAGAGCAATCAGCACACTCTAATGCACTTTTCCTAAATCAAACATGCAAACTATCAAGATGCAAATGCACAATGCAGGTGTTTGTTTTCCACTTTCTTAGTATTGATGCCTACACAGAAAGCTGTACAACTTTGAATTTGCTTTTAAATGACAAATACAAACAAGCTTACTTTTTCGAAATCAGAGAGGGTAGAAGATATTACAACACTTAACGATTTTCGAAATGAATACTTGTTTCGACACTTAAAAGAGACAAACTCAAAACAAATGCAAAAGTAATTGTATAATCAACTGCAAACAGCCAATGAACTCTCTCCTAAGATCACAATCAACAGATCTGAATCAAGGGCTACAGGATGATTATTTCACTCATGCAAAGGAAAACTGCAAATGATGCCATAAACACATAAAAACACTCATAGTCTTTTTGTACAAAAGGAGGCAGAAATTAAGCAGAGAAAAGGAGTTATTAGACTGGTACCTATGCTGGTTAGAGGCTGCAAAAATCAGAGATCAAAACAAGGCAAAACAGAGCAGAGAACCCCAGCTGCACAAGACCAAACTGGTTCAGCACAACCTCAACACAGGGGTTTTGAAATTCAGCGCAGGTAGCCTTCACGGGACCTGCGTTGAAATGCAGAATCCCTTCACAGGGTCTGCGTTGAAGGAGAAACTCTCGTTTCTCACTGGTTCTGGGTCACATATTGCTATTTAATCTACTGTTTCAGGCCAAATCAAAGCAACAAGAAAGGTGTAATCAAAGGGATGCTTTAGGGGAGTACTAAGATCTATCACAAAGGATCATCAAATCATTTGTGAGTCCATTTTTCAGAATCATAGACAAGTACAATGATTGGATCAAAGCAGCAACTGTCTACTTTGCATCCGGGAATAGCAGATGCAGTTCGATTGTTGCTGTCGAGTCTATGAAACAAACAATGATAGAAACACAAATAAAATGACTAAACAAATCTCCCCAGCGGAGTCGCCAATTTGTTGTGGGGAAAAATTCCTATGTAGGACGATCCTATCCACCTAAGGTGTGACAGTGCCTTAGCAACAAACGAGTACAACTATTCTGGTTTCTTCCTTTATGAAATGTGAAAGAAGAGAGATCAATAGACTTACCGGTGTCTTCCGTTTGTCCCTCGATCCGGTCTCTCTTCTCTTTGGGAGTTCACAACTACTTTCCTTCTTGCTTATCCAGCTTCAACTTCCTGCAAGATCACAAGAGAACAGCTACTTGCAACAAGAGAACAGCTACTTGCGATAAGAGAAGAACACTACACAAAGACAGATATTCACATTCATAACTAGTTTAGGATTAGAAATAAACTAAACATACTAATGCATTCATACACCAAAAATACATCAGCATATAGGAGAAACCAAGATAGCTTTATTGATGAATAACAAGGTTCAGGAAGAGATACAACCCAGAAGGCTCCAATCCAGCATCTCCTTCCCAGCAAATGGAATTCCTATATTCACCCCCTTCAAAGCATTAAGCACCCAATGATTCCAGTCTCAAACCAACAACAATTATTTGCAATAACAAAATTCCAGCCTTCAGATCTCATGGAGGAGAGATCCATATATAGATGTTTGGAGAGAGGATGAGTCAGCTTGAGATATGACTAGTGTCCTCTCCCTCTGTCAGTTGTTGATTCCACTTGGAGGTTCTTGCTTCCACTTGGAGATTAGGAACCTCTTACTCATCACCAGTCGAATTCACTGAGGCAAGTGTCATTGAGGAAGATTTTGGAAGCTTCCTGGGTTTTGACACCTTGTGGAATGAACTTGCCACATGTAAACTCTCGCTCAGCGCAGGTAGCCAGTGTTGGCTTTGACATTCAGCGCAAACAGCTAGTGGAGCCACTGAATTGATCCTGAATTGACTTGTTTTTGAGCAGTTTCTGGTGGAGAACTTCTGTGAATTGCTGTGGTTTGTTAGCCTTGTTCCTCTAGGGGTAGGAACAACATGTTTAGGGACATTGGACCCCTTAGATTATGGACATTTCATGATCAATGTTGTAAGGCACAAAAATGTCTATAACACTAGGCACCAAGATACTTGTGTGCAAGCTGAGGATCATTTGCAACTAAATTGTGTTTTGATGAGGGCCATTGGATTGGACTACTCAACTCTGGTCATAAGGGGCTCTGTTTTGTCTTTTTCCAATATATTCTTCATTTTTGTAGCCCTTTCTTCCTCATGGTTCATCCATAATGCCAAAGCCATCAAATTTAAATCTCATAGCTTGGCGTTAGGGTCCCATACATCCATGTCTGTTAAGGCCATGTTATGCAAATAAAACTCAGACATCTTGGCCCTGTCTTCCAATGTACTTTGATCACAAAGATCAATGAACTGTCTATAATCCTAAAATGGCCTAGTGCCTCTCTATGCTAGGATCTTGATCTAGAACTGCAACCACTATTCCTTGATGTATAGGGCATATGATTTAGACTGGCCATACATGCCAATTGATTCCCTCTTTCTTGCAGTTTTCCTTTCAACCATGCAGTTTCTGTCTCTAACTAATTTCTCATTACGGCCTCTCTGTCTCTCAAGCTACTTAATTCTCTGCCCATCTACTTGAGCTTATCCTCCATGTGACCAATGTCTTCCACCACCTTGGATTTGGCAATATGCATCCATCGATGAGTTGTGGCTCTCTACTTTTCAAGCTCAAAGAATAGTGGAATAGCAAAGTTTTGTGGAATGACCTTGTCCCATTCAATAAATCTGTAGTAAGAGTCAAGGTTAGGCTAGGGTCTAGGTTCCTTTAACTTTGGTTCCTCTTCTTTATTTTCTTTCTGTAAGCTTCCCTCCTTATCGAACTTTTGAGTCTCCTGTAGGTTTAACAGTGTATCCTGTAGGGGGTCTTTTCCTTTCGATGAGGTGGACCTAGTTATAGGCCTTCTCACATAGGTGATATAAGACTTAGGAGGAGGAATTTTCTCCTATTGTTTAGGTCAGTCCTCAATCACAGTGGGAATTTTGGTTGATGTTTAGGGTTTCCCCTGCCTTATCCTTTTGCTTTTGCTTGTCCTAAAATATAAGGGGGTCTGCCTCTGTCTTTTTCCATTTTGTTTGATAGGTGTGCTAAGAGTAGTGAGGGCAACTGTTGCTTCTCTCTTAGTGGCCTCTTGAGACACCCTAGGTGACCCCTTGTCTTGTACCTTCTCTTTTTCATTTCCCTTTTCCCCTTTGTTTTTCCTCTCATCCTCTCCTTCTAGCTCCTCATCTTGTTTATCAATCTCTTCTTTGTCATCTTCCTCTATTTCATCATCCTCTTCCTCCTTCTCGTCTGTCTCATATTCATCCCTCTCTTCTTCTTCTCCCTCTCTTTTAGTTTCTTCCTCATCCTTTTCACTGACAGTAGGACTAATGTCATATGTGAGAGATTTGATATCCTCCTTTGTCTGCATGTCTCTGAAAATTTCCCATTGGATAGGAATTCTGAGGTTGTGGACGGAATATTCTATGATCAGTATAATTAAACCACAGTGGGCTAATTATTGGTGGTTTCCCTCCTACACTTTTATGCTTGTGTCTACCAATGATTGCAAAAGGAATTATGGTATGTTGAGCCTTTGGTTAGGAGGTGTTTCTACTACAAACCTCAATTTTTCAAGAAGCCTAAAGTGATACCCGTAAACCACACTATACCTACCGTCACATGAGATGTATTTGATAATGTGGTATCTCACCTCATTCCAGGGGTATGGTAGGCTTTCTCTCCTTCATTTTTGTCCTCAATGGGCTCTGCTCGCTGTAAAAATAACTTCTTCTTGGCATTCTGGCTATCTCCCTTGTCTTCATTTCTCCAAGGCACTCATAGGGGAAGTGTCATAATTTTTCTTATGAGTTCAAGGGTGAGATCTATGGAGAGGCCTATCACCACAATAGTGGCATGGATTATGCTCAGTGGTATGAAGGAGAGAGAAAAATCTCAGGCCACATCATCATCATACCCTCTTAATTTTTCAAAATACCCCATCCAATTATGTTCTATGAAGATTTCTAACACCTGAGGGTGTTGGTGGATTCTCATAGTTTCAATGGGCCCCCTTCTATTAAACCCCCTTGTCATTTTGTTGATGTATTTGGAGGAGCTGAGATGGTTGACACAAATTTTTTGAATGAAGAACTAAATAACTGATAGAACTGTGGAGACAAGTACCTTACACAACTCCCAAATTCACTCTCTACTAGGGGATTTTCTGTTTAATTCTCTTTGAAAAAGGGAAGGAATTATAGATCCTACCTCTTCATAGAGCTTTTTGTAGCCAACCCTCATGTTTTCCCCTCTCAAACTCCTGTCGGCCAATCTTGTAGACTGTCTGTGTGTGTGTTGTAGGTTTCCTCTGCGATCCTATAGGATTTCTTATGGAATCCTATAGGAAGTCCTGCGCAGGAGACATATGGAATTTTCCTCTTCTGTAGGTTTCCTAGGTATGAGAGTGACTTTTGCAAGAGTGATACTTGAGGAAATGCATGCATGAGTGCATGGGGATCAACGAATATTTCTTCTTACGGCTAAGTTATGCGAGGTGGTGTGCTGGTAGTGGAGGTATGTTTTCTATTTATGGACCATTCGTCCCCACTACCACCTCATCATTTCCCCCTCCTCGTAATCAAATCCGAGTTCATGCCTCCGTGGACTTAACTGTTTTTGTCCTTCTCTTCTCCTTTTTTGACATGATTGTTGCCATGTGTAGGAGGACCAATTGTTTTGTCTTCGTCGAATGAATGAAGTTGGCCAAGTTAACTAGCCACTTTTTGCTTATAAACCAACTTACTCGTAACCTCTACATCTTTTGACTACATTATAAAAATGAGAGAGTGAGCAAGATACTTACCTGTGGTGCTAAACCTTGCTGTACTTGTTGAAGACTAGAGGTATTTCTTATGTGTTGGTTGCATGCTATTTTCTTCTCTCTTTTTTTTGTTGCTCTCTAATGATTCCTTTGATGCGCAAGTACCTCGTTTTGAAGATATTTGTGTTGATGCTACTTTGGAGCTCCTTCTACTCTTGGATCATTATGCTAGAAGCTTCCTACAATCATGATTTTTATTTTGTGGGACAGGCTGCTAAAAGATTTCCTACAGGATGTCCTATAGCTGCTTCTCCCTCAAAACTCTTAATCATACACTCATCTAGGATTTTGAGGATGGTGACATGGATTGAGAGGAAGACTAGGAGTGTGGAGAAACAAGACATACTCATGTGTTACTCCCTTCTGCTATTTGTATGATGTTTTTTTTTTTTTTTTTTTTTTCTTGAAGACTGTGACAAATATAAATTTTTGAAACCAATTTTTTTGATGGTGAATGCAGGGATGATGAAAGTGGACATAGGTATGGTAATGAATGGTGATTTAGGGGTGTTATTTATTTGACATATTAGGTCATTCCTTTTTCCTAGGGTAACTTCATGTAGGATTCCTGAGCCACTATAATTCTTACAGGATCATTCTGTATGTTTTCAGGGGATCTTGTACGTTTACAGGGCATCTTGTAGAAAACACAGTCCCCTTGTAAACTAGAGCAAAGGAGTGAAAAAATGGAGGAAATGGTGGAGTGATGAATGACAATGAGTGGAAAAATAAAAAAGTGAGTGAAATTAGTCCCTTTTTTTCCTTATGTGTTCTCTAATCGTCCTCCTTGCTGACTTGCAAATAGAAATTTTCATGAATTTTTCTCTTCTTTTTTTTTTTCTGAAACAACTAGGTTGCCTCTAAGAGGTTTTCATCCTAGTTGTTTTCCCTAGGCGCCTCAAGGGAGGTTCTCACCCAGGGATCTTTTTATTTTCCTTTTTTTTTTTTTTTTTTACACCATTGGGTAACCCCAAGAGGTTTTCAACCCAATAGCGTGACTCAGGAGCCTCATGGAGGTTTTCACCTGAGTCCTTATTTTTCATTTTTCTCTCAGTGATTTGATGAGGTAGGAGCTGAAACATGCTCCACTACCATCACTGTTTTATTGAAACCATCAATGAACTCTTGCTTTGACAATGGTTTTTTGTAAACATTCAATTAGTGTCCATTAACAAGTAAAGGAATGGCCTCTTCATTTATGGTTTTTACCTACATTGAACCATTATCATGACATCTCTCTATAACATAAGGTCCTAGCCATCTTGTCCTCAACTTGCTCTTAAATTATTTATATCTGGTATTATATAATAAGGCAAAATCGCCTTACTGAAGTCATTTATCATTGATGTTTTTATCATGCCATATCTTCTTCTGAAGTTGGGCTACCTCTCTGTGTAGGAGGGCATGTATTATTAGCTCATCTAAACCATTTAACTACAACACTATCTCTTTTTTTGCACTGGTGAGATGTAGATCCAATGGGGCTACCATCCTTAGTGTTTTATACTCAAACTCAATGGATAACAGTGTTATAGACATTTTTGTGCCTCGCGTCAAGGAGCAGGAAATGTCGATAATTACAGGGATCCTCAGTCCCTAAACATGTTGTTCTTACCCCTAAAAGAGCAAGGTCATCAATCAACAGCACTTCCAATCAGTTCTCCACCTGAAAACACTTCAGAACAGGCTTATTTTGGATCATGTCAGCTGCTTAACTGAGCTTCTGCGCTGTATTGCAACTGTCCCACTCTGTACCTGCGCTGGAAGTCAAAAACAATGAAGGCTACCTGCGCTGGGCGAGATTGGCCAAGTGGCACAGTCATCCTGCAAGGTGTCAATTGCCCAGGAAGCTTCCAAACTGACACTTGGGTCATGAGATTCGCCCTGTGATGAGTAAGAGGTACTTGATCACCATGTGTAAGCAAGGATCTCCAAGTGGACACAGGAACTGAAGATGGAGAGGACACAAGGCAGCTTCATGTCAGTCTCAAGCTGACTCATCCTTTCCTCTTCTCTCCTATATATAGAGCTCTTCTATGAGGTCTAAGGAGGCTGGAATTTTGTATAAGCAAGGAGGTGCTGTTGGTATACTGCCAGGATTATTGGGTGATTGTTTTACTAGAGGTGAAGAAGAGAGTTCTTGCTGCCGAGGAGGTGCTGCTGGATTGGGGCCAACATCATTGGTTGTAACTTCCTCTGGAACCCTGTTACTTTCTATCAATAAAGTTTGTATGTTCTTCTATATACTTGTTTTACATAGATGCTTTTGTGTTTACATGTATATTTGATGCAACCTAATCCATGCTTCAATTATGATTGCTTGTATCTCGTAGTTTGCTCCCTTTTGTTGTGCAGATTCTGTGTGTAGCTGGATCGGCTTGGAGAGTAAAGAGCTGGGAATGGGATACAAAGCGAGAAGGACAAGGATCGACTAAGCGCAAGACACCAGGTTGGTTGATCCTCTTTCTATTCTCTCCGTGCTTTTATAAAGATGAACATGAAAACTTTGTCATTCAGTTGTTGCTAAAGTCTGTCACCTTTAGAAAGGGTTAGTGTCATCCGCATCGGATACTTTTCCCCACAACAAACTGGCGACTCCGCTGGGGAAGTCCTAGTATCTTGTTGTTGTAGTATTTTGCTATTCATTTCTTGAAGAAAGGAGTACCGAATCGAAAAGCTTTTGACTCTATCAAAAGCGAAGTAGAGGGTTTTTGCTACTCTTGCTCCTTTGCTGAGCAAATTCAAGATTTAAAGAGCTAATCTACAGATGAATCCTTACTCTTTGTGATAGATCTTTATCCTCTTGATCATCCCTTAGCCTGTACTTAACCCATAGCATTTTATTGCAGTCAAAACAGTACATTTTTGAGCTTTTTATGACCCGGAATTCTTAGCAGACGTAACTCTCGCAAGTCAGTGCAGGCTGTCCACAGGCAGTCTGCATTACAGCGCAGGTGCTCCCTTCGGGAACTGCGCTGAGAGTGAGATTGGCAGACCAGTGACTGCGCTGGTCCAGTTGGCCTTAGTCTAGCTCAGCTCTTCCTTTGTGTCTTGGCCCTGTTTGCACTTGTTTTTGGCTGATTGCTTGCTGGTTATTGTATTTGCTGTAGACCTTATCTCCTTGACATTATTCCACCTCAGTTGTGTGATGAAATTGTAAACGTTCTTTCAGTGTTTCTTGTTTCAGTTACAATTTCCCATTGTGAAAAGCGAACCTAGTAGCTGTGGCCTCTTAGATTGCGATCTTATGAGTTAGTGTTATTGCTGTTCATAGCTGTTTTGGATTGGTTTGCTTCTCACTTTATGGTTTGAATCTATACTTTTCTTGTATTTAAAACAAGTCTTTCATAAGGTGTTCTTTTGATTGTGGACAAGCTTGTTTATTTTTACTTGAAAGTTGATTCAAAAATCATACAACGGTTTCCTTTTGTTAAGCATCAACATTAAGGATAACGAAAAGAAATACATGCATTGTGCATTTTGCATTTGACTGTATGCTTGACGATTTAGGAAAATGTGCATTTTAGTGTGTGTTCTTTGATCTGTGGAAAAAGTTGTGTCTTGCTCTTTCCTCAAGTAGATTAAGGTTTTCAAAGTTGAAAGATTGAAAAGATTTTGCTTCTCATTCTTAGATTGCATATAGGAAGTTGTATATATACATCTCGTGGCGAACCTGAAAGGCAAACTGTTAAGGAAGATCAACATTAAAATAAACTCAATTTACATAACAACGCTTTGGAATTTAACGCAAACATCTAGAGGTCTAGGTAGAGACGTGTTCCGGCGTCGTTAAACATAGTGACTATCGATCTCTACGAAGGTGGGTGATTCCTCCTGAGAGTTGGTGGCACTAACACGGATTTGAGCTCCCGCGTACCGTCGCGTATATTGGGAGACCCCTATAGGCTTTTATCCTTTATCCTTAGGAAACCGTGTCGGCCGCCCTACTGATCGCGATGCAGTGAACACAGCATTCACGAAGATCGACCACCCGTACCGTAAAACGTATTCTGTGGTTTCGCGAAAGGTTTGGCACACCCTCTGCCTAGATCTCCAGAGCAGTTTCTTTTGGCTTTTTTCAAACTCTATAACTGAAAAGGTCCAACCGAGCATTTGTCACTTCGGGCTCGTTAATACATCGAAGGCGACTAGAGTCATCTTTAGCTTTTTCTCGACTCTTAAAACATGAAAAAGCAAGTTTGTGTCTAAAAGCGTCGTAAATAAAACTTATTTTAAAGCGGAACATAATCACCTGTTATTCCCACGTTGATCTTTCAGTTGAAAAGTATGGAGCCCACCAACCAAGGAAGTAACCTTGGCGGAAGTCCAAATCCCTTCTCCTCTTGGGGAGATGTTGGTGCGCCTCATATGGCTACATTGTCACTTCCAGGATTGACAATCGGCCTTCCTGTTTGGCTCTTTTCAACTAATGTTGTCCAAATCGCCACTAATCCTGAGCAGTCGAATCAACTGTCAGAACAATCTAGAACTACCCACCAGCCTTCTACCTCTTGTGATACTTCCTCTGATCCTTCATCTTCGCAGGGTAGAGCCGGCAAAAGTCAGCCTCCCAAGGAGAAGAAGGAAAAGAAGAAGAAAGGGAAGAAGCAGAAGGAGCCTCTGGCGAAGGCGACTGGGAGCAAGCAGAAGAAAACTGACAAAAACCCACACACTGCACCGACCGGGCCTAAATCGCCATGTGTCATTTGCAAAGGGATCCATTTCCATCGTGATTGTCCTTGTATTCCCCCGATACTAAGGGACTGGTCCCCGAGGTTGCACAATCCGGTAGCATCAACCTCTGGTTGTCAAGTTGATTGCATTCCCTCAACTAGCGAGAGTGAAGGACGAAGAAGGGGACCAAGATCACCCTGTCTATTGTGTGAAGGTCACCATGCCATCCACAAATGTCCATTCTTAGATGAAGCAAAGAGAGTTTTGGAAGATCGCCCGGTGTCACCGGTGCAACTTCCGCCTGGATACCGAAAACTCGCGCCTAATCCCTCGATAGTTGAAAATCCAGTTGAACCACTCAAGTGGTCAGCTGATGTGTCAGTCATTGAGAGTGAACCTACCGAATCTAGACCAGACGAAAGTCTAAAGGTCGAAACGGCAGTTGACCCGGTTCTTCCTTCAAAGGTTCTATCGTCCAATGACTCCGTCATTGAAGACACGTCTTCAAATGACACCGTCACCGAAGTGTCGTCTTCATGTGACACCCTCACTGATGAGAACAAGGATGACACCATCCAAGTTCTCTTTATCAGCACCGACTCCGACGAGCATCCGGGCAATGCACCCATTCCTTTATCGCAGGAAGGAACATCATCTGAGTCGTATCCGGCCGTATATTCGGTCCCACCACCAAGCAACCTGGTTGTATCCTTTGATTGGAATCAACTAGGCAGACCCCGGTTACCAGCCAGTACACCATTTAGAATCATTGTCTAGATCTATAGAATGGTTATGGCTGGTACTATCATTGATGAAGGGGCGTCTGTGAGTATCCTTTCCTCTATTGCTTGGAAAGCACTGGGTTCCCCAGCGCTTTTACCTGAGTTGAGAAATCTCTCAGGTTTTGATAAAGGAACCAGTCGACCATTAGGAATCCTCCCCGATGTACCTGTTACATTGAAGGGGAAGACCGTCAGGATGAACGTGTTGGTACTTCAAGGACCCTTGGATTATAACCTACTCCTTGGACGCGACTATATTTATTGCATGGGAGCGATAGTCTCCTCACTCTTTAGAGTAATGTGTTTTCCACACGAAGGAAGGGTGGTCAAGCTCGTAGACCAGCTTTCATTTCCGGGATCTCGCATCGCAAATAGTCAAATACCAATCCTAAATGGTCTGTTCACTCAAGATTCGCCTCCGCCCCCAGTCCTCCTTCCCGATGAGCGCGAGTAATTCGGAAAGAAAGACTAGGACCCAGGGGGCATGCACCCTGGTCTGCTTCGGGCAGAAGAAACTCCGGGTATAAGGAAGAATTTCCGCAGGAGAACATGACTAGTCCGTACCCCGTCCGAAGGAAGTGGGGTTGTTCTGGAATAATGATCTTTTGTTAAAGTTATGTGTTTGGGAATCATTCACCTTTGTCTAAAAAAGTGGGCAATGCCCAAGTAGGAATTCCCTTATTATAACAAGTAGTCACCATCTTTAAATTCAAACCTCGCCCATCGAAACATATGTTTTGAAGGATAAGCAGGGGCAGTAAACTAAGAAGGAGACCGTATTGTTGTGACAGAGGGTAACCATCTTTGGACAACCCAATGATAGACACCGCCGAAGAAAGAGATTGATTTGCGGCAGCGAATAGAACCACTCTTCGGATAATAAGAAAGAGGCAAGCCTCCCTCGATAATACCAATGTTTTATCTTTGAGTAGTGTTCTTCTATTGTCACAATAGATGTTTGTTAAAAGTGGGCCGACAGGAAGTCTGAGTACTGCGTAAGACCCCTTAAAATAACGAGAAGACAAGTATCGTTAGCATTAGATTAGCAAGATGACAAATAACTGTGAACACCCAAAGAAAAGCAGAAGTAGAAGAGAGGAGGGGCAACCTCGAAATTCTATCCTATACCTGGGGGCATGCAAACTTTCTGGAGTGCAAGCTAGGGGCGGTTATTTATCTGGTTTTAAGATTAGCCGTTTCCAAACTTGCATGAAAGAAAGCCTGTGGGGCAGAAGTAAAATTTGCCAAAATAAGAGCATAGCTGTAGTAAGGCATAAGCTCTATAAAAATTGGTCCTTATAGGAGGCATTCTTATGACTGGTATATCGAGCAGTTTTAGCATATAGTTCATGCTCGTTAAAAAATAAACGCGAAATTCGAGCAGTTTTAGGCCTGAATTTATGCTCGTTAAAAAATAGAAAAGTGTGAGCAAATGTTTCCCCCAGAGTTCAAGCTCATGGAAAAAATGAACCGGTAAATAACCTTTTGAGATCGTAAATTCATTAGCCATAAGAACCTTGATCGTGTTTTCATCCACCACCTCCACCGTTCATTTGGCCGATCATTCACTTCCATTGGTGTGTTTACCTCTTTTGAGAAACAACTGCGAAGAGTGATTTCATCTAGCCATCCTTGTGACACTGCCGTGATTGGAATTTCCAACCTGTACCTGGAATCTATAGCTATCCCTGTTTATCACTCGTTCCTCAAAAGACGAGTCTTCTTTCAGCTCTTTTCACTGACTCGTAAAATATGAAAAGTTTGCCGAGTTTTGGCCTTCCAGCTCGTTAAAATGACCAGAACGCTATCCCTCCTCTAAATTTTTATCTTTTTGGACTTGAGGGATTATTGCACAAAAGGATCGAGCGCTTGCCTGGTTCATCTCGTTAAAAATACCGAACAGCCATCCCTTCTGTATTGTTTTATACTTTTTCGGACTTAAGGGATTAGCTGACGAAAAAGGAATTATGGAGTTGACTTTCTGTACCTTTTTAGACTCTCTAAAAATGAAAAGGACCGAGTTTTCCTTGTCGTTAGACTCGTTAAAATGATTAAATAGCGACAAACATGTCTTTAGACGAGAACGAGTTTCCCTATCGCTAGGCTCGTTAAATCTTAGCGATGGGCTTGCCCGAAGGGCAGGTTATAGAACAAGCATATGTTATCCTCCTCAAGCTTGACAAAAATAAAGAGGTACTGGTCAGAAATGACTGGGGAAAAATTGGGAGAACATCAAAGTTTAGAGGTAGCAAGTCACTCTTGAACATGACACTTTTCTTCCGTATCACATCGGGTTGGGTTGTCTCATTCACCGGTTTCATCACCATGGTCCTCGCCACACCATCCATTCGGGGTAATGCTACCGATCCATCACATCAGTGTCGTTATATGTTCAAGAGGGCTCATTCAGAAAGTGTCAACCGTGTCCCATCCACTACCATACATTTTCCTTCATCCATTTCATGATCGCCACCCTGAATCATATGTCACAGTTTGTTTCACCTCCACTAAATCATTAGCTCCGTTCCGTGTCATTGATGTGGGATTCATCAAGGCCCTCCTTTGACGGATCACTTCTTGTCGACTTCAGCTCATTATCCAAGAAGTCGATCTAGGAACACCCCCATCAGTACTTTGAAGCTTGCATGCCTCAATGGCAAGTTTCTCACTTCCGGCGACAGGTATACATCAATGACCTTCGACCAGAAGA
This sequence comes from Pinus tabuliformis, assembly GCA_031772625.1. Lineage (NCBI taxonomy): Eukaryota > Viridiplantae > Streptophyta > Pinopsida > Pinales > Pinaceae > Pinus > Pinus tabuliformis. The sequence continues at coordinate 271,078,841 of CM062805.1, forward strand.
TTTTGCGTGGCGTTCGACGCCAAGTCCTTTATTCACGCCACGTGAATTGTACTGCCGTACCTTGAGGGTCATCGTCATTATTGGTGATTCCTCTCGCGCTTGTTAACGGTTTTCATTATTGACCGGTAATCAAGCGATGTCTTTCCATGTTCGACTTCAGCGTAATTCTCACATGGATCGACTTGTACTTAGAGTGAAGATCGAACGAGTTTGAAGACCCCGGATCTAGTTTCATCCATCCGGGCTGCGATATATATTCAGGAAATATAAAAGCATTTGCCATGTACATCATTGCAGCAGATGATCATCCTCCTCAAAGGATGATAATTTTAGCGGAAGATTATCAGTCTGTCTTCAGACGATCGTCTGTCATATGTACCAAAATGTATTTATAGAAAGCTGAGCATGGGAATACCCGCCTCAGCTAGATCATGAGAATAATGATGAATGAAAGATAATGTATTGTATTGTATTGTATTACAGGGCACTCTCCTCAGCACTAGAACGAACTTCGGACCCTCTAGCTAAAGCATTTCACCCGATTAACGGCCTCATACTTTAGGGGGCAACTGTTATAGACATTTTTGTGCCTCGCGTCAAGGAGCAGGAAATGTCGATAATTACAGGGATCCTCAGTCCCTAAACATGTTGTTCTTACCCCTAAAAGAGCAAGGTCATCAATCAACAGCACTTCCAATCAGTTCTCCACCTGAAAACACTTCAGAACAGGCTTATTTTGGATCATGTCAGCTGCTTAACTGAGCTTCTGCGCTGTATTGCAACTGTCCCACTCTGTACCTGCGCTGGAAGTCAAAAACAATGAAGGCTACCTGCGCTGGGCGAGATTGGCCAAGTGGCACAATCATCCTGCAAGGTGTCAATTGCCCAGGAAGCTTCCAAACTGACACTTGGGTCATGAGATTCGCCCTGTGATGAGTAAGAGGTACTTGATCACCATGTGTAAGCAAGGATCTCCAAGTGGACACAGGAACTGAAGATTAACTGAAGATGGAGAGGACACAAGGCAGCTTCATGTCAGTCTCAAGCTGACTCATCCTTTCCTCTTCTCTCCTATATATAGAGCTCTTCTATGAGGTCTAAGGAGGCTGGAATTTTGTATAAGCAAGGAGGTGCTGTTGGTATACTGCCAGGATTATTGGGTGATTGTTTTACTAGAGGTGAAGAAGAGAGTTCTTGCTGCCGAGGAGGTGCTGCTGGATTGGGGCCAACATCATTGGTTGTAACTTCCTCTGGAACCCTGTTACTTTCTATCAATAAAGTTTGTATGTTCTTCTATATACTTGTTTTACATAGATGCTTTTGTGTTTACATGTATATTTGATGCAACCTAATCCATGCTTCAATTATGATTTCTTGTATCTCGTAGTTTGCTCCCTTTTGTTGTGCAGATTCTGTGTGTAGCTGGATCGGCTTGGAGAGTAAAGAGCTGGGAACGGGATACAAAGCGAGAAGGACAAGGATCGACTAAGCGCAAGACACCAGGTTGGTTGATCCTCTTTCTATTCTCTCTGTGCTTTTATAAAGATGAACATGAAAACTTTGTCATTCAGTTGTTGCTAAAGTCTGTCACCTTTAGAAAGGGTTAGTGTCATCCGCATCGGATACTTTTCCCCACAACAAACAGGGCCCTTTTCCCATAGACCAGCTCATAGGGTGTGAATCTAGTGGTGGTCTTCCAAGTGGTATTATAGGCCCAGGTGGCCTCAACTAGACTATCTGTCCAATATTTCTTGTTGTTGTTAACCACTTTGGTCAGATGCCCTCAAACGCTCAGTTGGTCAGCTCCACTTGTCCATTGACTTGCGGGTGATAGGGAGTGGAGGTCCTATGATTGATCTTGTGCTTGTTGAGCAAGTCTTCAATCATGTTGGAGCTAAACTGGATGCCTTGATCAGTGACCAGTTCTCTAAGGTACCAAAATTTGTAAAATATAGTATCCCTTAAGAACCCAACCACCTTCTTGTTTGTTGCTGCCTTAATTTCCTTGGTTTCAGTCCACTTAGTCAAATAGTCAGTGCACACAATGATGTATTGTTTTTGCTTGGAAGGACGGTCAATAGGTCCAATGAAGTCCATGCCCCACTTGTCAAATGGCTCGAAAGTCACGTGAGGCCGTAGAGGCATTTCATCCCTTGGAGTAGCCTTTCGCATCCTTTGGCACCGATCACACTAACTAGTATATCTTTTAACATCCTGATGAAGGGTGGGTCAATAATAGCCTACTTGTAACACTTTGAGTGTTGTCCTCTTTGCTGAAAAGTGACCTCCACAAGGCCCATCATGACAGGTTAGAATCATGTCAAATACTTCCTCCTGCCTGGCACACCTTCTCAAGATTTTAGGCCAAGTTCTGATAGATTGCCCCCAATCCAAGTGAAGGGGGCACTATTCCTTATAATCTTTCTTTTCTCTTTGGAGGAAAAGTTTGGTGGGAACTATGGAGATACCAAATAGTTCGCTATGTCAGCAAACCATGGAGAAAGAAATGAAATGTTTAACAAGTGCTCATCCGATGACTAGTCATCAACCATTCCCTCCTCACTTGCAGGAGAAGTTAATCTGGACAAAAGGTCTACAACAACATTTTGCTTATGAGGCTTATTGACAATAGTTAGATCAAATTGTTGTAATAAAAGAAACCATCTTATAATACGAGCATTCACATCGAGTTTATTCATTAAATATTTGATTTCATCATGGTCAGTATGGAGAAATGTTTGATAGCATTTTATATAATTCCTAAATTTGCTCAATGAATGCACAACACCCAGGAGCTCCTTTTCGATCATTGTGTAGTTCAGTTCGGCGTTTGATAGATTCTTACTGATAAATTAAATGTTATAAGGTAATTTTTCATCTATCTAACCTAGGTCTACTCCTATGGCTTTGTGTGAGGCATCATCATGAATGTGAAAAGGAAGGGCCCAATTTCCTTGGAGAATTGCGACAATGGTTAACTAATTCTTCCGGATGTCCAAGGCCTCTTGACAGATTTTTAACCATATAAATTTAGAGTCCTTGGCCAACAACCCAAATAAAGGAGAGGCCAACTTGTTGAAGTCCTTTATGAACCTTCGGTAGTATCTAGCTAATCCTAGGAAACTTTTGACATCTCTCTTCTTTTGAGGAGGTGGGACCCTTTGGATGATAGCTATTTTGTTGGGGTCCACCTGTAGTCCTTGTTGATATATTGAATGACCCAGCACGGTCCCTTCAGTCATCAAGAATTCAAATTTCTAGGGATTGAGAGATAGGTTCATCTCAATGTATTTGTGTAGTAATTTACCTAGGTTGGAGAAAGCCTCCTTGACATCACCCCCATAAGGTGTGAAATCATCCATATAGATTTCTACCACATCATGGACCAACTCTGCAAAGATACTCTAGACTGCTCTCTAAAAAGTGACAGGATCACTACATAGGCCAAAAAGAAGGACCCTATAAGCAAAAGTACCCCAAGGACAAGTGAAGGTGTTTTTATCCTAGTCTTCCAGGCTAATCTTGATTTCGTTGTACCCACTAAATCCATCTAAGAAAGAGAAAAAATAAATCCCTGCCAGGCCATCTAACACTTGGTCGATGAAAGGTAGAGGGAAATGGTCCTTCTTTATGGCTTTGTTCGGCTCCCTATAATCGACACAAATCCTCTGCTTACCATTTTTCTTGGGAACTAACACCAGAGGGGAGACCCACTCACTGTCGGAGATAGGATAAATGAATGCTGCATCTAGAAATTTTTGCATTTCTTCTTTGATTATATATTTAAGAGCTGGATCCATCCTCCTTTAGAGTTATTGGACTGGCTTGCAACTTTCCTTGATATAAATAGGGTGAGTACACACTGAGGGCTGTACTCTCGTCATTTGTTTGTAACTCACAACTTCCCCTCTTGGAGAACAGAAAGAGATGGATTGATTTTCAATTTTTTCTCAAGGCTGAATTCTATGGTTTGGACATGTAGAGGATTGCAATCGACCAAGTACAGATCAATTTTATGGCTGTTCTGGGTTTCCTTTACTACTTCTTCTAGGGACAATGTACTGGGAGTTGGAATTTGGTGTAGGTGGTCAATCAAATTGTCTTCATCCTATTTTCATCCTTCCATGGTTGTTTCTAAGGTATATATTTGGGCAGTATAAACTTCATCTTCTACCACCTCTCCCAGCCACAAATCTAAATCATGTCCTAGAGATGGCTGAATAAGAGGGTACATGATTAACTACTTAGACATATGCCCATTCTTGATGGTCATATTCCTAGCTCTGCAGCTGATGTAAGCATCAGCAGTGCCCAACCAGGGCCTCCCAAGGATGAGATGGTAACCAGTAAGCTTAGCGTTAGGATGGAGAACTAGGAAATTCTCAGGGTACTCCCAAGAGTCAGTGGAGACCATAAAGTCCTCCATAATCCCCTCAGGGGTCACTATGGAGCGGTTTGCAAGTTGCAGGGCTATTGTGGTATTTCTCAATAAACTTTGGAGGTTGAGCTTGAGCATGCGGTCCTTGGTCATCACATTAATGGGAGCCCCAAGATCGATCAAAGTGTGTGGGAAAATCGTTCCATTGATGTGCACATCTACTATAGGGCTTCCAGCATCCAAATACTTTGGATAGATTACCTGTCCCAGCATTAAGTTGGATAAGTTTTTGTTGACATTAATGGTAGGGGAATCTCTTTTTCACGTCTCTGGATGCTTGAAACACTTCTCCTTAATCAACTTATTGTAAATAGGTACATCCTTGATGGCTTGGAGAAGTGGAACCTTGACACATAGGTTTTTCAATTCTCCCAGAAGTTCAGTCTCTTTTGGGGTAGGCTGGAGTGGTTGAGTTAATCTCTTAGGAAAGGGTGGATTTACATTAAGAATGCTTTCCTCTCTTTCTTCTTAAGCCTCGCTAGGTGGAGGTGGAGGTTGCTTATCTGGGATAACTGTCCTAGATCTCAAGTTCATTTATTGCATCTCCATAGCATAAGTTGGATATGGTGTCTCTCCACTGTATACTTGTTGTGACTGTCTATTGTTCGGGTTCGGATTTGGCTGGGCAAGCATCTGAGGTTGTTTTGGTGGAACAGAGTGTAACAAATGTGGTTGGGAAGGTGGTGAAGGTAATAAATATAGAACATTGATGTACTGGGGCTTCCACCCCTGGGGTGGTGCATTCAGTGGAGGTTGTCGCGGAGCATATGATTGAAATGATTGGTTGGCTAGCTGGGAATGATACTGAGATGCAAAGGGCCAAGGAGGAGGTGTAGATGAGGATGGATGAGTAGGGGGTGCCCAGGATGGTATGGATGTGGTCTATTTGGGGTTATAATATACATGTGATGACCCTTGCATGCCCTGTTGGTATGGCCTAGGCCCATGAGGTCTCCTTTGGTTTATGTAACAGAGCTCCTCAATGACCTCTTCAGCTCCTTGATATACAACTTTGAGTCCAGGTGAAGAAGGGCACTTATATGTGGAGTCATTTTCTTCAAGTAATGAGTAAATTTCAATAGAATTCAATGGACATTCATTCCTAGGGTGCCCACTGGTGCATCTAGGATAGAAAATTGACAAGGCTCTCTATGCTTCCTCTTACTTTCTCCTAATGTTCATCATGTCCATCCATAAGGCAAGGGTTTACAACATCTCACTCTCGAAATCTTCTAGCATGTTTCCAATTTCACCCTTGATGGATGAATTGGAATAGGATCTACTGACCATAGGTTGACTTCCCCTACCCTTTATCCTAGCTACCCTAGAATGGTTTCTGATGACAATATTGATATCCTCATAGGGTAACTAGTATATATCTCCTCCTGCTAACAAGTGTATGGTGTCCAAAATGTCTTCCCTTACTCCTCTAAGGAGAACCAGCTTTAGTGACTCAGGGTCAAGTGTTCATCTGGCCCTTTTGTACCTAAGATGGAACCTTTCTTCATAATCCTCTAGGGATTCATCATTACCTAAGGTCATCCTAAAAATTTCTTCTTTAGTATCCTTGGACCTACAGTAGTCTCGATACTTATTGTTGAAGGCTTGCTGCGTTTGAAAATATTAACTACATGCTTGAAATCTAACTTTCAGAAAGGAAATTAAAGCAAAGAATGCAAAATGAAAAGAAAACTAAATTACTTTTGCAGAAATGAAACTAATGGAATAATAGTATAAACAAGAAGTAGAAGAAAGAAAGTAGTAATCACATATTACTCATACACCTCCCCAACAACAATGCCCAAAAGTGATGAGCACGAGTATTGAAAAAAGAATGATGAAACTCCTGCAGCTACCAACTTTACTTTATCAACCCGGGGTTCATACAAACCTGGAGGTGATAGTGTTGTATACACAAGTAAAAGTGATGGTTCTGCCTTTTATCATTTTTCAGTTGGAGAGAGACCACTAGGGTTTGCAAGCTAGACTTCTATGGATTTAGATGTTAGGGTCCCACCCTAACCCCCTTATTTATGTAATCGGATCACGTCATAGTCAAGAGTCAATAAAGCCCATATTAATATTTGTAAGTGGTTAACCCGCAATTAATGACGGGACCATAGTTAGTTGCAAATAGGCCGTAGTATTAGATAGAGGGTATTAATAAAACCCACAGTATTGATCCGTGGTATGGCATGTATGAGTCATATATAAAGGATAGAGACTCCCTGTGAGGAGCATCGTGTCTTATTTTGTAAGCGAGATCTGCTCTATTGGGGGTTGCCCCCTCGAAGAGGCAAGTGAACATTACTCTTTGAATAATAAAAGCATTGTTGTTTTGTGTTCTGGGTATCTTTTCTTCGCATATTCTGTATTTGGGTATCATTTTGTAGGTTAAGAGCATAACAAGTGGTATCAGAGCACTTTCTAGGGCCAGTGGGATCTCCATTTCTTAGCAATTTTTTTTTTTGGCTAGAGACATGTTCCGGCGTCTTTAAACCACGGGATCTGTCGTTTAGCGCATAAACCTGCAGATTTGGGGAGGCATGCACACAAGAAATACAAGAGGTGGTCACGTCTGTTGGACTCCCTTGAAACCCCTGTGGGTACCCCTTCGAGTAGTAGCACATTAGACAGAACTGCACACAAACTGTCTTCCACATACCCTCTGGGTATATCGGAAGCCCCATAGGCTCCCTTGAAACCTCTCCATAGATAAACTGTCAGACGTCTTGCGGCTATAGTACACCGAGAACAGCACTCAGAGAGATTACTCACTCGTACGATAGGGTAGTTGGGTTGTACGGCTAAGGCTACGATCGATCCTCCTTAGTTAGAGCCCTGAAACATTGGGTCGAGTACTACTGCCAAACCCTTATGTATATTGCGATCTGTAGCACTTGACACTCCTCAATACCATAGTTCCCTTTTCTGTCGGGGGATCATGCATCATCTCTTCCAGATCCGCTTGTTAAAAAGCGGTGCAGCAGCAGCAACAGACATCAGTCCCGCAGTCTTGAGTTCGCAGATCAGTCATTCAGATCTATTAGATCCATCAGAGCCACAGAGCCATCAGATCTGCCATTTAGATCTCTTAAATCCACCAGATCTGAGTAGTGTGTGGGGTTCCTATACCAGGGCATAATTTTCGCAGGACTTTTTGCAGCATTGACATTTTGAAGATTTGGCGACTGTAGTATTCATAAGGAAGGAGTAAAACTCCGTTAGGAGTTTTCAACAAAAAAAAAATTTGAGATCTCCCGGGGCACTTATTGGTGATCTAGCCCATCAGAATTAGGACGATGAGCTGAGCAAGGTGGTACCATTCAATTCTTACTGAATTAATTTTGGCCGGTCCCAAATCTCAAGAACATCTGATTGGTGCATGGTAGAAATTAGAGCTCACGCTATGGCCAATGAGAGGATGGACAACCTTGAAACAACCTTGCAATCCATCCAAATAAAATTGAAAGCCTATCGAAATTAACCTTGAAGGGAAAGGAGGAAGCCCACGAGGAGGCGTATAATGGCAAGGGACACAGTGAGGGTGAGTCTAGCCACTCTCCTCACACCTGGGGCATCCACCAACAATCTCGTCAGCGACGTCCCATGTTGGACATGCATAAATTTGATGGGTCTCAACTACCAACATGGATAGCACAAATGGAGCAGTATTTCAATGTGAATAACATCTTAGATGATGATACTCAGCTTATGATGGCGAGCATGTACTTGGACAATGAAAGGTGGCAACGGTGGGAATGGCATCAACGTTGCAGTGGACCTTTTCGGACTTGGACCACCTTAAAAAAAGCTCTTCAAGACCGCTTTGACCAAGAATCTTCTTTTTTGGGTCGTCTTACTAAGCTCCGACAAACTGGCACAGTGGACGAATATATTACAGCCTTTGAAGCCTTAGCCTTCCGCACCTGGGATCTCTCAAATTGATTCTACACGGAATGTTTTATCAGCGGTTTTAAAGAAGCCATAAAAGCCCAAGTCCAACTGCACCACCCTCCCACGTGGACAGAGGCTTGCAAGGTAGCTCGTAACGTGGAACATGCGTTACCAGCCTAGTACAGTCGCCCAAATTTCCCTGCTAAGGGTCGCTCCCCACAGGCTCACAGCACCACTCAAACACTTAAGGTCCAAAAGGTGTCACCTGCAAAAATGGCCGAAAGAAGAAAGCAAGGATTATGTTACTACTGTGATGAAAAATACTCCCCAGGTCATAAATGCAAGGAGCCCAAATTTTTTCAAATTGATGCCACTGATTATAGCTCATCGGAGGAAGATCCACCACTCGAGAAACATGAGGAGGTAGAAGAGGACAACCACCAGGACAATGTACCTGACGAACCAGTTATTTCGATGCATGCTTTGGCAGGGATTTCTTCACCTCAAACTCTCAAAATCAAAGGTTTTATCAAACATCGCCCAGTAGTAGTTTGGATGGATAGTGGAAGTACGCATAATTTCATCGATCAAAAAGTCACGGAAGCAGTGCATTGTTTTGTACGAGCAGTTTCTAAATTCCAAGTTCAAATCGCGGATGGGGGCATAATGAAATGTGAAGGCCGCTGTGAAAATGTCAAACTTCAAATGGGGGATTATCAGTTGAAGACCCACATGTTTGCCATACACATGGGAGGATGCAACATTGTCTTCGACGCTAACTGGCTCCACACTCTGGGGCCTATCACAATGGATTTCCAGGAGTTATATATGAGTTTTAAGCAGAACAACTCCACACATACCCTCCGTGGACTCCAGGCGAGAGCTCCCTCTATCATCATCTCGCATAGGATGGAAAAATTGCTAAAAAAGGGCCATCATGGAATTATAGCTCAATTTAATGCCATCCAGGCAGTCGCAACCAAGTCTCTGCCAATTCATCCGGAGATGCAACAGATTTTAAATAACCATCTGCCGGTCTCTGACAAGCCTCATGACTTCCACCCTCGAGAGGGGAACATGATCATAGCATCACCTTGGTTCCAGGGGCCCAACCCCCAAATGTGTGCCCATATAGATATCTGTTCACCCAAAAGAATGAAATAGAAAAAATAATCAAGGAACTTTTGGAAGCAGGGGTCATTCGTCCCAGCATTAGTCCTTATTCGTCACCAGTGGTCATGGTGCTCAAGAAACATGGGGAGTGGCGTATGTGTCCAGACTTCAGGGCTCTCAATAAGTTGACATTCAAAGGTAAATTTACCATCCCAGTGGTTGATGAATTGCTGGATGAACTCAGTGGGGCTCAATTCTTCACTAAGTTGGATCTGTGCTTAGGCTACCACCAAATTCGCATGAAGGAAGTCGACATTCCAAAGACGGCTTTCCGCACTCATGAAGGCCATTATGAGTTCCTAGTCATGCCATTCAGTCTTTGTAATGCTCCATCTAATTTTTAGAGCCTTATGAACCACCTTCTCAAACCATATCTCAGGAAATTTGTCCTTGTCTTCTTCGATGACATCCTCATCTATAGTTGCACTTGGGCCGCACATCTTCAGCATGTAGATCTACTCCTGCAACAGCTCTGCAAGCATAAATTATTTGTTAAAATGTCCAAGTGTGCGTTTGGCATGGAAGAAGTTGAGTATTTGGGCCACATTGTGGGGCGTGAAGGTGTCAAGGTTAACCCTAAAAAGATCCAGGCAATGCAGGAGTGGCCTCAACCTCGGACCTTGAAAATCCTGAGAGGATTCTTGGGTCTCACAGGCTATTATCTCAAATTTGTCCGCAATTATGGTCGCATAGCAAAGCCCCTCACTCAACTCCTGAAGAAAAACTCATTCTTCTAGAATGAGGAAGCACAACAGGCCTTATAACTCTAAAAAATGCCATGTGTTCCACTCCAGTATTAGCACTACCTGATTTCACCAAATATTTTGTAATGTGATGCTTCGGGTACAGGTATTGGGGTAGTCTTAATGCAGGAAGGATGAACTTTGGCCTTCACCATCCAACATTTCAGTGGGAAGAATTTGGGCCAATCTACCTACGAGAAGGAAATGATGGCCATCTTACATGGAGTAGAGACCTGGCAACCTTACTTATTGGGGCGACATTTCCAAATCTGCACAGACCATCACAGTCTTAAATATTTTTTGGAGCAATGCCTATCCTCCACACAACAAAATAAATGGCTAGCCAAAATGCTGGGATATGATTATGAGATCATTTACAAGAAAGGACAAGACAACAGGGTAACAGATGCATTATCTCTCCAATTTGAGGAGGAAAGTACCCTGCTAGCAATTTCCCTTCCCATTCCAGAATGGATTGAAGAAGCTCGCCGGGAATGGTTTTCACATCCCAGGCTCTCCCAACTCATTTCTCAATCGCAGACAGATCCAAATTCCAACAAGGGCTACTCGTGGCAGGATGAGATTCTTCGCTATAAGGACAGAGCTGTCATATCACCAACCTCCACCCTCAAAAGTCGCATTTTGGCAGAATTGCACTCATCCCCCATTGCAGGACATTCAGGCTTTCAGAAGATATATGCTCGCACCGGAAGATCATTTTTTTGGACAGGTATGAAAAAGGACATCCTTACTTTCGTAGCCAAATGCGATGTCTGTCAACGACACAAAGGGGAGACAGTCACTACACCAGGCACATTACAACCGTTTCCCATCCCGGCATCAATATGGACAGAGGTTTCTATGGATTTCATTACAGGTCTTCCAAAGTTAGGAAACAAGTCATTCACCATGGTGTTGTGGACAGAATTTCGAAGTATGCTCATTTTTTCGCCCTACCCCACCCGTTTACACAAACTTTGGTCGCTCAATCTTTCATGGATCAGATCTTCAAATTGCATGGCATGCCCACTTCTATTGTGTCCGATCGTGACCCAATCTTCACAAGTAATTTTTGGCAGGAACTCTTTAGGCTACAAGGCACTCAACTGAAACATAGTACTTCCTATCATCCACAAACGGATTGTCAAACTGAAGCCGTCAACAAATGTCTGGAAAACTACCTTAGGTGTTTCACTTCAGAAAAGCAACATCTTTGGGTACAATGGTTGCCTCTCGCTGAATGGTGGTATAAAACCAACTATCATGCCACCACCAAAATGACTCCCTATGAAGCAGTCTATGGTCAACTCCCTCCTTCCCCTACTTATTATATTAAGGGCTGCTCCAAGGTACAAGAAGTGGATCAACTCCTACAACACCGTGCCACCATGCTCGCCCATCTTCGAGAGAATCTTCATCAAGCTCAAAACCGCATGAAGCAACAAGTAGACCAGCATCGCTCAGACGCCAATTTCAAGAAGGGGATCGGGTCTTTTTACGGCTGCAACCATATAAGCAAATATCAATCAAAGACAAGGGTTGTCAGAAACTATCTCCAAAATTCTACGGACCATATCAAGTACTTCAGCGCATTGGAGAAGTGGCTTACAAGTTGGCCTTGCCGCCTACTCTAAAAATCCATCCAGTTTTCCGTGTCTCATGCCTCAAGAAAGTGATTGGGAACAATTGCAGAATTCAGACCAGTCTACCTGAATTGGACGAAGAAGGGTCAATCTGGCTTCAACCCGAACAAGTCCTAGACACATGAGACAAGCACCTGCGCGGCCGCATGATTAAGGAAGTCCTCATCAAATGGAAAGACACATCTCCAGAACATGCAACTTGGGAACCAACCACTATCCTTCATCAGTTTCCGCGGCTTCAGCCTTGAGGACAAGGCTAGGCTTAAGGGGGAGGGCATGTTAGGGTCCCACCCTAACCCCCTTATTTATGTAATGGGATCACGTCATAGTGAAGAGTCAATAAAGCCCATATTAATATTTGTAAGTGGTTAACCGGAAATTAATGACGGGACCACAGTTAGTTGCAAATGGGTCGTAGTATTAGATAGAGGGTATTAATAAAACCCATGGTATTGATCCGTGGTATTGCATGTATGAGTCATATATAAAGGATAGAGACTCCCTGCGAGGAGCATAATGTCTTATTTTGTAAGCGAGCTCTGCTCTATTGGAGGTCGCCCCCTGAAAGAGGCAAGTGAACATTACTCTCTGAATAATAAAAGCATTGTTGTTCTCTGTTCTGGGTATCTTTTCTTCACATATTCTGTATTTGGGTATCATTCTACAGGTTAAGAGCATAACATTAATAGAAGCTTGGTTCCTTGATCAAAGAAAGAGAAATCTATTCTAAGAGAGAGCCAATCTACTACGATAATGAAAGAAACTGGAATTAAATGCTAGGGCGCATCATTTTCTAATTAAATGCTAAGAGCTATGCTTTGCAATGATGTTAAATTAACACAAAAAAATGCTAATACCCTAAGAATGGAAGCTAAGAACATCAAACGCAACTTCTATGCATGTAAAGGACCATAAAAAATCTCTTTTGTCTTTTTATGCTTTTCATGAAAAGTCAAGTGTGAAAACTAATCTCTTTTGGTGATGTGGTAGGTGGTTTAGGGGTGCTGATAGATGGCCGGGAGGTTCAAGTGATGCTTGGAAGGTTAGGGGGACCCTTGGGTGACGTTGGGAGGCTTCCTAGAAGTTTTCCCTCAATTTGGCCTCAAGAAAGGCCACTATAGGATAACCTATAGGATGTACTAGAAACCTACAAGATTCCCTGTATTTCTATACGATGCATCCATGAGAAAACGATGGGTGTTGGAGGTGATGTAAATCTTATGGAAGGTGGTTGATGGGTGGAATGGAGTGAGAAGAGGCCTAAGATCACTCAGAACCCAACACCAAGTTTAGGAGATGGTTGGATTCTCTTAAAAAGCTTGAGGATATTTCTATGTAAAATGATGAAATTGGTGGAGGTTTTGATTAAAATGAGGAATTCCTATGGGTGAATGAAGTTGGAAGGTGGTTGCTTTCTATGAGATCTCTTCCCACTTCTAAAGTTCCTACTCTGCATCAAATATGTGTAATTTCCAAAAAGTCATGTAAAAAAGAAGAATTCCCATGAACTAGAAAAGGAGAATTTAATGAACTAATTTTCTACCTTATGCATGAAGAAATTTTTGAATAACATGGAATCATGGATGAGATCTACTTCAATGATGAATATAGAGGAGATGGCAATGAAATCCTAGTTTGCAAAACTGATCAAATGCTAGCTTAAGTACATCAAATTCTAAATATCATGAAAGAAATGGAAATCTGTCTTTTTGGGCTGCATAAGGCTCTTTTCCTCAAATCATGATCTGAGAAGGAAGAAGTGAGGCCAAGAAACATATTGATTGCTTTGTGGAGCCTCTTTTATCCCTTTTAACTTGCTACTAAAGTAAGTCACAAATGGAAGAAAACTAATAAACAATTAATCAAATCTACACTACTTGCAACGAAATACTTCTTACAACAGTTTAACCATGAATCTATAAAACTAAGGTAAGCATAAAGATACAAGAAGAGAATCCTTTGCTACTAGGGTTGGGCACTAACCCAAGAGCATCAACCCTCTGAGTTAACTTAGTATTGAATTAGGAACAAACTCATTCTTATTTCCAAAACCTAAAATTACATCAAAAAGTCTTCCACAAGTCTAGAGCTCAAAAATAGCAAGAGTTTTACAAAAAAAAATTGAATCCTAATGAGGCTCTAGGCCTCTCTACTTATACAACTGAAGTCTCCAATGACTTCCTCAAATTTAGGGAGGCTTGAATCCCAAACTCGAGATGAACTACTCTTTGTCAATCACATGCTCAGTTGCCTTCTAATCTTCATGGCTTGGTTGCTTGCACTCCGAGCTGGTGGGACCAATGAAGGAATATTTGAATGGGGAAGGAGTAAATGAGGTGGATTTACCTCCTCCAATCTCTCTCCCTTGTCCTTTTTGAGTTTTAAACCTTAGTCTTTTCCAAAATTCCTTCATTTTCTCTTCCAACCCTGCATTCAATGCATATTGGTCCATTAGGCATAATATCTCACTTTAACTCATATCATTAAACTAAATATAATCAAAAAATGTAATAAGTTATGAGAAAAGTTGGTTTGACTAAGCTAGGAGGTGAATTAAGGCCCATATAATTACCCAATGATGAGGCTCATCATTGCATGAATGAGTTTTCTTCATTGTCGAGTTCAATACCTAGGAAGATGTGGAGAGAGTTTGGAAAGAAGGGTCTTGGTTTTGGGGAAATGTAGGGCTCTTCATTACCCCATGGTTTCTATATTTTGATGCCACATCAATGGTGGTATCAATAATTCTAGTATATATGGGGCTACCGAATGTTCAACTTCCTTTGTGGAATCACAATGTTCTTAAGGAAATTGGGAACACTACGCGGTCACTAAGAAAAATGGATCCTGACAAAATTGATAAAGGGATACTTACCTTCGATAGAGTTTGTGTAGAAATTGACCTAAGTAAAGTTCTACTAAACCATATTCAGCTTAAAAATAAAAAATTTCAATAGAACCAACTTTTGGATTATGAAAATATGGTATTCAGATGCCAATCTTGTTACCAAAAGGGACACATGAAAAATACATGCCCTCAACAAAAAAAGGAACACAAAAACGAAAATGGGGTAGATTAGAAAAACTAAAGGCTGGTATACATTTCATCCCTATCTCATGGATGAAGAAGAAGAGGAAATTACAAAGAACACTCCAAAACAAGAAGAAGGGGATGCTCATATCAAGAATGGAAATGAAACCCACTAATAAAATGGTATAGAATCAAATGTGATCGATAACCACAACAATAGAAAAAAGTGGCACATAAGGAGGATAAGATGGTGGGAACAAAGAGTTTTCATGCATCAAAAAGCCTAAATTCAGATAAAGAACTCCCATCAAGGATAACCAAAAGTGAACTGAAAATGGCTCCCACTAACCCCACCTCAGGTGGATGGAAAAAGGTCTGGAAAAGGAAAGGAAAAAGAGAGAAGTTAAGTGATTACTATCACACTTAACTTCATATGTTTTTGTAATTTTTTGTAGTTTTTTCTTATGCCCATAAGCCGAAATACTGTTCTTACTAAATGTGGTTAGCATGTAATTTTTTTCCTTTTTTAAAGTTGAATAAAATTACGGGTTTTTTCCCTTTTGAAACAAATGCTTCATAATATCTAGATAAGTACAAATAAACAACTCACCCTCTTATTTTCTTATGTTCTCTACAAGGTTTTGCTGGATTAATGATAAAGGGCATGTAATAATGATTTCTGTACATCAATCTCATATGAATTTGTATCTTTATCTACTTCTGGTAACTATCATCAACCATGTTCAAGGTGGTGTTGTTAGTGATGATAGTGATTGGAACTAGAGAAAGATACAGGAAGACTTCAAACAATTTCAATGTTCTTAAGAGGCTTAACCAAGTTTCCATCTCCTCTTCCTAGTAGATTTATTGTTTACCTAAGTCGATAGAATTAAGTGTTATCATCGAATTAGAAATCAATTCACGAGTTCCTCCTCTTTCTTTAAACATTAAAGTAAATCAAGAGAAAAAAAAATTTGATGTAGGTGAACAGGTATTTCTATGTCTACAACCATATAAAAAAATGTTCCTCAAGCAAGCTAAGAAGGATTATAAATTATCACCAAAGTATTATGGTTTGTACAAGGTGTTACACAACATGGGTACTATGGCATACAAATTGGAGCTTCCTGTAGCTTCTCGAATGCACCCAGTTTTCCATGTTTCATGCTAAAAGAAGGTTATTGGTGACAAGATCCCAGTTCAAACAATATTGCTATTACTTGATGAGGAAGGAAAAATCATATTGGAACCTGAGGTAGTCACAGAAACAAGAACTCAACAGCTACGAAATTGACCAATTTCGAAGTATCTGCTAAGTGGAAGAACATACTTGCTCATGATTCCATATGGGAGGATGAAAATTCTATACGGAAGCATCCAAAACTACTGAAGCATTGAGGACAACATTTTTTTGAAGGAGAGGAGCATCTTAGGTCCCTATAATACTAGTGATTCCCCCATTATTATTGTCATTGTGGCCCTTATTGTTATTGTTGTGCCCCTATTGTCCCCATTGTGCCCCATAGGAGCCCACTATTATTATTGTCGTGCCCTTATATCGTTATTGTAACAATAGCTTTGATTATATTGTGACCGCTTAGAGTCCTATATATAGAAAGGAGGCTTTGTCACTTGTATCATCCAAGATTTCTTCATTTGTGTAATGTAAAGGAGGTTTCCCTCCCGAAGAGGTTGATTTCTAAGGCGTTGATCTATCTTTTCTATATTTTGTGTGTTGGTTTGATAACATTATTCTATACTCTTTGATATGCAATTCTGCTCACATCACAAAAGTAAAATATCTTATTTAATACGGGTAGTTGAAGGGAACCGAATCACTACCCATCAATAATGTCACCATGGAGGTGATGATGATGAAATCTACCATGAATTGTGAAGCAAGAGCTTCACCTGTCACTCCTCCTGACGGCTTCTTGTGTGGACACTTCATGCCATAGTGTCCCATCCCATGGCAATGAAAACATTCAATCTTATACAAATCCTTCTTGTTGCCCTGACTGGAATCTAATTTCAAATGGGATGACTTTCCTTTCCCTTTCTTTGCCTTTATATCTAAGGCATAGTTCTCCTCATCATCAAACTTGGACGAGGACCCATATTTGGTGTTCTGTTGAATCTCTTCTTGCACCAAGTTAGACCACACATTCTCCCACTCTGGTAGCTTCTCCCTGCCATTCACTAAGTTTTGGTAGTTGTGTCAGCTCTTGGGAAGCCCTAGAAGTGCTAGGTTGACCATATAATCTTTAAAAAATGTAACATCAACACTTCCAAGTTGATCCTGACATTCGATGAACTTGATCAAGTACTTTGGTATTTTTTTGTGCTTCTCCATCTTGATTTTTCTGAGCTTGTCCTTCAATGCCAGCTTCTTGTGGTCACTATTGTTTTGAAACATGTCTGTCAAGGCCTTCAATATTGCATATGGAGTCTCCTTACCATGGAGATTCAAGATAATATGACCTCAAATTCATTTTAGGATAATCCTTATCACCTTTGCAACACATTTTATCCACTCTGCCATATCTTAAGCATCAGTTGCTAGAGACTTGGGAATACCTTTTTCTATGAATTCCTTAATCCCATTGTCTTCCAAAATTTCCTCCATCTTGTCCTTCCAAGAAATATAGTTTTAACTACCCTCCAGGGAATATTCAAGTCTCAATCTGTAGAATGGCATCATGCTGGCTCTGAAGTATGATACTTCAAATTCAATTTTACCAACAAAAGACAAACTCTTATTCTCCTCTTCTAGAGTGATTTATACTCTGATACCATGTAGAAATTCCTTGTAGATACAAACTAATAATTGTAATTTACAAAAGAAATAGACTTGAATCTACTCTACTCAACATCGGAAAAAAATTAAACGATCGCGAAATCACGAAACATATAAGATAAATAATTCAATCATCACATTAGACAGTGATTTCTTGTGGAAAGCCTCAGTTAAAAACTGATGCAATCTATACATTGTATTAGTCAGAATATATGAGAATATTACTATGCTTCGCTCATGCTTGAGCAACCTCTACACTATCTTTATTTGTCTCAAAGTTTCCTAGACAAACTCAGACCGGTACTTAACCAATTCCTTTGTTACCCAAGTCCCTATTTCCTTGTGTGGTTTCCTTGGTAATTATCCCCCTATTAATTAGTGAAATTCCTCAAAGGAATTGCACAATCTATAATATGCCTTCCTCTAACTGCATGCACCACCTATAGAATTCAGATGATTATAGAACTGACAATACATTGTCCCTCAACTTCAATCTCAATTGGGTAACTCTCAAATATGACATGCATGAGTTATTTATGATTGAATCATTAGTTTCTTGGTTGATCACTGTAGGCATCACCATGGTACTATACCTCCCACTAGGACATCCAACAGTTGGAACTAGTTTAACGGACTTTAGCTCAGCTAAACTGAGCCAACTAAGTCAAATTAACTTAGTTAACTAATAAACGTTTTCATGAGATGTAGAATTGCAATTTTATTCCTAATTTAATTCAAGGACATAATTAAATTAGGATTTTCTTGTTGCATTTTTAACACCTATTTCCTCAAAAAAACGGAGATGACACCACCATGTTATATCTAGTCATTCAATATTTACAAGTGATACTTTAATAATGATTTAATATGTTCACTAGATACTACCCTTTACCTAATTCACCCATCTATTTCGATCAAATAACCTTTTTGATGGATGATAAACATCCAACCTCTTCCTCCCTACATTGAAGCACACAGTTCTCCCCAGTTTACCCAAACCCATATACAATTTCAAGATAAATGTCACCACTAAATATAACACATTTGTTAACTTTCATGCATGCTCTATCATTAGCTTTGAATGTCAATAATGCCACCACCTATTTCTCATGGAATGGCATTTAGTGTGACCTCATGGGTTAAGTAGCAGTTCTAAAATCTCTCATCAATGGGTATTTCTGGCCCATTCCCTTCTCATGTCGCAAATTTTCCATTGCTCTTATTGCTTGGCCTCTTCAATAACTCCCACAATAGAATCCTCCACTCCAATCTATCATACTTGAGGAATATAATGGTGTTCCATGTCTCCTGTAACAACCTCATTAGATGTATTGCCTCAAACATATCAAAATTGAGGAACCTGGATGCCCTCGAAGTCTTGGACAACTCTTTGTCAAGGGCGTTGCAACTAGATTTGGCCTATCTCATGAAGCTCAACCATATTGATCCTGGAGAAAATTACCTCTCGGGTAGCATTTGTGTTGATTATGGGAAATTAACAAATTTAGAATACCTTTTGCTGTATGGAAATAGTTTTTGTTGAAGAATACCAAGAGAGATTGGAAAAATAGGGAATTTTAGAACACTTTATTCGGGGGGGTATCATTGAATGGTGGGATTCCTCCTGAGATAGTATATTTGAGCAACCTTGTAGAACTCTATATTCATAATTTTCACCTCACAGGCCCTAGCCCTCCTCAACTGGGCCAACTTGTGACCTTAAAATCTCTATATCTATTTTATAATGATCTTTCTAGTGAAATACCCATGGTACTCTCAAAGCTAAAAGAGTTGCGGATGTTGGATTTGTCCTATAATAGACTACATGGAAGGATTCCATCCTTTCAGGCACCCTTACTTTTTATGTGATCTTGTCAAGCACTGTGTATCCTTTTCTTATTTCTTTTCCTACATGTGATCCATATACAAAAGATTTTCATTGAATATGACATCGATGCTCCTAATTATTTTTTGTTTTCATGGTCATATAAGCGATAACCAAAATCATTAACACCATATCCAATAAAGGTACATTTCTTTGATTTTCCTCAAGATTTGTTCTATTTTCTTTATTGATGTGAAAAAATATTGCACAATCGAAAGTCTTTAAAAATTAGTGGTTTACTTTTTTACCTGTCCATGCCTCCTCTAGAATACCACCATCCAAGGAACTTGAAGGCCCTATGTTTATTGGATAAACAACAGTATCTACAACATCTGTCAAAAATTATAAGGGAAATCATCCATGAAATCACATGCACCTTGCACAATCCATGATTGTCCTATTCACCCTTTCTCACACACCATTTTCCTTTGGTGTTCATAGAATTATCTTCTCTTTGCAAATTCCATGCTTTGAAAAATAATTATCAAACTCTTTGTTGCAGTATTTGCCTTTATTGTCTTATTTAAGACACTTCAGCTTCTTTCCTATCTCATTCTCAACCAGATATTTCCATTTCTTGAATGTATGAAATACATCAGATTTATTTCAAATAGAATAAATCCAAGTTTTCATAGTTGGATCCTCAATAAAGGTAACATAATAGAAAGAACCACTAAGAGATGATACCTAAGAAGGTCCCCGTACATCTGTATGCATGAGCTCTAATTTTTTACACTTATTTTATTTCCCAACTCTAATAAATTTGACTCGCTTCTTCTTTCCATAAACACAATTCTCACATAAATCCAAATCAACATGTTTCACACCTGGCAACAAATTTCTCGAGTGAAGAATTTTCATCCCCTTATCACTCATGTGGCTGAGCCTATAATGCCACCATATTGTATCCACTCCCGTGGAGGTTAAAGCATTAAATTATTAGGAATACCATTGCATGAATAAAATGTACCAACCTTTTCTCCTTTTGTTATTATGAGGGCTCCTTTAATGACCTTCCAAGTTTTTGAAGTAAACGTAGTTACAAATCCTTCACCACCTAACTTCCCTATTGAAATTATATTTTTCTTCAGATAGAGAACATTTTTTGCCTCCTTTAACAACCATTGGTTTCCATTGTTTTTTTCTATAAGAAATTTACACATTCCAACGATTTTACAGGGCTTGTAATCACCCAAATGAACCTATCTAAAATATCTCTGAACATAGTCATGAAAAATGTTTCCTATTAGGTGTGGCATGGAATGAGGCCCCTAAATCTACCACCCATGCATAAAACATATTATCTAATAAAATAATTAAAGTGTCTTGCAACACATCACTTGTTATATTCGCTTCATGATTATTCTCTTACTGTCCACCTCCTTCTTTTCCCTTTTGAGATTTACAATCTTTCTCTAGGTGTCCTTTCTTGCCACATTTTCAACACACTATCCCTGATTCATATTTCTGTCTACCTTTCCTTTACTTTCTTCGATTTCAAGGGCTCCTTTATTTTTCCATTTTTTCTTCCCTTACCTCTACAGTCAAAGCATTACCTGATGTCTCATCGGAGCTTTTCCGTCGCATTTCATCGCTAAGGATGGCACCAAAAACATCATCAAACTTTAAAGTACTAGGTCCATAGATAAATTTTTCTAATAGACATAATCAGGCCATTCTAACTTTCTGACAACAAGCAAGGAAGTAATAGAGCCTTAACTTCATCATCAAAATTTACCCCTATAGAACTTAACCAGCTGGTCACCATGTTAAATTTATTTAAATGATTAACAATAGCTCCACCTTTTGAAATCTTCATATTAAATAGATGCTTCATAACAAATGCCTTATATGAGGCCGAGGTTTTTTCATATAGTTTTGACAATTTTGTCATTAAATATTTTGTTGTCATTTCCTTTGAAATGTTGAATACCACCAATGCTGCCAGACATATCCATATTGTTCTTAGTTCCTTTATGTTGAGAATCTCCCATTCTGCGTCAGTTATAGTAGTCTACTTCTCTGATTTTCCACTCAATGGTAGGTACAAATATTTTTGATACAAATAATCTTCCACCTACATTAATTTAAACATACCATCTTCTTCCATTGCTCCAACTCAAACCAAGAACCCTTCTCTCCTGCAAGTTTATTAGTCAATTAAACCTTTGGCTTGAATACCAGTTGTTATAAATTAATTAAAATAGAAATGAAATACACAAAATATTGTGGAAAAAAAAATAAATAAACACATAAATCAAGAAAGACAGAAATATACGTGGTTCGCCCGATTTGGGCTACGTCCATGGAGAAAAAGCTAGTCCTTCCTTTTATATTATCCAACAAGATGAAGAGATCTAACCTATTGCAAATCCACTGTAATTTCCTCTTCGCTCTTACACAAGATAATCTCTCTCTCTCTCTCTCTCTCTCTCTCTCTCTCTCTCTCTCTCTCTCTCTCTCTCTCTCTCTCTCTCTCTCTCCCTCTCTCTCTCTCTCTCTCTCTCTCTCTCTCTCTCTCTCTCTCTCTCAGAACAATAATACATAGTCACAATACAATTCCCTCATATAAACTGAGGGTTTACATATAGAGAAAAAGCTAGTCCTTCCTTTTATATTATCCAACAAGATGAAGAGATCTAACCTATAGCAAATCCACTGTAATTTCCTCTTCGCTCTTACACAAGATAATCTCTCTCTCTCTCTCTCTCTCTCTCTCTCTCTCTCTCTCTCTCTCTCTCTCTCCCTCTCCCTCTCTCCCTCTCCCTCTCTCTCTCTCTCTCTCTCTCTCTCTCTCAGAACAATAATACATAGTCACAATACAATTCCCTCATATAAACTGAGGGTTTACATATAGGGAAAAAAACCCTAAATTAACATAAATTCTAATGTCAGATCATTAATGAAATCCTCAAATTCCCTCAAATTGAATTTGAAATTATAACATTTTACAAGGAAACTTTTCATCTATTTTTACCTTTGGGGGTGTCGCCCCCAAACCCTTCTCGGGGGGACTCATGAAAGTCGTCGTTTCCCCTACCTCCCCTAGAACCCCCTAACGGTGATTAAATGGGTGGCATTGCACCCCCATTAAGAACATGGATCCAACGCAATTGGAAAAAAAATTAAAATATATATATATAAAGGCGTCTGACCAATCATGAAGATAATTAGGATCCACAGTCGACAACAAATCACAATATTAAAGTTGTGAAGGAACTACAAGGGTTTATAAAAGGCATATCATCATTTTTAGTTCATTAAAAGAATAGAAGATAGATCGAGATGATGAAGATTATGATGGTGTATCACTAGATGGTAAGACTCCTCTTTTTGCTACTCAAGATGTGTTGGCTAGGGTCTTTTAAATAATTTCTGAGGAAAGAAGATATCATAAGGAATAAGAAGTTTATGCCAAACATTTCACTACCCATTTAACCATTCCAAGTAATCAGATTGGTTTTCTACTTAGGAAAATCATAAATATTATTGAGAAAATGAATATTGGTGCACCGGTTGAGATTCTATCAAAGGAATAATTTCCCTCTTCCACTATGGCTATCAATAACCTTATCTAGATTGGAGGACCCATTCAATTATTTATAAATATTTATATGAGGTTTCATCTAAGCTTCATGAAAATCCTCCCAACGAGTGACTTCAATTAAACAACCTCGTTACTACTTTTTTTCCAAACCCCTTTATTCCTTCCCATAGAAAATTGTTTCCCTAGGGGAGAATGTTGCCTCAAGGCACTTCTCTTGTTCTTGTTATTTCCTAATAAATGCCTGCAATTAGTGGATTTCGGAGTGAATCCCATGTTGCATGGCCTCTTGACTGATTAAGATATTCAATTCTCGTTCGTTTGGGCGGTCCTCATAGAAGAGACAACGCTTCTACATAATAGTTTGTATTCCAATCATTGTGTCATGATGATAAAATTAGTGGTATGATAGGAAAAGGTGGTGGTGTGGTTAGCACATCACACCACAAATCTCATAAGCATTGCTTGCATTGTTATAATATATATATATATATATATATATATATATATATATATATATATATATATATATATATATATATATATATATATATATATATATATATATATATATATATATATGTTTCATGTGTCAGCGCATACGTTGAATGCATGATAACGCCACCTAATCATGAATGTTGTGAAAGGGTATGTATGACTGTGGCACATTTCTATCAACTCCACCTTGCAAGTTAATTGTAGTTACTATCATTCTTACATTGGTGTTGTTCTATGTCGATATGTAAAGAACTTCAAACCTCATAATTTTGAATTTTGTAGGAGAGATATGTCATAGTGAGATTTACTTTAAAATCGTGTTGGTGAATATTTCTATTGGTTGTAGATATCTTGTTGTGTATTTTCAAATCATTTTGTTTTTGTCTATGTTGATTCTTGTCGAAATGCAAGAATATCTCAATCTAGGCATGGAAGGAAACAAAGGAGACCATTCTCACCAATGACAAAGGAAAATTGGGCCAAGTGATCTTGATTTTTATATTTCAAGGTATCATTCTTGTTTATTATCATTTTTTATATATGCTCATTATTTCATTAAAATATATTAATTTTGATGTCTAATAAATGGTTGCATGTGTGTTTGTAGGATTCCAATTGCAGAGGTGATTGTTCATCACTTATGTCTAATGCTTAATGGATGCTTGACATAATCCAATGAATAAGGTGACTGAAAGATTGGTTGAAGATATCATCAAGCCTTTGGGTTGGGCCATTAATATCATCTACAATTTCACCATAAATGATCTAAAGGCTTGACAACTAGGGTTTTGACAAGCAAGCAAACCGGTTCTAGGACCATGTAACAATACCAAACACACAACATCTTCTGTGAATGATTGCTTCCATGCACATGAGACACATTAGAATGAAAATATTCATTTAATACAATGAGACCCTATCTCGCGACTTGGAAATAACCTTGTTAACAAGGGTTCTAGAACCCTTTGTACTCTCCTCATGTCTTCTTTGTTATCATAGTGTAAATATTTCTCATCATGATGCCAACAACTATGATGAGATTTACTTTAGCACACAATAGTCATTAAACATGAGAGATTAATGAGGGAATTTAGGAGTTCATGAGATAGGTGAACAATCACCTCTCCTCTATAAATATACCCCCATGCCTCATTGGAATTGAATTTTACTACTTGAGCTAGGACTAGCATTAGATAGTTGATCTGTGCTTGAAGAGTTAGATGCATTCACCTCTTGGAAGCCTACAGGGTGAGTGGTGGCAATTGTAGAGTTTTTCTTTCGATAATGGTATGAGAAGCCCATGTATTTGCAGTAAATAATAACAAGTTATTTTCTTTTAGTATGGATTCTCGTTCATTTCTATGATGGTTGTATTAGCTTTCTTGTATTTCCATCATGTTTTTATGTGTGATTTCATGTGGGAATATGTTAATGAACTCATTCTCAGCTTATACCTTTTATGTATTCTTCGAATATGCGCTTACTTATTCAATGCCATGTTGATAACACATTGTGAATTGATTTTTAATTAACATCTAACATGTTCCTATTCAAGTATGTTTGAGACGGTTTTAGCTCAATGATCCTTCTCACATCATGCTTCTTCTTGTTTATTTTGTTACTTTCCATTACCTTGTTTTTTCATTTTGTCAATACTAGGTTGACCTTGTTCCCATTGGTTGGGCATTTCCTTCTTATCCTTGTTCTAACATCTCCTCATTTGTAGCTAGGAGTGAAACCAAAATGATGGTATTCGATCAAACATAATGGATGAGGATAATATCCAAACAATGTGATGTCTAATTAGGACTTCACCCCAAGGAGACAACCTAACTATTGGTGGTACAATACACCCCGTCAACTTAAAGTTTACTAAATTTTAAAAAGCCCACAACTTAGCAATGGTGTAACCTTATAATTTTTGAAAATCCTCCATTGAACTTCTTATCGATGTATTAAATCTCCCAATTTACTTTATAATGGTTTACTAATTTTATATTTTTATTAAAAGTTTAGATATTTTAATAATTTTGTCAAGAAATTTTCTCCTTAAGAATTATTATTATCAAGATTACTTGAATGATAAATCAATATCATCAAAGTTACAAAAAAAATATAAAAAATGGAACACTTCTTCAATCTAGCTTCTTCTAAAGGACTCTTTTTGAGTTTTCTCGGTAATCCTCACATGAAATAAAAAATTGGTACCCACAAAATTTTGTTGAAATGGAACTAGTTTCCTTTATGCTACATTTAAATAAAAAATAGAAAATATTATTTAAAGAAAACATATCATGAAAATTAGTTGTCCTAATAGTGAAAGTTGTGTAGATTGCATACATATTTTTTTTCCTTCCCAAATGAATTGGTATATCCATATAATTGGACAACTAGATGCACACATAGATGACTTGTTAACATGACCTATAATTTAAAATTATATGTAGTTATTAATATCAAAATTTATCTCTCTATATATCAATAAGATATTTTTCAAATAGAATTATGAAGATAACAAACTCTACAAAATTATAGGTTTCACTTTAAAGTGAAACTCTCAAATACAATTATTTGATGAATAGGTTTCTGGATATTTGCTCACTGTATACATTTTATCTTAACATTTCAAGTCATAATCAGGATAAATCTTGATCAGAGAAAGGATAAGAGAAGAGGTGCAAATAAATACATAAAAAGAAAGAAAAAATCAACTAATTAACTAATAATTTATTAAATAATAGTATATTCATATAATATATATATAATCAAAAGTTATTTTAATTTAAGATTTCTCCTAGTGATGGGTCTTGGTTTAGACTTGAAACATCCATATAAAATGAATACTATGAGAAAATATCTAGAAACCTATTCCTCAAATTCAAATCACCACAAAAATTTGCAAACTAGATATTTTTTGTTTATCACTTGAATTTAAGCAAGAATAAACCTTTGTAGTGTTCATCAAAATATTTTTTGTACCTATAATTCATGAATTGACAAGTAAATTATTTGTAATATCCCAAATAATCTAGGTTGGAAGAAGGTCCTAAAGAATAAGAACAAGGGCAGGAATTTTACCTTTTTAGTAAAACCATTAAAGGGAAAGCCTCCCTTTATTGGGTTTTGGCTCTCGGCCATGTGATGCATCTTAAGCAGTGGATAGAACATGTTGGGATATCCTACAAATTCACAATATCTCCTTTGTGAAGGGAAGAAATTACAAGATCAATTTCAACTGTAGGATAACAACACCTCAAGAAATTCTACCAATTTTTTTAATCTAAGGATGCAAGAGGGAGCTTCAAGAGATAGAAACCTAAGAGGATTTGTTTCTTACATGTTTGCAATGCGAGGCAAAGTCTCTAATTTAGTTGATTTTCCACAACACAACCCTAGACCTTACATTTTTTATGAGAAACAAAAAGCCCCTCCTATGGAGGTAAGCCTAACAAAGGTAAATCATCATTTTTATGTTCATCAATCTAGTGTAATGACAACTAGATTCAATGTTTTTGGCCCCAATATGTTGTTTTCCATCATTGGATTTTCACAAAATGGACCAAAAACTATGACATATACCTTTCCTCAAAAGGATTCTTCATTGTCGAGTTCAATAACTAGGAAGATGTGGAGAGAGTTTTGAAAGAAGGCCCTTAGTTTTGGGGAAATGTAGGGCTCTTCATTACCCAATGGTTACTATATTTTCATGCCACATCAATGGTGGTCCTAATAATTCTAGTATGTATGAGGCTACCAAATATTCCACTTCCTTTCTAGAATCATAATGTTCTTAAGGAAATTGGGAACACTCTGGGGTCACTCAAAAAAATGGATCATGACAAAATTCTTAAAGGGGTAATTACTTTCGGTAGAATATGTATATAAAATGACCTAAGTAAAGGTCTACCAAACCACATTCAACTATATATATATATATATATATAATAATTCACTAGAACCAATTTTTGGATTATAAAAATATGGCATTTAGATCATGCCAATCTTGTTACTAAACATCACACATGAAGAATACATGCCCTAAGGAAAATAAGGACAAAAAAAATAAAATGGGCAACGTCCACAAAAAAAAAAAGGATGCAATACCTTTGACCCATATCTCATGGGAAAATAAGAAGAATAAATCACAAAGAACACTCCAAAACAAGATGAAGGGGATGCTCATATCGAGAATGGAAATGCAACCCACCAAGAAAAATGGCATAGAATCATAAGTGACTCATGAACTATAACAACAAAAAAAGTGGGGCATAAAAAGGACAGGATGGTGAGCACAAAGATATTTCATGCATCGAGAAGTTCATTTTCAGATAAAGAACTCCCATCGAAGATAACCAAAAGTGAACTAGAAATGGTTCCTACTGACCCGCCTTAGGTGGACGGAAAAATGTCCAGAAAAGGAAAGGAGAAAGAGAGCAGTTAAGTGATTACTATTACATTTAACTTTGTATGTTTTTGTAATCTTTTTTAGTTTTTTCTTATGCTCATAAGTTGAAAGAATTCTCTTACTGAAAGTGGTTAGAACGTAATTTTTTTCCCTTTTCAAAGTTGAATAAAATTACGCATTTTTTCCCTTCGAAAAAAAAAATGCTTCATAATATCTAAATTAGCATAAATAAGTCACTCACGCTCTCATTTTCCTATGTTTTCTACAATTTTTTGGTTGATTAATGATGAAGGGCTTGTAATATTTCTTTTTTTACATTAATCATATCTGTATTTGTATCTTTATCTATTTCTGGTGACTATCATAAGCCATGTTCAAGGTGGTATTGTTAGCGATGATAGTGACGAAAACTAGAGAAAGATACAAATGAATTAGATGCTTTTAAATAGAGAAAGATAGAAGAAGACTTCAAACAATTTTAGAGGTGCCTAAGAGGATTAACCTAATTTCCCTCTCCTCTTCCTAGTAAATTTTTTGTTTACCTAAATGTATACAATCTAGTGCTATCACCAATTTAGAAATAAATTCACCATTTCTTCCTCTTTCATTAAACATTAAATTAAATCAAGATTAATCAATTTCCATGCCATTATCTTTCTTTTAGAATTGAAATAAATGAAGATTAAACAATTATCATACCCTCGTTTTTATTTGAACATTAAAGTAAATCAAGAGTAAACTATTAATACTTATTGCTTCTCATTTGATTTAAATTTAAATAAAAAGTGTTTTCATTTATGTTTTTCACTTTATATTTGATCATTTTATATTAATTAAGTTAGCTAAGAAAGAAATAAATGAAGGAACATAAAACAACTTTGCTTACTTGCTTCCTCTTTTCATACTTAGTGATTAGCTTACTCACACTTCGAAAATTGATAAATGTGATATTTTTCACGCTTTGATGGATAGTTTTTTCACTCTTCACACTTTGATTGATATTTTTCTCATTATTGACTTTAGAGAAAGGCTTCAACATCATAGTCTAAAGTAGAAGAATCAAAATTCTACCAAAGGCACAACAATAGGTCTTGTTCTTTTTCATCTATTTACCCTTTTCACAATTTCATGATTATTTTTTGATTTACATGTATATAGCCATGAGGATATCAAGAGACTTATTGGCATTTTTATAGGAATATTTCAAACAAATTTCAAGGGTGCTTAATGGGCCTATCATCCGAATCGGATTCGTGAATGACTATCAAAGAACCATGACTAAATCGGGTTAAAAAAATCCTTGAAATTTCCAAAATAGTGATCAAAAACGCCTTCAATCAGTGGCCATGGCAGCCGATGCAAAACGACGAGGACCTCGGTCAAAGTGCGCTGACTGAGGCCCATGGGGACTGTGCAGGAGGTTAAAACAACCACTGGGAGCCCCGGATCAGGAAAAGGAGGTAGTTTTTGATGTGCGATTAGCACTAATCGTGTATCGCTATGCAAACAGGGCCAAAGTGGAAAGACTCGAGCACCTAGTTGCATGGAGGAACTGAAGGCACTCGAGCGGGAAAACAAAAGTGCTAAAGGACAAAAGGCGGGACCCGCACTCTAGAAAACTAGCAGTTTTCCTGGGACGCCCTTGAACGGTAAGCGGTTTTGGAGGAGAGCAGAGCGATCCCACTCAGTGATCGACGTGTGGCAGCGGAGGTGAGAGAAAAACTGTCGTGATCGTGTGTTATCGGTCAAGCAAGTTAACTGCGCCCGACGTGCGTACGACCTTGGATCTGGAGGAGCCAGATCGGAGGGCTGAGATGCGCCCGATATAGAGAAGTGGAATCAACAGGGAATTAAGTCGCGATTTAGAAGGATTTGAAATCTGTTGACCACCATGATGGAGAAAGAACGCATACAATTGAACCGACGAAACATGTTGGCGCCAATTAGATGGAGACACGTGGCCACTTCCCAAGCATTCATGCTGACGCCAAACAGGGAACTCCAAGCGCAACTACAGAAGTTGGATCAACGTAGGCGGGAGAGGAACTGAATAGGCAGAAAGACCGAATTGTTAAAGCCGTGAATAAAGACAATCGAAATAGAAAAAAGTAAGGGAAGGAAAAACCGAACCGAGAAGAGTCCAAGTGAGCAAGAAAGAGAGTGAATAGCGAACCCTGAGAGGAGGGCTGAACACAGTGAATAGTAAAGCCAAGCAAATGTGATAGAGGGCCGAGCTGACCACAGGCAACATCGAGCACCAGGGAGCTTGATATTCAAGCCTTCCCATCGAGGAATCTGTCTGGACTGAGTATCACATTTGGCTCTTTCCACTGTAGACCAAAGGTCACAGAGCTGGTAGGAAGGAAAAGAGTCTGTGAACTCCGAGTGGCTTAGGGAATCCAAGGACCACCCTACCAAGCAAAATCTGCTTCAGGAGAACTCACATTGAGTCCCTGTAATTGTAATTTCTCTGTTGTAAGACACAATAAAACAAGGCCAGCACTAAAAGCTGGACTAGAGACATAGCCCTAGAGAGTAGGGTGAAATCCTTCTTAAAAATTCATGTGTCTTTATTATGGTTACTGTATTTCTACATTGTCTTTTCACTCATTTTCCGTGTATTGGCAATTTGATCGATCCGTTGCTTAAATAACACAGAATGCACACCATCACATGAGTCTGTAATACCTTTTGTTTTAATAAATCTTCAACTTAGGTCACTCATAGGGTGATTATCAGATCAAGTGGTATCAGAGCTTTAGGCTATAAGGTTAGACAAGCTTGTGTTGGTTTAGCTATGAATGCTCACTAGATCAAAGCTCAAATTAGGAGAAGTAGAGCTGGTGGAAACTAATCCTGAAATTGGGAGAGTCTATTCTCAGAAGACAATGTTAGAAGAGGGTTCTATAGGGCCAGACCCTCAATTCATAGAAATTTTCCTAGCTATAAAGTCCATTGTAGAATAAATGCACAAGGATTTTAGAAAGCATAAGGATGAAGGTTCATCAAGTTCTAAACAAGAAAAAGAAGAAGATGAGTCTCATTCCCATGACCACTCCAAACGAAGGGGGAAATAGGAAATCTTTCTCACACACTCTAATAGCCCTGTGCATAATAAGAAAGTATATTTGATTAAGTTAGATGTTAAATTTGATTTGCCCATATATGATGGAGAGCTAAATACTGAAAATTTGGACAATTGGATTAGACAAATTGATGTGTATTGCAGGGTGCAAAACATAGACTCAGACAATAGTAAGATTTAGCTGGCAAGCCTACACCTAGGAGGCACTTCCTTGGTTTGGTGGGAAGGCAGAGCCCAAGCTGATATGAAAAGACATGGTAAGACCATCTCTGTCTAGAGTGAATTTGTTGCTGTAATCAAAAAGCAGTTCTATCCATTGGCCTGCATGAAACAAGCCATGATGACTTGGCAGAATCCTCAGCAGATGAAAGGGAAAAGTGTGTAAGGATATACTCAAGAGTTCAGAAAGAGAGAATTGATGTTGGGTATCTCATTATACTCACCAGAGACTCTATGAAGTATATTGGTGGTCTACACAGCTACATGAGGCATACCGTCCTCATGTTTAATCCCACTAGTATAGATGATGTATCTGTACAAGCTACTCACCTAGAAGCTAGAGGAAAGAATGGAAATCCAGAAGTTGGGGAACCATCCCAACCCACTGTAAGCAAGAGCAAGGAGAAAAGGAAGCAGAAGTGGAAAGTAAGGAACGCTAACACTACAGAAAAAGGCAATGCGTCATGCACTCATTGTAAAAAGGAGGGGCATGATGATAAGCATTGTTGGATTCTGCATCCAGAGCTGAGACCTAAGAAGTCTGAGGGCAAGAAGAAGAAGACTGCTACAACTATTCAGAATGATTTGGGGTCAGACTCGGGAAATGAAACAATCATTGCAGCCAAAGGTATACAAGGTGAGAATTCTGAAGCGTCTACTAATAATTCTGCTTAATCTGTTATTGATGAAGAATATGAGAGAAAAAGACACAAGCTTCTCCATATTTGAGTTATTTCCAAAAATCAAAAGATTGATACTCTGTTTGATAGTGGCTCACAAGTAAATATGATTTCTGAAGCAATTGTAAAGAAATTGGGATTAGCAACTACACCTCAGAGGAAACCATACCTCAAGTTTTCTTTTGGGTCAAACATTTGTAGATGAGATTGAGTTAGATGTAATTCCTTTAAATATATGTGGAATTGTTTTAGGAAGTCCCTACTTGTATGATAGAAAGACTATTTTCTATAGAGCTGAGGACAAGTATCTACTTGTTAAAGATGGAATCGAATACTTTGTAAGAGCTCATAAGCTCAAGAATAATTATACTCTCGTAAACTCAGAACAGATGAAAAGAACGATAAATTCATGTAAACAGTTCTTACTGATGGTTGTAAAGGAAAAGAAATTTGCTAAAACCAATGTATTTGAGGGATGTAATGCTGATCAGCAAGTTGATATAGAAAAGATTGTTTCAAAATATGATGTCTTATTTCAAGAACCTAAAGGTCTGCCACCCAAAAATGGAATAGTACATGATATTATTTTGTAGCAAGATGTTCCTTTTCCTAACATTGGGATGTACAGGTTATCTTCCTTAGAGAATGCTGAAATCAAGAAGCAGGTGTAGGAGTTGCTCAAGAAAGGGTTCATCAAGCCTAGCACATCACCATGTGGGTCACCCATTTTCCTGGTTAGAAAGAAAGATGGCTCATGGAGAATGTGCATTGACTACCGAGCACTGAATAAGATAACAATCAAAATTCGCTATCCCCTTCCTCGCATAGATGATCTTTTAGATCATTTGAAGGAAGTTGTTCACTTCAGCTTGCTGGATTTGCATAGTGGATACCATTAGGTCAGAGTTGCAGAGCAAGATGCATGGAAGACTGCTTTCAAAACAAAGTAGACATTGTATGAATGGCTGGTTATGCCTTTTCGCCTAACTAATGCTCTTGCTACTTTCATGAGATTAATGAATGATGTACTCAGACCTTTTCTTTATGATTTTGTTATTGTGTATCTGGATGACATTCGAATTTTTAGTAAAATGTGGGAAGAACATTTAAAGCATGTTAACCAGACATTAGATGTTTTGAAAAGCGAAAAACTTTATCTTAAACTCTCCAAATGTGAATTTGGAAAAAAGCTCTCTAAATTATTTGGGTCATATAGTAGGGGGAAGTGTATTGAAAATAGATTCCTCTAAAGTGGCAGTCATTGTAAACTGGCCTAAAGCCAAGTTTGCTACAGAAGTGAGAAGCTTCTTAGGAGTAGCACAATATTGGAGGAAGTTCATTTCAAATTTTTCCTCAATTGCAGCTCACTTACATGCTTTGAGAGGATTGAACAAGGTGTTTCAGTGGGGAGGCAAATAGTAGAAAGCCTTCAACACCTTGAAAGAAAATATTAGTACAACACCTATACTAGCACTGCCAGATCTACAAAGACCATTTGAGATCCAAACTAATGCTAGTGACTATGCCATGGGAGCAGTGTTCACACAGCACGGTAAACCATATGTTATCATTCTAGGACTTTTAATCCTGTAGTAGTTAACTATCCTACCTATGATAAAGAATTGTATGCATTAGTTCAGAGTGTGAAAAAGTGGAAACATTACTGAATGGGCAAAGAGATAGTAATACATACTGATCATCAGCCACTTCAATATCTA
This sequence comes from Pinus tabuliformis, assembly GCA_031772625.1. Classification (NCBI taxonomy): domain Eukaryota; kingdom Viridiplantae; phylum Streptophyta; class Pinopsida; order Pinales; family Pinaceae; genus Pinus; species Pinus tabuliformis. The sequence goes on from CM062805.1 coordinate 271,112,597, forward strand.
CACTCCCAAACTAAGTTGCAACAATCAAGACATTACAGATGGATGGGTTTTCTACAATAGTTTCATTTAGTCATCAAACATAAGAAGGACATACATAACAAAGTTGCAGACATGTTATCAAGACCCATTATAAATGCATCTACCATACATAAGCACAATTCTGTGATGCATGAAACCTACATAGAACATTATGCTCAGGACATGTACTTTCAAGATGTATATGCAACTTTGAGTCAAGGCAAAAGAGTAGAAGAATTGGACTATCATGTGAAGGACCGACTATTATATCATTATTGGAAATTCTGCATTCCACAAACTGAGAGAGTAAAGATAATTAGGGAAGCACACACTTCTCTGATATCAGGTCACTTTGGGGTAATTAAAATAGTTTCACAGTTGCAAAGGTTCTGCTATAGGTCGAAAATGAATGAGACAGTTTCTAGATATGTAAGGGGATGTGCTACGTGTGCTAAAAGAAAGCCTAGTAACAGAAAACTAGGCTTATACCCTCCATTACCAGTTTCTTCTCACCCTTGGGAAAGCATTTCCATGGATTTTGTTGGAGGACTACCTAAATATATGAAAGGCCGTGATTACCTATATGTTGTTGTGGATAGGTTCAGAAAAATGTGTATTTTGATACCCTGTAGTAAACAGATTACAGCTGAACAAACTACAAAATTATTCTTTGAAGATGTATGGGTTCATTTTGGATTACCCACTTCTATTGTATCTGATCGAGACACCCGATTTGTGGGAAAGTTTTGGTCAAGTCTGTGGGAACTAATGGACACCAAGTTAAAGAAAAGCACAACTTTTCATCGACAAACAAATGGCCAGACAGAAGTAGTTAATAGGACAGTGATCTAGATACTGAGAGGATATTGCAGCAAACACCATAAGCTTTGGGATGAACACTTTTGTTATGTGCAACATGCTTACAATAGAGCCAAACACTCTTCTACACAAAGATCTCCTTTTGAGACATGCTTTGGTTTCATACCAAGGTCTCCTTTGGATTTTGTCTTTGGTAAAGATACCATGGTTGATAGACACAGTGATGTGGAAAAGGCAACTAGGTTCATTGAATAGATCCACGAGATCCACCAGGCAGTACAGGAACAGCTGGAGAGGAGCCAGGCCAAGTACAAGGCTAGCCATGAAAAGCATTGGATGGAGCATAGTTTTCAAGTTGGAGACCAAGTCTGGTTGTATATTAGCCAGGACAGGATGCAAGGTCAAGGTAAAGAGCTAAAACCTATCAAGTATGGACCCTTCAGGATACTTGAGAAAATGAGTGAAAACGCTTTTCGCCTCGATCTGCCAGCTTACATGCACATCTACTCAATCGTAAATGCAAACTTTTTGAGGTTGTTCGAACCTTCAATTATTGAGGACCCTGAAGAGGAGAGTCAATTACCTTATGTTCATGATCTGCTACCCGAATATCTTAATGAGTTGCGAGAAGACACATTGCTCGACAGGAAGGTAAGGACGACGTGTAGTGGACAAGTGGAATACCTCGGGATTGGGCTTAAAGGTTCGAAGCCAAGTAGTGCAAAGTGGATTGAGATTGGACAAGTGAGACAACAGTTTACTCACTTAGTTGATGCTTGAAGAAAAGCAACCTTTGGTGGTCGAAAAGCTTTTTCAGTAGGGAGGTCATGATCCGAATCAGATCTATGAATGACTCTCAAAGAACCATGACTGAATCAGGTTAGACAAATCCTTGAAATTTCCAAAACAGCGATCGAAAATGCCTTGAACCAATGGCCATGGCAGCCGACGCAGAACTACAAGGACCTCGATCAAATCACGCTGACTGAGGCCCATGGAGACTGTGCAAGAGGCCAAATCAACCCCTGAGAGCCTCGGATCAGGAAAAGGAGGCAGTTTTTGATGCATGATTAGCGCTAATCATGCATCGCTAGGCAAACAGGGCCAAAGTGGAAAGCCTCAAGCACCCGGTTGCATGGAGGAACTGAAGGACCGCGGGTGAGAAAACAAAAGCGCTAAAGGACAAAAGGCGGGACCCACACTCTAGAAAACCTGCGATTTCCCTGGGATTCCCTTGAACGGTAAGCTGATTTGGAGGAGAACGGAGCGATCGATGCATGGCAGTGGAGGTGAGAGATAAACCACCATGATTGCGCATTATCGGTCAAGCAAGTTAAACATGCTTGAAGTGCGTACAACTTTGGATCTGGAGGAGCTAGATCGGACGGCTGAGATGCGCCCGATAGAGAGAAGTGGAATCAACAGGGAATTAAGCTGTGATTTAGAAGGATATGGAATCTGTTGACCACCACGATGGAGAAAGAACACATAAAAATGAACTGACGAAGCATGTTGGCGCCAACTAGATGGAGACACATGGCCACCTCCCAAGCATTCATGCTGATGCCGCACAAGAAACTCCACAAGCAGCTACAAAAGGTGGATCGACATAGGCGAGACAGGAACTGAATAGGCACAGGGATTGAATGGCTAAAGCCATGAATAAAGACACTCGAAGCAGAAAAAATTAAGGGAAGGAAAAACTGAATCGAGAAGAGTCCAAGCGACTAAGAAAGACAGTGAACAGTGAACCCTGAGAGGAGGACTAAACACAGAGAACAGTAAAGCCAAGTAGAGGTGACAGAGGGCCGAGCTAACCACAAGCAGCATCGAGCACCAGAGAGCTTGAAGATTCAAGCCTTCCCATCGAGGAATCTGTCCACACTGAGCATCACATTTGGCTATTTCCACTGTAGAGCAAAGGTCATAGAGTTGGTAGGAAGGAAAAGAGTCTGTGAACTCCGAGTGGCTTGGGGAATCCAAGGACCACACTACCAAGCAAAATCTGCTTCAGGAGAACTCACATTGAGTCCCTGTAATTGTAATTTCTCTGCTGTAAGACTCAATAAAACAAGTCCACCACTAAAAGCTGGACCGGAGACATAGCCCTGGAGAATAGGGTGAACTCCTTATTAAAAATTCTTGTGTCTTTATATTGCTTACTATATTTCTCTGCTGTCTTTTCACTCATTTTCTGTGTATTGGAAATCTGATCGATCCGTTGCTTAAATAACATAGAACACACACCATCACATGAGTCTGTAATACCTTTTGTTTTAATAAATCTTCAACTAAGGTCACTCATAGGGTGATTATCAGATCAGCCTAACCAATATGAATTTCATTCTTTATCTAATTTCCTTGTTCTCTTTCAAGTAGAATTATTGTTTACCTAATTTCATACAATTAAGTTTTATTAATCAATTAAAAATGAATTCACAATGCCTTCTTCTTTGGTTAAACATTGAAGTAAACCAATAATAAATCACTAATGCCTATTGCTTCCCATTTGCATTTGGATGGAAAGAAAAATATTGTTTTCATTTATGTTCTTCACTTTCTATTGGACTATTTTATATTAATTAAGGTAGCTATGAAAGAAAGAAATAAAGGCATATAAACCAACTTTTCTTACTAATTTCCTTTTCTCATATTTAGTGCTTAGCTTACTCACACTTAAAATAATCGATAAATGCAGTAAATGCAGTAAATTTAGTCTTTCTTGTGCCAAGGTAAATAGTTAATAAAATTAAATACTAGACTGGTTAATAAGAATTTATCTTCTTCCTTTTGCTTATTTCCGAAAAAATTGTGTGATGACTCCACTTTGTTATATTTAGTCATTCAATATTTACAAATCATACTTTAATAATAAGTTAATATGTTCACTAGAAACTATCATTTACCTACTTCGCCCCTCTATTTAAATCAATTAACCCTCTAGAGAGAGGGTAATCATCCAACCTCTTCCTCCCTATTTGAAAATACACATTTCTCCCCATTTTACCTAAACCCATATATGTTGGAATTTGACAACTAGTTGTGTAAATATGTGTAAAACTTATTTTTACTACGAAGTTGGTTTTATACCGTAACAATAGTTATGTAACGAAGGACATTCTTATAAAATGAAGAATGCCCAAACTATTGTAATCGAGGAGAACCATTATTGATTTAATAGAAAATCCAATCCCTTGCCCCGTGGATGCTTCCTCGACACACTATCAAGGTTTTACCATGTAAAATCCTATGTTTACTTGTGTCATTCTTTTGGTTTCAAATCAGCTATTTAGTTTCATTTCTTTCCTATTTGATAAACCACTCAAACCAACAAGTGGTATCAGAGCATTTCGTTCATTCAGGAAGTTTGATTGAAGGAGATATCCCGTATGAAGCAGTTTTTTATTTAAAGTCACCAATTGAAGTGTCGGTAAGAGCTAGAAAGGAAGAACGCTTCGACTGAATCTGTCAAAGCCAAAAAAGAAAATGCTGCGTCTATCTAGTGAAAGGATTAAAAAAAAAATGTGCATGAATTATACCACTCGATTGTTGAATTCTGCCGCTGGAAAGAAAACGAGAAAAAAGGGAAAAGTGCCTTTTTTTTGCAGCAGCTGGTTTCTTTGGATTCTTTGCAAAATACTGTTTTTTTTTTTAAACGGTTGTCTTTCTTTGCAGAAAATTGTTTTTTTTTAATGGCTAGCATCAGTTGAATTGTCTACATGTGTAGAGGGTGAAGGTTGCCATCAGTTAAATAAAGAAAGTTCTTGCAGTTAGCAGAAAGTCAAGTGAGCAAAAAGCCACGTAAAAGCTGGGTAATTTATTTTGCAGAAAAAATTATTAAAAAAAAACATATTTTTTTTTGGCTCAAAAAAAAAGAAAAAACAGTGGAATATTTTTTAGAAGTTAAGAGTAGGGTTTCATTAAGGAAAGGAAAACAAGTTTTTTTCGAGTGAAGTTTGTTGAAGGGTATGGCTGAAGGGTGCTCAAAATTGTAGAAAGGGAATTTGTGAAGTATTTTTCGAGAAAAGGGTTTCATTGAAGAACGAAGGTTTTGTCCATGAAACTAAAATTAAAGAATTTTTTTTAAAGAAAACCCTTGTAGATTTTCAACCAATTTGAAGAATTTTTTTTTTTGGAAAGGAACAAAATTCTGAATTTTTTTTTCTTTAGTAGCAATAATTGAAAACCGTTGTTGGAAGAAGACAAATCAATTTTTTTTAAGAAACCCCAGATGAAAGACTAAAACCCTAGGAGGAAAGAAATGGCCAAGATGATGAATGCAAAGTTCGAGGTGGATAAATTCACCCGCAAGAACAATTTTTCTCTATGTAAACTGATAGTTAGGGAATTGTTGGTGCAACAAGGGTTGCACAAGGCATTGGACAGGGTGAGTAAGAAACTTGCAAGCATGACATATTAATACTGGGAGGATTTCGATGCCTGAGCTCTCAGTACCATCAAGTTATGGCTGGCAGATGAAGTTCTCTTCAACATTATTGAAGAGAGTACAACTGCAGGTTTATGGGAAAGATTGGAAAAGCTATATATGAAAAAATCATTAACCAATAGAAGTTATTTGAAAAGACAATTGTACAGTCTATGGATGAAGGAGGGTACAAAATTTGTAGGAACATTTAAAAAGTTTTAATATACTTATATGCCAATTATCAGATATGAAAGTTAAAATTCAAGAAGAAGATAAAGCTATAACCTTCTTGTGTTCTCTACCCAAGTCGTGGGACTAGTTCATAACTTCAATTAGTTTGAGCACCGCTGATTCTTTGAAATTTTAATCAGTTGCGGGAGCTCTCTTATGTGAAGAAGTACGAAGGAAATCCAGTACTGAAACAACTGCACCATCAGTCATGATAGCTAAAGGATGGTCAAAGGAAAAAGGAGAAAAAAGGGGATCTTCCAGATCAAAATCAAAGGGAAAGAAGTGTAAGGTGAAATGTTGGTACTGCAATAAAATTGGACACCTCAAGAAAGACTGTTGGAAATAGAAAGAGTCTGATAACCCAAAGAAGGAAGAAAATCAGGTTGATTCAAGTATAATAGATGATGTTTTATCTGTTGAATAATTATGTATGATAGATGAAACTTTACCTGTATGTAATGTCTCTCATGATTTTGAAAGTTGGCAATTAGACTTTGGTGCTTCTCATTACATGTGTCCACACAAAAATTGGTTTATTTCGTATGAAGCTGTAAATGGTAGTTCTGTGTTTATGGGTAATAATGTATGATGTCATATTGTTTGGATGGGAAAGATCAGGATTAAAATGTATGATAACACAATTAGATCATTAACTAGTGTTAGACATGTACCTGAATTGAAGAAAATTTTGATTTCTTTGGGAGTGTTGGATTCAAATGGATATAAGTTTACAGGTTAGAATGGAGTGCTAAAAGTCTCTAAAGTCACCTTGGTTGTTATGAAAGAAGAAAAATTTGGAAATATTTACACACTCAAAGGAAGTACTCTGGTCAGTGAAGTAACGATTGTGTTAGAGAAAGAAGAAGAAGGTACTCTCCTATGTCATTAGTGATTGGGTCACATGAGCGAGAAAGGTCTTGAGGTACTAATGAAACGTAAATTACTTCTTGTTTTGAAATCCTTCAAGATGGATTTTTGTAAACATTGTGTGTATGGAAAGCAATGTAAATAGATGTTTAAAACTAGACATCATAATAGTAAAGAAATTTTAGACTACATTCATTCTGATTTATGGACCATCTCCTGTTGTATCATATGGAGGTGCTTTATATTTTTTAACGTTTATCTATGATTTATCCCATAAAGTTTGGGTCTTTATGTTGAAAAAGAAAGTTTATGTATTCAATGTCTTTAAACAATTTAAGGAAGTGGTAGAAAAAAGAACAAGGAAATCAATTAAATGTTTAAGAACTAACAATGGTGGTGAATTTACTTCTCTATAATTTGAACAATATTGTAAGGATGAAGGAATTGTTAGACACAAAATTGTTGTTTATGCTCCTTAGAAAGATGGTGTTGTTGAACATATGAATGAGACTCTTATGGAAAGAGCTAGAAGCATGATCAATAATACTAACCTGCAAAAGGAGTTGTGGGCAGAAGCAGTATCCGCTGCTTGTTATTCAGTTAACAAATCACTTTTAGTAGTAGTTAATTGTAAAGTTCTTGAAGAAGTTTGGTCAAGTCAGTCTTGTGATTATTCACATTTAAGGATATTTGGTTGTGATGCCTATGCTCTTATTCCTAAAAATCAACATTCAAAATTAGACCGAAAATTGAAATGTTATGTTTTTGTTGGGTATGAATAGGCAATGAAAGGGTACAGGTTGTGGGATCCTACGTCGTGGAAGATAGTCGTTAGTAGAGATGTAAATTTTGATGAATCTTCTCTTTTAAACCCAAATGTTGAAAGAATTGAACAGGAACGGGTATCACCAAATCAACAAATTCAGTTGGAGGCTAGACCTTTTCTTGAAAGTCAAAAGGAAGGAGAGACTTATGGAGGAAAAGGTGTTGAAGATACAAAGGAAGTTGTTGAATTTTCTGAACCAATTCAGCAACTAGTCACTCTAAGAAGGTCTACAAGGGAAAGAAAAACTCCCAAAAGGTATGAATATTCTGCTTCATCTTTTGCTTTGATTACTGAAGATGGGGAACCTTCTTGTTATCAGGAAGTAGTAGATGAAACAGATAGTTTAAAATGGAAAATGACTATGGAAGACGAAATGGATTCCTTAGCCAAGAACAATACCTGAGATCTTGTAGAACTTCCTCAAGGGAGAAGTGTTGTTGGATGAAAATGGGTCTTCAAATTGAAACAGAAATTTGATGGAAGTATCGAAAGGTATAAGGCGAGACTGGTAGAAAAAGGGTATTCTAAGGTTAAAGGTATTGACTTTCGTAAGATTTATTCACTAGTTGTAAAACTTGTTTCTATTCGTATCGTGTTGCCATTAACTACATTACTTAACCCTAAGTTAGAACAGTTAGATGTTAAAACAACTTTTCTACATGGTGATTTGAATGAAGAGATATATATGGAACAACCAGAAAGTTTTGTACAAGGTCGCAGTAGAAGATTAGTTCGCAAGATCAGGAAATCATTGTATAGCCTAAGGAAATCTCCTAGGCAATGGTACAAGAATTTTGACTCCTTCATGGTGATCCAAAAATTTATTAGAAGTGAGTATGATCATTGTGTATACTTCAGGGGTTTCAGTGGCATATTCATTATCTTACTTTTGTATGTGGACGATATGCTTGTTGCAAGAAAAAGCATGGAAGAGATTAACAAGTTAAAGGCTCAGCTCTCTAGGACATTTGATATGAAAGATCTTGGAGCAACAAAACATATGTTGGGCATGGAGATACACAGAGATAGGAAAAATGGTAATCTTTGGTTATCACAATAGAAGTATGTGGATAGAGTACTTGAAAAGTTTTGTATGAGCAATGTGAAACTTGTTAATGTTCCATTAGCTTCCCATTTTAAGCTTTGTTCAGTTTTGAGCCCTAGAATTGACGAATAAAATTAATATGTTTCTGATGTACCATATTCAAATGTTGTAGGCAACTTAATGTATGCGATGGTATCTACAAGAGCTAACATTTCACATGCAGTTGGAGTTGTCAGCAGGTTCATGGAAAATCCATGTGAAGAACATTGGCGAGGAGTGAGATGGGTTCTTTTATATCTAAGAGGCACAAGTGACCATTGCATCATCTTTAATCATAGTGAAGGATCAATCTCTGGATATGTAGATGTTGATTACGCAAGTGATTTGGACAAAAGGAGATCTACTACATGTTATTTCTTTACTCTTGTAGGTGGAGCAATTAGATAGATGTCAAAGCTTCAAGAAATAGTTGCGTTGTCCACTACCAAAGTAGAATATATAACTACTTTAGATGCCAGTAAAGACGCAATCTGGTTAAAGGTCTACATGATGAGATTGGAAGGTTGCAGGAGAAAGTGAATGTACTCTGTGACAGTCATAGTGCTATTCACTTGGCTACAAATCCGACTTATCACAACAATACCAAGCAGATGTAAGGTATCATTTTCTGAGACATGTGATCAATGGGAGAAAAGTATCTCTCAAGAAGGTACATACAGGGGACATAATCACCAAGCCCGTTACAATAGAGAATATGCAATGGTGTTTAGCTTCTTTTGGCTTGAAGAAGAGATGATGAATAGGCATGGGCAAGGGATTAGGAAAACTGTTGTGAAGGTGGATTTTGTTAGAATTTGACAACTAAATCTGTAAATATGTGTAAAAATCGTATTTGCTGCCAAGTTGGTTTTATACCGAAACAGTTATGTAACAGATAAAATGATGAAAAACTGAACTATTGTAATCGAGGAGAATCATTGTTTATTAATAGAAAATCCAATCGCTTGCCCCATGGATGTTTCCTGGTTTTACCATATAAAATCTTGTGTTTACTTGTGTCATTCTTTTGGTTTCAAATCCGTTATTCAGTTTCATTTCTTTCTTGTTCGATTAACCACTCCAACTAGCGATATATAATTTCAAAATAAATCTAACTAAATACAACCCATGTGTTAAGTTTCATACATGCACTATCATTAACTTTGAATATTAATATTTCCACCCTAAAGTATATCTCATTATATCCATGCATGCTCTTTCATTAACTTTGAATATTAATATTCCCACCCTCAAATATATCTCATTGTATTCATGCATGCTCTATCATTAACTTTCAATATTTATATTGTCGCCCTAAAGTATATTTTATTGTATACTTTATAATCAATTTTCAATATTAATACTTCCATTGTAAAATAGACCATACTATACTTTATAATCAATTTTCAATATTAATACTTCCAGTGTAAAATAGATCTCAAAATAAAGTTTACCATCAGGCTCAATAATAAACTTTTGTTACTCTTCTCTATTTATTTATTGTGATAGAAAATGATACTACAATCATTAAATGAGGAAAATAAAAAGAAGGGAAAAGAGCCAAAATTAAGAATATGGAAACCATAACCAATTTTGTTTTCTACTAATTGATGGTAAAATTTTGATGGATCTTTTTTATGGTTTAGGAAGGACCTAATATATTTTTAATAATTATTGGATAGTGGATGAATGAGGAATGTTTTTTTATCTTAAAATGGTAATTCGGTAAAAGTGAAATGATGTCGATCTACCTCTTCTCACTTATAAAGCACATCATCAATTATCATGTTATAATTTTATCAGCATGTTCACACTTATAAGGCTTTAATTTTATCAGCATGTTCACACTTCTAAGGCTTTAAAAATAAGATTTTAATATTTATTATAGAAATATTGAGATAAAACTTCAGTTTAATTTGTTAAATTGTGATTTTTATAAACAACATGTTCAATTAATATTTTTATGCAATACATTGATTTTGCAACTCCAAAAAAATGATGTGGTTTTATATTAGTTCAAATATATACATAAGTAAAATAAAATTGTGTGCAGTTATTCATATCTTATATTTTTATGCAATACATTGATTTTGCAACTCCAAAAAAATGATGTGGTTTTATATTAGTTCAAATATATACATAAGTAAAATAAAATTGTGTGCAGTTATTCATATCTTATGGCTGGCATTTGGTTGCGAAGTAGTCAATATGGTTTACAATTTCTTACTAGTATTGACTTATACTATATTTTATACATACCCGGTGTAAACATGCCAAGAATGATTAAAATTCGATAACCTGTAATGGTTACAACACAAGTTAAATTACTCACATTTCCTTTATCATTCTTGAAACAAACCCATTAATATTTATAACAAAACATGATAGCGCAAAAAAATCAAATAAGATATGCAATAAAAACAATGCACCCCAAACATGAAGCTGGATAATTCATATTAATATATATACAAATATTGTATAACTTTTAAATCACCTTCTACTTTTTTATAATTTATTTATATTTAATAACTCTATTTATGGAAAACCCTTCATTGTTTAAATTGTTTTTTTTAATAAATATAATCATCGATACCATCCCATCCCAATGTTGTAATTTATTTATAACCCATCTCTATCTCTACAGTGAGTTGAACGCATATCATGGAACAGTTGTACACACTACAGGACAGCTGAACTGAGTTAAACTAACGCTTACATATTATTAAGTATATTGAGTATTTCGAAGGAATGAAATCGGTAAAACTAGTCACCCTCAAGGAGGGTAGGATTATTTCGGACAAATGAAAGGACAAACAGAAGGAAGAAACTAATGCCATAAATACCTACAATAAGCAAAATCGCACTGAGATTTCAGACTATGGAGGCATGCACATGATTTTCCAATTGAGAGTCGCTACTCTTGAGAGGCTCATACTCGCCAAGGTTCCCTTCTAGGTCATCAGACAAAGAGGATTTGTCTATGCTTTCGTGGTGGTAAGATTTGCACACAAAGTAAAACACGCTCTGTGTCAACAGCCCCATCAAGTGAACAAGAGAAAGCAACCCCACAAGGACTGTGCAATACACGGCCTTCGCAGCACTGCCCACACCATGGCGGTCTCCGTTAAGTACAGCATACGCGAAAACCCATCCAATAATTCCGACGGATAAGAGGTAAAGAATGTCCAGCGAGAAGGCCATGGTCCGCCGTCCCTTGTTGAGATCCCTGCTCTTCCTTATGGGCCGTACGACGGATTTGTCCTCCGGCATGGTTGAAAAGCAGGCGAGGTACCTCACCATGCCTAGAGACAAATACCCACAGACGACGAAGGCGGTTATAACATACTCGCCAAATTCATAGACCGCCAAATCCATATTGAAAAATACAACGGTGCATACGAACTGGAAGAATACAAGTACGAAAAACGCGAGGAAAATTAGGGCGAGGCGTTTCCAAGCCCTCACAACGATGCTCATAACACAAGCGTAGGAAATTTCCTTTGACGCATATATAGAGGCCATGGTATACACCGCAGACGCTGCAGACATCAACGAAAAGCCCAAAACGAATATGGCATAGACCGCCATAAGAATGAGTAGCTCCGCCCTTTCCTTAGTGATCCCCTGGCCGGCCGGGCTGGTGGTCTCCATCAGAGTAGGCATCGCATTCCAATGCGAGAGCACATATCGGATGACCAAACGGCCCCACAGAATTGCAAAACTGAGGGGGAGAACAAGACTCAGGGCGAGCCACTCCAGCAATTTAGCACGGGAGCGAAATATCTTGAAGGCCTCTTTAAAGATTCCCGTGAAGCTAAGGGAGTGGAGATCCTCTGGTTCTCGATCCATTGCTTTGCTCTGCTCCGGACGCCGACACCAGCAAAACTTTCTTCTTTCTCTGCAAAATTCTTGGTACGCAAGAATAAATATTGTCTTCTTGGCCCCGTGCGTATAAATAGATGGAATGGTAATGTAAAGCGTGAGAAGGTACACCTCAACTTCTTTCCCGTAAACAAAAGATTGGGACGAAATGCGCGCGGTGGTTCCTGTGTGCGGCTGTTCTTAACTATTTTAATTGCGCGGAGACTTTAGTTTTTTTTATTCAGATCAGCGACACTCTGTGTTTAACTATGCCATTGCTCAAAGACTGGAACTTAGGAAAGTAGAAGAGAACTGGATTTAGAGAGCTAGTGTGCATGAGAGTTTTATTCCTGTGTGGTTGTTCTTAACTATGTTAATTGCGGGTAGACTTAGCTTTTTCTTTATCCAGATCAGCGACACGGTGTGTTTAACTATGCCATTGCTCAAAGTCTGGAACTCAGGAAAGTAGAAGAGAACTGGATTTAGAGAGCTAGAGCGCATGGGAATTCTATTATTGAGCAGACAGTTAACGGCTATTTGAGGTGGTCATCACATGTAGATTACAGTCAGTTCACAGCAGTAATGTTTTGCATGAGATGGTCAATACTTCCAAGAGTTTATATATAGATATATATATCTCAAATTATTTTGGCTTTATTTTATAGTATGATGTGTAATTTTGTACTGTAAATCAAAATTAAAAGAAATTAAAAATTATATATATATAAATAATATCTTTACAAGTGAAGTAAAGAAATTAAATATTTGTGATTTATATTAGATCTATATTTAAAATAAAATTATATTAATTTAATTACAATAATTTCGTATTTTTTTTAATAGTATTAGTAATCTTTTGAAAAATGTATCATAAATTTTTAGTATACAATTATTATATAATTACTTTTACATTGTGTTTTTATAATATTGATAATTTTTTGAAAAACAATTGGATAAAATTTTATTAGACAACTTGTATAATAATTAGTTTATTTATGAAGTGTGAAGCATTAAATCTCTTAAGTTGTATTTAATAAAAAAAATGCATTTTAAATGAATTGATTCTTTTAGGCAAATTACAAAGAAATTTACAAGGAAGGTCATAAAAATAGCAAACTATAAATTAATTTTATAACCTTAACTTTATAATCTCTCAACTTTACTTGAGTACTGTAACAAGAATTATACTATTACTTTGTTTCTTATAAGGTTAGATGATCCAAAATATAAAATTCATAATTTACAAAGTTGGAATAGAATATTTATTTACTTAAAATATTTAATTAAATATTGGAGACATTTAGAAATAGAATATTATTCTAAAAGATATGACATCTAGAATAATGTCGTATCTTAGGCTTCAATTTAAGACTAGAGTTAGTAGATTGGTTAGAATGACATTTATTGTAAATGGACACTTATTAATTTAATAAGTAGTCCATAACTAGAATAGGTTAGGAAATTAAGCTTATATATAGTGTTGGAGTGTGTGTGTAAACTCTTGTGAAATTAATATGTAATTTCTTTTCTAATTAATAAAATTGTGTGTCTCAGGACACTTCTGCCATTATTGTGGTATCAAAACAACAATAATGCAACTAATGTGATGAGGAAATTCTAGCTGTACAAGTTCTTGGAAAACTCCATTGAATTGATCAACAAATAATTGGTATGGAAATGGTCCAGTTTTTTGTTTAAAAAGAAAAGAAATTTTATTATTGATTTTAGATTTTTAAATCTGAAAATCACATCTTATTATTATCAAAAATTTGCCTCTGTATCTTGAATTTCTGTTATCTGCTCGGCTTCAACATGCTGGTTAGCCATGATAAGCACATCCTCCACTATCAGATCTATCCCACTTGCAACCGTCATATCTCCTGATTACCTTAGGCAATCCTCATTCTCAAACTGTTGTCTTTTCTTTCTTTTTTTTTTAGCTCTCGGCCTAGCAATTCTAGTTCTTGAAGCAAACCCAATTGTTTTCTTTCCAGTTCCATCCCTGGATCTCACAACAGCTGGAGTCCCTCTGTCCTTGGAAAGAACGAATTTCACCTGGTCCTCTGTTACAGTGACATATTCTCTTTTGCCAAGCCCTCGGCTGGAAATATTTAGAATCCATCTTGAAGTAAATTTATTGCAACTTCATGTTCTGGGATAAGAAATGCATGTGATGTATGTGCATTCTCCAAGTACCACAATGTATCATGTTTATTTTTGGGTTGATTTTCAATGCCACTACAAGTTTTGACACAACATCTTTAGGGTTTACAACAAGTCTTAGATCCGCACGGGATAGCTCGTTTTTGCGTGGATCCAGTTTTTTTTAGGGTGAATTTTGCAGCAGAGGTCAAGCTTTGAAAGCCACGGAGAAAAGGATGCTTGGAAGTAACGTTATTCAAGATAAAGTAAACTTGGGTGGTTGCTGGCATTTGGAAATTTAATTACAATGATGGCGCTATTGAAATCTGATGATCCAAAGTGAAATTCGGCATTGAGGGATGCCTCCATGATTCAACGTGCAGTTTATTGAGATTTGATTCCTTTATTCCGTATGTGGGAGATGATTCCACAAACAACAAGTGATTGTGTGGAACAATACCAATCTTAGCATAAGTTTTTATTTTACCGTTTCTTCCATCGGCGTTGCAAAAGTCTTGATCGGTGTTCTGAGGTTGCCACAAGAAGGCATCCATTACAGCGATGATTGTCTGAGAATTGCATACTGGGTTGATTAGTTTTCAAATAGTTTGACTTGTGATTGCAGAATAGTGTGGTAAGGATTGGTATCATTCAAATGTTGATGCCAGTTTATGATTATAGTAAACAAAGTTGATAACAGTCTCAGTTGAAAGTCAAGGCTTGATTTATTTTTAAATATTGTATTTACCATATTATTCTGTCAAAAATTAGTGAGAGGGTATTGAAAATTAAAAATTTTGTAATTTTTGGAGTAATAAGGAGATTCTATCTGTAATTTTTTTATTTGGAGAGATAAGGGCGATATTGTAACTTAAAGTAATGTTTTACTTTGAGGGGGGGTTAGAGTACATTTTTCATAAAACTTTGCAAGGATTGTAAATCAGTCAAATTTTGAAAGATTTCATTGTAAAATTCCTAAGAGAAATTGATTAGAGCCAAGTGCAAAACTCAGTCATTTTTCTCCTTCAATGACTATATGATGGTCAATGACTATATGATGGTCAAGGCCAAGCCCTGATAGATCATTTTTTGCATAGGTTGTTTTATGTGACGTGTTGTTCATCTTTCCCTTGCTTGATTCTTTTTAATGCAAAGCTTCAAACCTACAATGTCCATGCTTATTAATCTGTTTTCTGATTCTGATAAGCTTGAAGGGGTAAAATCAGACAAGACATGGAAACGTCTCATTGAAAGCACTCTAATATATAATGAATTGTGGCAGGACATATGTGATGGAGACATTAAGCCTAATAAATCTACAAATGTAAGTTCACTTGCAAAATGGGAAGTTAAAAATGTCAAGGCACTAGCTCTTATAAAGTCTTCAGTGAATGATGAGATGTATATTCATATTGAAAACTCCTCAGATGCATGGACTGCTTTGTGTACTTTCAAAGATCTATTTGATACACAACCTAAATAAAAAAATGTTGATCTATAACTTAAGTTGCTTCAACAAAAACTAGCTGAAGAAGGAGATGTCCTTGAGTATATCTCCAAACTTAAAAATATTAAGCAAGAAATAGTAAACTCGGATTTCCAAAATTAGATATAGTTTCATGACTACAATTCTAATTGCTGGATTTCCTTCTTCTTACATGAATTTGTTGGAAACTCTACAAGTAACCAGAAAGTTAGATAAATTAAAGTTTGATGAGCTAAGTGAGATGTTGCTCAACACGGAAAAAGCTTTTGGGAAGAAGAAACAAGGGGAAGATTTCTTCTTCACACAGGCCAGCACAAGTAAATCATCAACTGACAATTCTATAGGAAGAGGACATTTCAATCCACATCCAGCAGCACATAGTGGACAAGGTCGTGGAAGACGCCAAAATACAGGAAACTTTCAAGGAAGAGGAAACAGTTAAGGCAGAAGAAACTTTCAAAACAAAGGCAACTTTCAAGGCAGAGGAAATAGCCAAGGAATAGGTCAAAGTCAAGGTAGAGGTACAACTCAAAATAGAGGCCAAAGCAGAGGTAGAGGATAGTATCAAGTAAGAGGTAGAGACTTGAATCAAATTGTATGCAGAAGATGTAACAAAGTGGTCCATTTTTCAGAAGATTGTAGAGCTTCCATTGATAAAATTATAAAGTTTCATCAAAACACAACTCAATTTGCCACTGATCAAGATAATGATGGCTCATAATATTTCTTCACATCAAGTCAAATATAAGAATCAACAACATTAGTTTCCGTTTTTTTCAAAGTGATTATGAAGATGCATGGATTTTAGATATAGGAGCAACTTAACACATGACTTTTCGACAAGACTTCTTTTGGAACTTCCAGCCATGCCACTTGAATTCAATCTTTCGTGCTTATGATACAAAACATACTCCTTATGGACAAGGTGTCGTTAAAGTTTATCTTTCTAACATTGGAGAAAGATTGATTTCAAATGTATGGTATGTACCCACCTTTAAAAGGAATTTGTTGTCTTTAGTCTCGATCCAACAAGCCAAACATCAGGTGGTTTTGGAGGATGGCCTAGTTAAAATAAATTCAAACAAACAAAACATGAAAACAATGATGATAAGATATGAAAATGGAAAAATGTTAAGGATGAAAGGGACAATTATTCCAAAGAATTCTGACTTTACAAGGGGAACAAGCACAAACATTTCACCTATCAGATTATGGCATGTGAGATATGGACATCTAAGCTTTGACAGTCTCTCTCAACTGCAAAAACAAGGAATGGTTAAGGGACTTCCTACCTTCAAGAAAGAAAATGCAAGATGTGAAGCTTGCATTTATGGAACACAAAGTCGAGAGACCTTCCCGACAAGTTCATGGCAAGAAAACAAACATTTGCAATTAGTACATAGTGACATTTATGGACCCTTGCAAGCTTCTCTAGGAGGTTACAAATATTTCTTACTCTTTATTGATGATTTCAGCATAATGACATGGGTTTACTTCTTGAAGCATAAGTCAAAGGAATTTGAAAAGTTTAAAACTTTTCGTAAACTTGTTGAAAATGAAGTCAAAGAAAATATTGGCACTCTTAGAACTGACAATGGAGGAGAATTCACTTCAAATGAATTCCAAAGTTATTGCAGACACAATGGGATCAAGCGACATCTTACAAATGTCTATACTCCATAGCAAAATGGAGTAGTAGAAAGAATGAATCTTACTTTGTTAGGAATGGTGAGTTCTATGTTAACTTTTAAAAAGTTAAGTCCTATTTATTGGGCAGAAGCAATCCATATAGTTGTTCACTTAAGGAACAGGTCTCCCACTGCTTCCTTGGATGGAATCACACCTTATGAAGCATGGTCTGGTTTCACACCTAAAGTTAAACACCTTAGGGTTTTTGGTTCCTTGTGTTATGCCTTAGTTCCAAAATAAAAACAAACTAAGTTTGACTTGCGAAGTTTGAAATGCACAATGATTGGATATTCGGATGAGAAGAAAGGGTACAAGCTTCTGTAAATGGGAAATTTGTTGTTAGCATAAATGTATTTTTTGATGAAACTGAGTAAGAGTGTTGAAGAAATAGAACGTCTTCTTCAAAAATTTGAAACAAAAGGAGATAAAAGAAAATCAAACATTCATAGTCAACCAAATTCACAAAATTGGTATGAACTTGATTTTCCTTCCTTTGAAGATGATTCATCTAGTCTGTCTACTTCACCAACATAGTCTGGGTCATCTAGCAGTTCATTAGAATCTCCTAGTAGTTGTAGTTCTTCTCACAATGATTCTCTGCCCCCAGAATCTGCAGTTGATCAACATACCTTGGTTTACATTAATCCTCTTTATAATGATGGAGACTTTTCAGAATCTCAAACAAGTGAACATCAATTGCCGAAATGGGTTGTTCAACTCTTGAAAGATGTAAGGCTAGATGAGAAAAATAAAATAGGAACAAGGGGGTCCACCAGGAATGAAGGAAATTTTTCCTTGATCAGGAATGATGTTATTGAACCCTCCACATACGAGGAGGAAATAAAATATAAAGAATGGAAACAAGCTATGATTGAAGAATATAAGGCAGTTCAAGACAACAACACTTGGAAACTTGTTGATTGTCCTCAAAATGTTAAACTGGTCGAAAGAAAATGGGTTTACTTAATTAAGTACAACCAAAATGCAGAAATCGAAAATTACAAAGCTAAACTTGTGGCTAAAGGTTTTGCACAACAGGAAGGTATTGATTATGAGGAGAATTTTTCTCCTGCAACAAAATGGAACACCATCCACTTAACACTCGCATTAGCAGCACAAAAGGGATATAAAGTGCATCAGATGGATGTAAATAGTGCTTTCCTTAACATATATTTAAAGGAAGATATATATATGACACAACCACCAAGTTTTGAAATTGAAGGGCAAGAACATAAATTCTATAAACTAATTAAGGCTTTATATGGGTTAAAACAAGCTCCATGAGCTTGGTATGCCAAAACGGATGAATACCTTCGAAAGGTTTCCTTTCAATGAAGTAAATCTGATGATCCTTTGTATGTATGTCAACAAGGTAAAAATCTGGTGATTCTTCTTGTGTATGTAGATGATTTGATCGTTACTGGAAACAATGATGATCATATTGTACAGGTGAAAAAGGAGTTACATGCAGGTTTTAAGATGACAGACTTGGGATTACTTCACTACTATCTTGGAGTTGAAGTATTCCAACGTCCAGATCATATTTTCATTTCTCTGAGTAAGTACGTAGCAGAAGTTCTTCAGCTCTTCAGAATGTAGGATCGCAAGCTCGTTATTAACCCCTTGGAACAAAACTTGAAACTTTCAAAATTTGAAGGGGGGCAAAGGTGGATAGCACTACTTATAGAAAGTTTATTAGCAGCCTGATTTATCTGACAATGACTCGACCATATATATCTTATGTATTTAGTATTCTTTCACACTTTATGTAGGAACCACGAGACAACCACTAGAATGCTGCCAAAAGGGTTCTATGATATCTCCAAGGAACAAAATATTTTGGTCTTCTTTACAACAAGACTAAAATATTTGTACTTGGTGGATTTTCAGATGCCGACTTTGCTGGAAGTATTGATGATTGAGCATCAACCTCTAGTTATTTAATGAACATGGGGTCAGCTACAGTATCTTGGAGTTGCAAGAAACAAGCTATAATGGCTACTTCTTCAGTTGAAACAGAATACATATTAACATGGGAATCATCATGTGAAATTGTTTGGTTGCATAGATTTTTGCAGGATGTGGGCATTCCCCAAGCAAAAGCTACATCATTATTCATCAATAGGCAGCCAGCGATAAAGCTTGCCAAGAATCTAGTTTTTCATTCCCAAAAAAAACATGTGGACACCAAGTATCATCACATTAGATCGCTCATTGCCAAGTATGTCATCAAGTGAGTTTATTGTCCTACAGAAGATGAGGACTCCAATATTTTCACTAAACCACTTCGCAAGATTAAATTCATTAAGTTCAAATATGAACTTGGTAACTATTGTAATGTATCTTTGGATCATAGGGAGGAATGTTAGATGATCCAAAATACAAAATTCATAATTCACAAAGTTAGGATAGAATATTTAATTATATATTGTAGATACCTAGAAATACAATATTGTTGTAAAAGATACGACATCTAGAATAATGTCGTATCTTAGGCTCCAATTTAGGAGTAGCATTAGTAGAT
This sequence comes from Pinus tabuliformis, assembly GCA_031772625.1. Taxonomy (NCBI): domain Eukaryota; kingdom Viridiplantae; phylum Streptophyta; class Pinopsida; order Pinales; family Pinaceae; genus Pinus; species Pinus tabuliformis. The sequence continues at coordinate 271,132,570 of CM062805.1, forward strand.
TGGTTAGAATGACATTTATTGAAAATGGACACTTGTTAATTTAATAAGTAGTCCATAACAAGAATAGGTTAGGAAATTAAGCTTATATATAGTTCATTCTCCTCATTGCAAGATTGTTGGAGTGCTTGTGTAAACTCTTGAAAAATTAATATGTAATTTCTTTTCTGATTAATAAAATTGTGTGTCTGAGGACACTTCTGACATTATATAATTTATTAATTTCAATATTTTTTTTTAAATAATATTTAATTTTAACTATAGAGTGGAAGGTAATAATTAATAATTATATTTTTAAAATTTTATGGTTTATATAGCAAAATAATGAAATTAAGTTTGGAGTATGTTTTAAAATTTCTTTTTCTTGACTAAGAGTTTCTCTTCCTAAAAATTAAGACCAAGAGACATCTAGTAGGAGTGAAAGTTTACTCCTTTAAGCACCACTAGCTGATAATTCTATGTGGTGTGGGTTTCCTTGAATAAGATTGATGGGTCAACCCACATTTACAAATAATAGAGAATGATAGCTGTCACCACTACTAGTTTTATAAAAGGTTTTTCAACTTGATGGGAAAAAAAAAAACATAATATTACAACATCTCTTCCATACTGGACTAAAAAATACCTCTTAACACAATAAAATTTATTACATTTTTTTGTAAGAATTAAATTGAAATAAAGCAAAAGATAACATTTTCTTTTATTGTTTTGAGTTGATAATATGGTTTAAGAGCTCTACAACAAACCCTAATGGCCAGGCGACCATGAGGTAGATGGCGAGGAGAAACCAAGACAAAAAACGGTGCAAAAACCTGAGAGCAACAACAATAGACAAGCGTTGAAACTGAGAGTAACAGTAATGACGGAAGAGGTCAGGAGGGGAGAGATCCCCTCCTACCAAGATGCAATGGCAGGCGAAGGACAAAACAATCATCTGGCAGCAGGAAAGCAGAATGCAGGCCCTGTCCTAGGGGTGACCTAGCAAGCAAGCAGAAGGGGAAAATGTCTACCATGTGTGGAGGAGAAACCACAGTTTGTAATCCCACCAAACAAAATGGAAAGGTACAAAAGCTACATGAAAGATCACGCGACCTCACCAGATGAATTCAGCAAAAATGGTAGCCCCTAGGACACATCAAGCTGAAGCTAGGAGCGAAAGGCTTCTTTACGGTAATCTTCTCAAACCGGCAAGACAAAGAAAAAATGTTTGAGGATGGCCCTTATTTTTATTATAATGTTGTTCTATTCATGAGGTATTGGGAAGAATGCTATAACCCTTATAAGGAAAAAAATTTAGCAGCACAGGTATGGGTTAGATTATTTAGCTTACCAAAGGACTTATGGGACCCGAAAATTTTAGAAGGGATAGGAAGCACGATAGGGAGTTTTGTGAAAATAGCGGAAACTATGAAGAAAGGAAGGTATACTTCATATGCTAGGATATGTGTATACATGAATATCGCTAACCCGATGCTTGATACAATAGAGTTAGAGTACCACGAAGAGGTTTGGCAGAAAACCCTGGACTATGGACATATACTTTTTAGATGTTGTAGATGTCATGAATATGGACACCTGGTTAAAGAGTACCCACTAACAGCAGGAGAAGAAGAGAGAAAAAGTAAGCAGCATAAAAAAAACAAATAGACCAGGAGGGATTCTAGGAGGTGAAGAGTAGAAGATGACCAACAAAAGAAAACTCTAACGAAGGTAAAAAGGAACAAAAAACACGCCTAGACAAATCAAACAACTTTGAAATCCTCCAAGAAGAAGGGTAAGATCATAATCAAACCATGGAATACTAGGAAGACAAATAGAAAGAAAGTTGCTCAAGTAGTGAATGGACCCACACAAAGAGAAAAGCACAAAGTGTTATCTTAGAAAAGGAAAAAGAACTGGAAGAACAGACAGAAAATATGGTGAGATAAATGGTGATAAATAGGAGAGAAGACCTAAGCATAGAAGAAGAAGTCCTAAGAAAGTTATTAAATGAATGGAGAAACCTAGATGAGCGATTTATCCCTAAGGATCAAAAAAGACTCTATGCGGAAACATTCTAGAAATATCAAGCCAAACAAGGAAAAGGAAAAACAGATATGGAAGAGCATCAAGAGAGTCAAAAGGACAGTTGACAAAACCAACAAGGAAAATTAAAAGGAGGAAAAAAACGAGGCCGAAAAAAATATTAAGGATTCCATCTAGCTCATGGGGGAAATGTTAGTAAACACAGGGAGAGTTGTTCCACTTTTGGTGGTGTTCCAAAACCTCAATCAAACCCCCCAATGATTATTACATCCTGGAATATAAGAGGTTTGAATAGTAAAGGGAAGCAGAGACACCTTGCGGAACGGTTAAGAAAATACAAACCCCAGATAATGTTGATCCGGGAAACCAAAATCTCTGGCCAGAATATGGAGGAAATCGTAAATAAAATTAAACCTAAATATGAGCAAGTAACCCTAAATGTTAAACGAAGTGTGGGAGGGATCGCAATCATCTCGGACCCAACAGAAGTCATAACAAACTGGTGGATAGGACTGCCCAAAATCCTTACAGGAAAATTTAGACTCATAGGGCAAAGTAAATGGTTTCTAGTTTCAGCAGTCTATGGGCCCCACACCCCAGTAGATCGAGGTAGCTTCCTCACTCATATGCAAAAACTTGGGAATATGCATCAGGAATAGATGTGGATCATTGCAGTAGATTTCAATATGAGAACTTCCAAAGAAGAGAAGAAAGGAGGAATACATATAGAGGACCCAAAGATGGAGAGATTGAAAGACTTGCAAATGGAATTAAGGTTGGTGGACATCCCAACTATAAATGGAAAATTTACCTGGAACAACAGAAGAGGAGGGAATAGACAAATAGCATCATGGCTGGACAGATTTCTAGCCTCTAAACAACTCATATGAAAGGATATCTTCTATGAAGCTTCCATTCTCTCGTCTATAGGGTCAAACCACAGGCCTATTAAACTGGAGATTGCAATGAATCCTCAGAACAAAAACAGTCCATTCCGGTTCGAGGCCTTCTTGCTAAGAGATCCAACTTTCATAGACAAAATGAAAACTTGGTGGCAGGAGAGTAAAAACAACAAGGAAGGTAGAAACAAAATGCATACGTTCCAAATTAAACTAAAGGACCTAAAGGAAAAATAAAGAAATGGAAGAGAGAGGAATTTGATAACATTCAAAAAGAGAAAGAAATACTACAAGAAGGAATGGAGAGAATCCAAAAACAAATCATAGAGGGAGGAAGAATTGTCGAGCTGGCAGAGGAGGAAGGTAGAGTGATTACCCAAATCGAGGAAAGAAGAAAGCAAGAAGAAATTATATGGAAACAAAAATGAAGAGTCCAATGGCTAAAAAAATGGGAGAAAAATATAAAATTCTTTCATAAAGCAATGTTGAACCGTAGACAGGATAATAGAATCTTCTCACTCAAAGAGAGTCAAGGGAATAGGATACTTCAACAAAAAGAAATGGAGAAGTTACTGGAAGACTACTTCAAAGGGATCTTGACTGAACCTAATGTTCGAAGGGACGAGGAAATAACTAATGTTTGCCAATATATCCCCAAAAAAGTGACCAGAGATCAAAATGTGGCCCTACTTAGGGTGATCACGAAAGAAGAAGTGGAGGAAGTAGTAAGAAAAAGAGCGAAGAACAAGGCCTCGGGGCCTAACATATTTACTATAGAATTCTACCAAGCATCCTGGAGCTTCATGAGCCAGGACCTCGTGGAACTAGTGGAAGAATCAAGATGTACAAAGTGCATGCACTCGGCCCTAAACGCCACCTTCCTTGCTCTGATTCTGAAAACGGAGAACTCAGAAGAACCCCAGTGCTTTAGACCAATAGCTCTATGTAATGTAGTATACAAAATATTGGCTACAATAATTGTAAACAGACTGACACCAATCCTTCCTGACCTCGTAGCTTAGGAGCAAACAGGATCTACCAAAGGAACACAAATAACGGGTCGCATAGTAATCGCTCAAGAGGTAATACACTCACTAAAAAATTCTAAAAACAAAGGTATGCTGATAAAATTGGATCTAGCGAAGGCTTATGATCGTCTTAGTTGGGAATACTTGGGGGGTATCCTAAAGGCTTACGTCTTTGTTGAGAGATGGGTGAAGTTGATAATGTCAATGGTTAATACCCCGGTGATGTCGGTCCTACTAAATGGATCCCCATAGGAAGCTTTTAACCCTATGAGAGCTCTTAGATAGGTAGATCCTCTCTCCCCGTTCCTATTCATTCTTGCGACAGAAGGTCTGGGCTGGCTGGTGAAAGCACATCTGGCCAATGAATAGATAAAGGGATTACGCATATGGGGTAATGAAATTCCTATAACACATCAACAATTTGTAGATGATTTCATGCTCTATAGACAAGCTACTCTCAAGGGAGCCTAACAGAATCTAAAAATTCTCTCAGAGTTTACGAAAGCCTCAGGGATAGAGATTAATAGTGAGAAATCAGAAATCTTCTTCTTGAACTCCCAGGTAGCATCCCAAAGATTCTTGGCAAGAATAATGGGATTCAAATTAGGAAGTTTTCCAGCTAAGTATCTTAGCATCATGCTCAATGAGCATTAGTGCAGAGTAGAAAATTGGGGACCTCTTATAGGTAAGACAGGAAAGAATATAGATAATTGGACATTTAGGGCTTTGAATACCCCTAGCCAGATAATCTTATTAAAAGTAGTCTTGCAATAAATCCCAATATATCAGATGTCTAGCCAAGCCATCCCTAAATCCATCTGTCAAAAATTAGTAGCCATGTTTAAGAAATTTTTATGGCAAGGAACAAGTAAAAAATTAAAATGGGCATTGCTCTCCTGGGAATGGCTCAACAAACATATCAAAGATGGAGGATTAGGTTTGCATGACCCTTACACCCTCAACCAAGTGATGGAAGCAAAACTATGGTGTCACTGGACACAAGGAGGGCAGGACCTGTGGAAGAAAATATGGGAGAAGAAATACGAGGCAGAAGAGATGCCAGAAGATAGGATGAGAAGCCAAACATAGAAAAAAGGATCAGTAGTATGGAACCTAGATAGAACGAGTAACAATATAATAAGAGATTACAATTTTTGGGAAGTAAGAGAGGGGGACACCGCCAAGTTTTGGGAGGAATCTTGGCAACAACGAGAAAGCTTCTCCATAGAGAAGCCCTCTAAGAAATCCATGAATTTACCTCCTGAACAGAAGGGGAATTGGTTGGAAACTTCTGGATGCCAAGTATAGGGGAATACTGGCGAAATTGGAAGAGAAAAGATGATTGGGTAGAATCCCCAGATATACCAAGCTGGGAAATTTACAACAAAGAAATGGCATCGAGGAAAGTTGTGGTAAAAATAGTGCAGGACATACTCCGATGGGGAACTCAAATAAAAGGAATGCCCTCTATAGCAAAAGGTTATCATTTAAAGGCAGGGCACAACAGACCAACAGAATAAAAAAAATGGAAAAACATCTAGAAAATTAAGACTTGGCCTAAAGTAGCTTTCTTTCTCTAGATTTTACATCATGGTCGTGCACTAACTTGGGATCAAATACGGATGAAAGGCATGCAGGGACCCTTGCGACGCGCACTATGGAAAGAACAAGAGGAGATGATGGAGCACCTAACCAACAACTGCATCATCAGCTGCAACCTGTGGAGAAATCACAAGTAAATGTTTGAAAACAGTCATAGAAACTACCATATTAGAAAAAATACTCTCAAAAATTGGATAAGAAAACCTTACCGGAACCAAATCCTGAACCGCGCATGGATGTTGTCCATAGGTCTCATGCTATGGAACATCTCGAAGGAAAGAAACAGTGTGATATTCAATGAAGAAAGGAGAACCTCGGTCGAAATATGGAAGCAAACAACGCAAAATATCAGAGAAACTATTTTAGCAGAACGGTGGAATGATGAAGACTAGAAGATCAACCAAACAAAGGAGAGAACCATGCAATGCCTACAATTAAAACAGAGCATGACAAACAGATCAAAAAGTAAACCTCAAACCAGATAGGTCGAGGAGATTATCACTTATAGGAATCCACCCGAAGGCTTTGTCAAGCTAAACTTTGACGGGGTAGCAAAAGGTAATCTAGGAGAAGCAGGAAGAGGGGGGTTATTCAGGGACGATGGAGGAACCACTGTGAGAATTTTCGCGATTGATTGCGAAGAAGCAATGAACAATGAGGTGGAGCTACATGTGCTAAAACATGGACTCGAAATTGCCATCCATGAAAAGTACTAGAATCTTCAGATTGAAGGTGATTCAAAACTGGTAGTCGACATGGTAAAACGACTACAAAACAATACACGAACGGAAAAGATCTGCTGGAGCAAGAGAACAACATGGTTGACTAATGAAATAGGGAAACTAATAAACAAAGTCAACTATATTCTCCCCACACATGTAAAGTGAAAAGGAAACGGACCAACAGACTGGCTGGCTAATTGGGGGAGTCAAAATAGTGGAAGGTCGATGGATCTCGGAGGAACAGAGCTCCCTCAACCAGACGAGAAGGAGTAGCTACAGAAACTCCTAGAAGTTGATAACGATGGCAATAGGGATCCAGAAAGGAATGTTCACGAAAAGGTAGTAAGTGGAAGAAGCGCGGAAAGGACACAACCAATGATGACAGAAAGGACACGCGAGCAAAATGAAAGGAGTAAGAGGCAAAAGGGGCAGCTGAAGGAGCAAGGTAGGGATGGATCGCATCCCGAGAGGCCAGCAGAGGGGCAATCAAGGAATGAGATGGTTGAGGGCAAGTGTGAGGTCGGACAGAGGGTCAAAAAAGGGACGGAAAGTGGTAGCAAAAGGGTAGAGAGGACACAGCAAGAGCAGCTGAGGGGACGTAGGCAGTGATGTGGAGTAAAGACAAAGAAAACGGTCGAGGCACATTTTGAGATGAGGAATCTGGAAAGTGTGCTGGTAAAGAAACAGGACAATTGGAGTGTAGAAATTTCACCTGTAGAACAAACCGATATATGCAATTTTCTAAAGCATAATACTTGTTCTACTTCTACAAAACGTTAAGCGGAAGCATAATTGAATTCTTGAGCAACATCAAGTAGAAACATGCATAACTGATAAAAAGAAATCAAACACACATAACACAGAATATATCACTGGGGAAAGCACCAGCATAAAATCCCAACACTGCATTATCAATCAAGTGGAAATTCTCTTCAACATACAAAAATAATAAGCTCAATAGCTATCCTAGTCTCTCTGTACTCTGATGATCTTCAATTAGAAGATGAAAATAATGGGCTACCTAGGCGTCAATATATACTCCAAAAGTTCTCCAATCTCCTATAATAGATCCTTCTCCATGCAAGGAATACTTACTAGAAATATCTAAGCATCTGATAGTACATTGTCCCACATCTGATCTCAACTGGGTCTCTAACAGAACTGACATGCAATAGTAATCCATGTGTGAATTCTCAGTTATCTAAAATAATAGTTGTCACATGCATGCAAGCATTAACAAACTATATTTTATTGTTTTAACAACTTGTTAAAATAATCTAGTTGGACTTGACTAGTTAGAACTAAGTCAACTGATTCTCTCATTATAGAACTCATAATTAATTCCTCAATCAGTGGAGGAAATTAAGGATAAATTCCTCAATCAGTGGGACAACTCAAGTGCATGCTCACAAAGACTTCAAAATCGAATTTCCTTAACTAATTAACTCAACTGAACTAATTAATTAATATTTCCAACTGTTGTTAAGAACATAATTAATTTTACTTCCTATAGATAGACTAGGGACTGCTATAAATAGGAAGGGACCGAGAAATGCTATTTTTAGAACTTTCTATTTTTAACAGTTTCACCTCTCATCCAATGTGGCCAATGACCTCACTGGCCAAACTGCTATTTTTCAACATGCTATTTTTGACATGCTATTTTTAACAAGTCTATTTTTAGCACATTCTAAATTTAGCATTTCTTGTTGCACACTTTTCAACATGGAGCTCAGAAGAGACAGAAGGAAAGGAATAACCCCAAGAGAGATTGATGTGGCAATAGTTACTTGCATGCAGTAGAGAATGAAGTCAATTGGAACGAAGAAAGGTGGTAGACGGGAGGTACGAACAGAAAAAGGAGACAACAATAGTGGGGTAAGGTGGTATGTAGTCTCAACCTCTTACTATGTCTTTTATGTTGTATCTAGAAGTAGTAGTGTAGGTAACATTCCTGAGAGGACCATGAAGCTTATATCTGGAGGTAGACAAAGCCAGTATGTATGAATCATCAGATCCGAGCAATGGTGTCCACCTCTGATCAAAGGAGTAGGCCAGAAAGCCCAGGCTCCAAGGATAACTATTGGTCATCCAGGGAAAAATACCAATGCTCTCCTCAGGAAAGGAAAGACCAAATCCATGAATTTTATTAGAGCGGGGAAGGAAGGAACCTTAGGAAGGAGAGGTACCCCTATAGGTAGCCAGACCCAAGTACCTATAAAATTTATAAAAAAGGCCAGAGGAAGAATTGGTAGGAAATCCCTGGAAGAAAGGAGAGAAAGCCGCTTCCTTCGGAAGTCGAGAAGAAGAGACGATCTGTATAGGCCCTCAGAAAGATAGAAACATGGGCAACAAAGGCTACCCTTAGCCATGTTGAGTGGAGAAAATGAAATGGGCCATTTCAAAGGCCAACCCTCGGTGCGGGATGCACCTTTACACCCTTATCCTTCCATGGGAAACTAGAATGCAGACAAGGAAAGGATGGTAAATAACTGGATCAAAAATCAAATTCTAAACTATGTTACTGACTTATGTTATCATGTCTTGATAGGTAAGAAATATTCAGTAAAGTGCAGCGTTCAGTCCAGAAAGAAAATGGCCCCGAGGAAAGCGAAACGTGTACCAAAACAGGAAGAGGGTACCAGCAAAACTATGAAAAGGAGAGGCAGGAAATTTGAGGCAGAGCACATGATGAGCATTATAGATGCGTACATGGCAGGGAACCCACCTGAAATTAGGGAGCAAATAGCTGGATGGGAGAGAGAGTTGAGATCTATCAGCATGAACCAGGAGGTCCCCAGGGGAGAATGGGAGCCCATGGTGCCGGACCCTGGCAACTCGTGGAGCCGCAATTCCCTCTTCAACAAAACTCTACAACAATACTGGATAATGAAGCATGTGGTAGCCAGAGCCATGAACCTAAATCGGGCTACCCAGGAAGAAGAAGAAGTAGAAATGTGGCAACGGAACGAACAACAAGAAAACCAGAACCAGGAAGAAATGGAAAACATTAAGTCTATGCACCTCAAGGAAATTTCAACAGTACAAATTCAGGCCTCTAGCAACATCCTCATCTTGGGGAGAATTGAACAGATTCTGAGATACCTAATATGGACAATGGAGTAGAAAAGTGAGATCCCTAGATCAAGCACCAAGGCGCCTTCCCCTATAATTTCCTCGAATGAGGATTGATGCAATATGTTAAGTTTGTCAGTGCTTTCTTTTTGTGATAAATTAGAATATGATGTATTACCTTAAAATAAAAGATAGGATAATGAGTAGAGCTCGTAAGAACAGATATGCTAGATAGATAGAGATCAACACTTTCAAATTTTGGGTTGGTTTTAATGTAGCTAGGTGGTTACCTAGTTTCCTACGGGTAGGATAACCACCTGGGACAAATGATGGATGTAAATTTTGATTTTGAAATATAAATAGCATCTCTGCCAAAGTTAACAAAAAAAAAACAAAACAAAAGATAAAATATTTTTTTTTACAAATATATGTTATGTTGAAATGAACTAAGATAATATAATTCGCTTAAATTTAGAAAAAATGATTTAAATAAAAAATAAATACTTTGGATTGTGAAAATTAATAAGATAATGAAATACTCCCAAAAGTCATCATAGTAGGAGGTGAAAATGTTACATTATCAGTTTATAAACCAACAATCTCAATTCTAAGGCTATATTGAACCCAAATTTACTGATAGTAGTCAATGATAGTTGTAACCACTACTAGTTTTACGATAGGCTTTTGTTGTTTGAAAAAAAAAAAAACAACATAATATTACAATACCTCTTCCATACTAGACTAGAAAATACCTCTCAACCCAATAAAATTGATTACATTGTTTTGTAAAAAATAAATTCAAATAAAACAAAAGGTTACAATAATTTTTTTTACAAATATATATTAGGTTGGAATGAACTAAATTAATATAAATCATTTAAAGTAAAAAAAAATGATTTAAATAAATAAATAAATACTTGGAATTGTGAAAATTAATAAGAAGATAATGAAATGTTCCTAAAAATCGTCATAACAAGATATGGAAATGTTACATTATCAATTTATAAACTAACAATTTGTATTCTAAGACTATATTGAAGAGCAAAACATAGGTTAAGTTTTTATTCCCTACCTCACTTGAATATCGTCGATACAATGAGAGTTAGCGTTACCACTGCCCTTTGGAATGTTGCCATCATCGGTGCCTCTAATGCATTACGAGGCTTTTGTTGGAGATTTAGGGACATCTTATTCAGCCTTCCATTTAGATGCGCTACAAGGAGGCCCGCATTAGGCTTCTAGCAATTTCTAAGGCCATCAAGCATAACAAGGGAGAAAAGGTGACATTTTTCCCAATTTTCACAGTTGGCCATGAACCCATGATCATAAACACTGCCCATGAAGAGAAGGTTAGTGATGTGGATTATGGTGTTGTAGAAACCCTCAAAAAAACTGTGGCTACAAAACCCATCATTCAATTCGACGATATCTTTCCTCAAACCCAAAAAGAACGGCCATAGAGTGCTCATGATCCTTCAAGCGTGTTGCAATACTTGTGTGGGACTGGTAGGGAAAAGTTTGACGGAAATTTTTTGTCAAGCTTGCCGCACAAGCTCTTTTTTTGGCTCCTAATCTAATCATCCAACGATTGGATGGTATTAGAGGTTGTGGGGTCCAAAAATTTCCAACATTTGTTAAAACCCTAGCTAGAAAATCTATGTGCCTGTGGATCTGTGAATGGGAGGTTGTATCTTCACTTGCAGGCATAATTTGTAAGCTTACGGGCATTCCAGAGGGGGGTGTGAGGATCCTTTTTGAGAGAATTCAATTAAATCTCGAAAATGCTTTGAGGGATTACGGCGTAAGGAACGATGTCTTTGTTTCTCTCATTTCCATTTTGTGAGGAGGTGCCAAAGGTAATGAGTCATCCTCTACCCCAAATCCCTTCCCATTCAAACAAGTTCTCATTTCAATCTCTAACTCCCAATCCCCAAAGTATCTGTTGGACACCTAATCCTCAATGGGTTAGTGTGGAAGTCGAATCGACAAAAGGATTCTAAGAGAGCTTGGGATGTGAAACCCAATGGTCACATATTGTACTATAAATGTAAATCATTTGTTAATAAAAATTGTACTCCCATGATTTATCATTCAGGTTATTCTTGCTCCCATGTGTGTTTAACATGGTACCAGAGCAGGCATATTCCTGCCCTGCATAATTAATTTGAGCCATTTGTTCTATGGCCTTTCTGTGCATTTTATTTCTGCCATGAACTTCATGAATATTTTCTCATGAATATTTCTTGAGCTAAATTTTAGCTGCTCCTGACACTGCATGTGCTACCTCCTGAGAATTTTCTGCCTGAAATCCGCTGCTGACTGACATCTCTGACCCCTGTCTGCCATATTCACTTGAATGATGAAACGTTCCTCTTCCTAACACTACCAGCGTTGTCCAAGCTATTCTGACATGTATGTCTGCCATATTCCTTACCCGCGCTCTCATTCTTTTCCATATTCCATTTATAAAACCCGCGCTTAGCATTAGACCGTCACCTGACATTCACCTGATAAACTCTTATGAAGCTGGCGGATATTGCAGATTGTACCAATTTATGACAATCGAAGGATAAAATTACAGCCATTATATGATTTGTCTGATTGCTTAAATAGTTTAACTTTGTATTTGAGTCTGAACGGGCACTGTTGTATTTAGCACGTGCACAAATATATAACCTTATGCACCTTATGCATAACTAACTATCTACCTTACGCATGAAGAAATTGCTGAATAACATGGAATCATGGATAAGATCTATTGCAAGGATGAATATAGAAGAGATGGATATGAAATCTCACTTTGCAAAACTGATAAAATGCTAGTTTAAGTACAAAATATTCTAAATATCATGAAAAAAAGGGAAATTTGTCTTTTGGGGCTACATAAGGATATTTTCCTCAAATCATAATCCCAAAAAGAAGAAATGAGGCGAAGACATGTATTGACAACATTGTGGAGCCTATTTTATCCCTTCTAACCTACTATTGAAGTAAGGCACAAATGGAATCAAACTAATAAACAATTAGTCAAATCTAAACTACTTGCAATGAAATACTTCTAACAACAGTTTAACCATGAATATGTGAAACAAAGCTAAGCATAAATATACAAGAAGAGGAGCCTTTGCTGCTAGGGTTTGTCTCTAACCCAAGAGCTTCAACACTCTGAGTTAACTCAGTACTGAATCAAGAACAGGAATTCCTATTACCAAAACAGAAAATTACATCAAAAAGTCTTCCACAAGTCTGGAGCTCGAAGTAGCAAGAGTTCTACAACAAAAATTTCAATCCTAACAAGGCTCTAGGCCTCTCTACTTATACAATTGAATTCTCCAATGAGTTCCTCAAATTTACGGAGGCTTAACTCCAAAACTTGAGATGCACTACTTTTTGTCTATCACTTGCTTGACTACCTTCTAATATTCATGGCTTGGTTTCTTGTATTACGAACTTGTGGGATTAATGAAGGAATATTTGAATGGGGAAGGAGTAAATGAGGAGGATTTACCTCCTATGATCTCTCTCCCTTGTCCCTTTTGAGTTTCAAACCTCATTCTTTGCCAAAATTCCTTGATTTTCTCTTCCAAACCTGCATTCAATGCATATTAGTCCACTAGGCATAATATATCACTTTAACTCATCTCATTAAACAAAATATAATCAAAACATGTAATAAGTTGTGAGAAAAGTTTGTTTGACTAAGCTAGGAGGTGAATTAAGGGCCATATGATTTCCCAATGATGAGGCTCATCATCACCCCCGTATTGAAAGTGATGCTCATCCTCTAAGCAACTCAATCAGTATCCATCTCCTTTATAGCTATAGTGGCCTCCTTAACATACCATGCCTCTACTGTGGTTTCCTCTTCTTGTTAATATAAATCTTCTTTATTTTCTATCTCTGCCCACTGCCTCTTTTCTTATTCTTCCTTCCTTCTAGAATTCCTAAGAGAAGTGGTGGACTGAGTTTCAAGCCAATCCAATTGACTTTGAGTCTTTGCATGGATTTCTTGTACATGGGTGTCATGTTTAGTGCTTATTCCATTCTTTGAGGAGAGTGCTACTCTCTTATCTTTAAACTGTATGGCAATGTGTTCCATCTCCTGAGGCAAGCATGTATAATATCATCCCGTAAGAACCCAAAAATGTCCTCAAAATGTGTAATTGCTTGCTCCTAGGCACCAAGATACCTGGGTGCAAGCTGAGGATCATTTGCAATTAAATTGTGTGTTGCCGAGGGCCATTGGATTGGACTACTAAGCTCTGGTCATAAGGGGCTCCGTTTTCTCTTTTTCCAATATATTCTTCATTTTTCTAGCCCTTTCTTCCTCATGGTTCATCCATAATGCGAAAGCCATCAAATTTAAATCTCATAGCTTGGCGTTAGGGTCCCATAAATCCATGTCTGTTGAGGCCATGTTATGCAAATAAAACTTAAACATCTTGGCACTGTCTTCCAATGTACTTTGATCACAAAGATCAATGAACTGTCTATAATCCTAAAATGGCATAGTGCCTTTCTGTGCTAGGATCTTGATCTAGAACTGCAACCACTATTCCTTGAGGTATAGGGCATAGGATTTAGACTGGCCATACAAGCCAATTGATTCTCTCTTTCTTGTAGTTGTCCTTTCAACCATGCAGTTTTTGTCTCGAACTAATTTCCCATTACGGCCTCTCTGTCTCTCAAGCTACTTAATTCTCTGCCCATCTCCTTGAGCTTATCCTCCATGTGACCAATGTCTTCCACCACCTTGGATTTGGAAATATGCATCCATCGATGAGTTGTGGCTCTCTACTTCTCAAGCTCAAAGAATAGTGGAATAGCAATTTTTTGTGGAACGACCTTGTCCCCTTCAATAAATCTATAGTAAGAGTCAAGCTTAAGCTAGGGTCTAGGTTCCTTTAACTTTGGGTCCTCTTATTTAGTTTCTTTCTGTAGGCTTCCCTCCTTATTGTTCAAGCCCCGAAAATTGGGTCGACAACAAGGGGGATACCCACCCGGTCCAGACCTTGGTTGGCAGCTCCTTATCTGTTTGGTATAGCGGGTCCGACAGGGGATAATGGGACCAATTTCCCAATCTAAGGGGTGTGTGTGTGTGTAGAGTTGGATGATGCTGATCTAGGAGTACTTAAAGCTAATTTAATTCAAAATTCTAAACTAACTCTATGCTATTGTAATCTAATGAAAAACAACACATCTAATCTACGCTAACCTGGGGTGTATTTCTTCGATTATGAAATCTAAAGAGATTTCAAACAATAACTGGTAATAAAGATCATTCAGCTATCATAAGAATAGAAATCAATTAAGATAAACCACTCTGCATAAAAAGTTAAGCAAAACAACTGTGAACAGCATATCGCATAATAAGTTATTCATATATCAAACACAAATAAATGACTCCACAGTATAGAAGTGCCAAATGGTAACCCACACATTCATGTATTAACATATAAAAAACTAAAAAATGTATATCACTTTAAGAATATAAGCAGAAATGGTCAAGAGATAAAAGTACCATTTATGACTGGTTCCACTCATAAGCTTCAAGCAACAATGATTTATCTCTACTTGTTCTAACATCTACTAAGAGTACAAAAGTGCAACATCAGTAGGAGATATCAAATGCAAACATTGATAAATCTCGATCCAACCATTCATCAAAAACCCCCTCCGAGGGTGCAAAAGTGCATGTTCTGAGGACAAGTTTTTTGAAAAATTTCTGGACCCTTCTCCAAATGCCTGAGAAGTGTTTAAATACTACTAACTAATTAATCTTAATTACATAAATTTAGGACACGGTTTTAAATGACTGCCCTTCTACTAAAGCAAACTTATTTCTAAAAATTGAATATAATTCCTAACCGTTTCTGTATTTTCTCCTTAGTGCTGTAAGCATGCAACATTCACCTGGGAAGAGTCGGTTGGTCGTCTTCTCCTTTCGTTTGAGCTACAAAAATAGAAATAACAAGCACTGGCACCACTTTCTGGTAAATTAGAAGATATTTTCCGGCCTTGCGAATGACTGAATAAGTTAGGGATTTTGCTCTCTGAACAATTTTCTGCATCAAAAACTGCCTCCGTTCTTTGTTCCGGGCTTTTCTGGTGCGTTTTCCTTCTTTAGCGCCTTTTTCTTTTTGCTTTACCCAGTCTAAGCTTCAGGACCTTTTGTAAACATGCTGCTTTTGTGTGCCTTTGACTCTGAGTTTTGGATGGCCTATTGAGATTAGTATCTGTTGAGTGATACTCTGGAATCTATGATCCTGTTGCATGCGACATCTATTTGTGAAGGCATATCTTCTCTGTTATCCGAGCATTGACGCTTTCCCTTTTCCTTAGATGTTTCCTGCACATTGCTTTATGTTATTTGCTATCTTACAGTTTACGCAAAGGAAAAGAGTAATGATGAAAAGACTGACATGAAAGCTTTAAGCTCTAATGAATGCATAATCATGACACCCATAATGAACTGACGCTTCGAAAAACACAACACAATCCTTCTTGGATACTTTGGCGTACAATCATTAATTTCCTTTTAAGGCGCGCGCCGAATTTTGCTCTACAGACAGCTTTCCTTGAACACTGTACCGAGGAAATTTTGTGACGGGTGATTTCCACAACTCGCATCACAGTATCGAGGATCGCGTCGTCAAGATGTGTCATCGCAGGAATTTATGATCGCATTCATTGCAGATCGCAACATCGCAGATCGCAATATCGCAGATCGCGAATCGCAGATCGCAATATCGCAGATCGCGAATCGCAGATCGCGAATCGCACTTAGTCATCCAATCATTGTGTGCTGCTTATGCGATGTTGCGATATGCGATGTCGCATATCGGCCGTCGGAGATTCCTTAAGTTTTTCATTTAAGAGTGCTTCATAATATATGCGATGCGATGAATTTTGGGTCACTTCTTCGTAGCTTATTATGCGCATAGGAAAATGTTTCACTCTCTTCTCGCGATGCGATACAGCTTTAGGGAGTTAAAATACAAAAAAAATTGATAAAATGTTTTTTTGGATTTTTATTAAGGGTCCCCATTTGCTTGGTGTTATTGCTAATACCAAACAAAGAGGGGGGTTGTTGGTGGCCACAACAATGGCGATTCACTGTGAAGAACCAGTTATCTCTGCTTTTCTATTGAATTTTAACTTCCAAAGCAGAAAAATTTTCATACGTCTAAATTTTTTTATGGACAGATAGAGTACATTACGCCTTATCCTATCAATGACATTTTGTCTCAACCTTTTCATATTCCAATTGTTTGTTTCCTCAGGCTTAGTCCTTGTATTCACACAAGACATTACTTGGTCTTTTTAAAGATAAAATAAGGTCTTCTCTGCGTGCTGGCTTTTAAAATATGCCCATTTGTCGTAGGTAGAGCCTCTGCTGCCAGCAAGCGTCCATACCCTTGACGGGGTTACCTGTTACCCAGCAATGATCCTTTATCCTGCTTAAGGCTACTTACAACTTTTCAGAGAAAAATCCCTTTCGACACTTTTCCCTTTTTTATTCTCTAAAGAGCAATGTCTTGGTTTGGTGGCCAAATTATGACACAGTCATTCACTTGATTTAGACTTTTGCTGAACAAGATGGTTGGTGATGAGACCCCTTGTCTTTTGATTGCAACAATCTTGAGTCGTTGCCCTATTTTGGTGGACAATATTGGCAAAGTCAGCAAGTTATAATATATGTGATCATGATAAGCCGGCTCGTGATGAGACCTCTTATTCTTTGAGATACAGTGTTTTCTCGGATTGTTCCTCTGAATGCTGCGATTTCCTTTAGCAGGGAGGAAGTCATTGTTTTTCCTTAAGAAAGCTCTGAACGACAATAATAGAGTTTGAAAACAGCAGTTTTACAGAGAATATTTATTTTATTATTGATACCTTTCATTGTGCTGATATAAAACAATTTTTTTACCAAAGGTTGCTTTCATCAAATTTTTTGAAGTTGAAACTAGTATCATATCTAGGCTAAAGTTAACTCTACCTGTCAATAATAAAGATCAGGTTTTTTGAAAAAAATTTGCTGCTTGTACAAGCGAAAAAGCTCAAAATCTGATAGAGAATTGGTCTCCTTTCATGAACCCCTTTAGTTACCGTCTACAACTGGTTTTATTTATAAGAAAGAAAAAAAAAAAACTAACACTATCCTACAAAATAGAAGAGTGATCTTCTATGGAAAATATATTTTAAGGATCTGTCCATTAACAGGCAAAGAATCCCTTCGACCTGCTAAATCCTGCAACATAAACGTTGATGGGCCTATGACTTCTACAATCTGAAAAGGACCAAGCCACATCTTCTGAAATTTTGTATGATTGCCCTTTTCTTCATGAGCCTTATCCCATTTCAAAACTAAATCTCCCATCTGAAAATTCTTTCTGGTCATGATGGTTGAGTCAAAAGAGGATTTTATCAGCGTTGGGTGATGAGCATGGGTTTTCTTAGCTTGTTCTCGTCGTTCTTCTAATTTAATCATTTCCATTTGTCTTAGTTGTATGGAGGAAGTAGATACCTCATCGATGTGTTGTACTAAAGACAAAGAGGGGATGACTAAGTGAGTTGGAAGAACCACTTCTTTCCCATAAACTAAATTAAAGGGAAAAGTGTCGATTGAAGCTTTCTTCGTTATTCTATCTTCCCATAAAGCATTTACCAATGCTTTGTGCCAATTCTTTTGGTTCTAGTCAATTGTTCTTTTAATAATCCTGATCAGGTTTTTATTTGTCGATTCAGCCAATCCATTACCTTGCGGATAGTAGTTGGCCGAATATTTCAGTTTGAACCCTCTTTTAAGTGCAAACTCAGTCATTGTACTTCCAGAAAAGTATGAGGCATTATCAAACATTAAGGCTGTTGGCAATCCAAACCTAGTGATTATAAATTGATCTATGAATTCAATAATGTTTTCAAAATTAGCTGTCCTGAGAGGAACTGCTTCTACCCATTTAGTAAAATAATATGTTGCTGTGAGGATGTACCTATGCTGCTTAGAAGAGTGAGGAACGATCTCACCTATTATGTCCAAGCCCCACTGACTGAATGGTTGCTCGATGTTTACCGGCTGTAGTGGGCATGGAAAATTTTAGGGGCTAATGTTCGCCCAGTGGGCTAATTTTCCATGATTTTTCCAAAAAAAAGATTCGCCAATTTCCAATTTTATAAAAGACGATTCGCCCAAATTTTAGAATATAAAATTATTTTACCTTAAAAATCGCCAACATTATAGAGAGACTATATATAAAATAATTATAAATTTGATTAATTTTACAAATATATCAATAAAAATTTATAATTTGCATATTAGGGATTAGTGAGATTCGCCGATGTTTTAAACTTCAAGAAAAAATTCCATCCTTAAAATTTTCCTTGAGTGGCATGGAGGGTTTCTTTTGTCTCCCTGCAGCAGTCTGGCAGACTGGGCATTTCCTCACGTAACTGTTTGAGTCTTTGAACAACGTGGGCCAGTAATATCCTGCACGTAAGATTTTATGTGCAGTAGCATCTCCAGCATAGTGTCCTCCTGCTGGTCCATCGTGGAGTTCCTGCAAAACCTTTTCGGCTTCAGTTTTCTCAAGACACCTGAGAAGCATAGAATCATAATTCCTTTTAAACAGAACATCATTTATGAGCTGTTATTGTTTAGCTTTCAATCTCAGATCTCTTTTCTTGGTGTGATCCAGGTGTGATGGAGCATACCCATTCTTAAGATAATAAATGGTGTCAGCATATAATGATTCTGCATCGTTTAGGCTTACCTCATACGTATGTACCTCTTCAGATGAATTCTCAGGAATTTGCGATGCTCCAACCAACATTTTGTAGAAGCCTTGACCTCTTACAATGCTTGCTGGTTTGATCTCAAGATCGTATTCTTGTAAAGCGGTGATCCGATTTGCTCTTTTCTCACCCACATCCTTCTGTATTAGAAGGTTTCTTACCGCTGGAAACGGTACTATGACCTTAGTATGGGCTTTAAGTAAGAAAGGTCTAAAATATTTGATCGCTTTGAAAACAGCATATGCCTGTTTCTCCACGTCTGAATAGTTGAGTTCAGCACCTTGTAAATTCGAGCTAAAAATGTGATTGGAGCTTCCGCTTTCTCTTGATTTGCTTGAGTTAGAATCGCGGCATATGATTTCTCTTAGGCAAATGTGTATAAGATAAAATATTTTGAAAAATTTGGGGTTGCTAAAGATGGAGTGTTAATGATAGCTTGTTTGATCAGGTTGAATGCTTCATGCTCATCTTGACCCCATTTAAAATTTGAATTCTTTTTAATCATGTTTTGCAAAGGAGAAACAATCCGTGAAAAATCTGGGACAAATCTCTTCACAAAATTGATTTGACCAAGGAAAGATTTCATGGCTTTTTTGTTATGAGGTATGGATATTCCAGAAATTTCTTTGATTCTGTCAGGCTCAATGTGAATACCAGATTTTGACATTATGAATCCTAGAAGTTTTCCTTCACTTAATGCGAAAAAATATTTCTTTGGGTTAAGTGAAATCCCATAACTTAAACATCGTTGAAAGATTTTTTTCAAGTCTTTGAGATGGTCGCTTTGCTTCTTGGAGTACATTGTTATATCATCCAAGTAAATCACTACATATTTATTGACTAAACCCGAGTTGTCATATCACCAACCTCCACCCTCAAAAGTCGCATTTTGGCAGAATTGCACTCATCCCCCATTGCAGGACATTTAGGCTTTCAGAAGACATATGCTCGCACTAGAAGATCATTTTTTTGGACAAGTATGAAAAAGGACATCCTTACTTTCGTAGCCGAATGTGATGTCTGTCGATGACACAGAGGGGAGACAGTCACTACACCAGGCACATTACAACCGTTGCCCATCCCGACATCAATATGGACAGAGGTTTCTATGGATTTCATTACAGGTCTTCCAAAGTCAGGAAACAAGTCAGTCATCATGGTGTTGTGGACAAACTTTCGAAGTATGCTAATTTTTGCGCCCTACCCCACCCGTTTACAGCAACTTTGGTCGCTCAATCTTTCATGGATCAGATCTTCAAATTGCATGGCATGCCCACTTCTATTGTGTCCAATCGTGACCTAATCTTCACAAGTAATTTTTGGCAGGAACTCTTCAGGCTACAAGGCACTCAACTGAAACATAGTACTTCCTATCATCCACAAACGGATGGTCAAACTGAAGCCATTAACAAATGTCTCGAAACCTACCTTAGGTGTTTCACTTCAGAAAAGCAACATCATTGGGTACAATGGTTGCCTCTGGCTGAATGGTGGCATAACACCAACTATCATGTCACCACCAAAATGACTCCCTATGAAGCAGTCTATGGTCAACTCCCTCCTTCCCCTACTTCTTATATTAAGGGATGCTCCAAGGTACAAGCAGTGGATCAGCTCCTACAACACCACGCCACCATGCTTACCCATCTTCGAGATAATCTTCATCAAGCTCAAAACCGCATGAAGCAACAAGTAGACCAGCATCGCTCAGAGCGCCAATTTCAAGATGGGGATCAGGTCTTTTTACGGTTGCAACCATATAAGAAAACATCAATCAAAGACAAGGGTTGTCAGAAACTATCTCCCAAATTCTATGGACCATATCAAGTACTTCAGCCCATTGGAGAAGTGGCTTACAGGTTGGCCTTGCCGCCTACTCTAAAAATCCATCCAGTTTTCCATGTCTCATGCCTCAAGAAAGTGATTGGGAACAATTGCAGAATTCAGACCAGTCTACCTGAATTGGACGAAGAAGGGTGAATCTGGCTTCAACCCGAACAGGTCCTAGACACACGAGACAAGCACCTGCATGGCCGCATGATTAAGGAAGTCCTCGTCAAATGGAAAGACACCTCTCCAGAAGATGCAACTTGGGAACTAGCCACTATTCTTCAGCAGTTTTCGCAGCTTCAGCCTTGAGGACAAGGCTAGTCTTAAGGGGGAGGGCATGTTAGGGTCCCACCCTAACCCGCTTATTTATGTAATGGGATCACGTCATAGTCAAGATTCAATAAAGCCCATATTAATATTTGTAAGTGGTTAACCCGCAATTAATGACGGGACCACAGCTAGTTGCAAATGGGCCGTAGTATTAGATAGAGGGTATTAATAAAACCCATGGTATTGATCTGTGGTATTGCATGTATGAGTCATATATAAAGGATAGAGACTCCCTGCGAGGAGCATCGTGTCTTATTTTTTAAGCGAGCTTTGCTATATTGGAGGTTGCCCCCTCGAAGAGGCAATTGAACATTACTCTCTGAATAATAAAAGCATTGTTGTTCTGTGTTTTGGGTATCTTTTCTTCACATATTCTGTATTTGGGTATCATTTTGTAGGTTAAGATCATAACATTAGAAGAGTCTTGGTTCCTTGATCAAAGAAAGAGAAATCTATTCTAAGAGAGAGCTAATATACTACAATAATGAAAGAGACTGGAATTCAATGCTAGGGCGCATCATTTTCTAATTAACTGTTAAGAGCTATGCTTTGCAATGATGTTAAATTAACACAAACAAAATGCTAATACCATAAGAATGGAAGATAATAACATCAAACATGACTTCTATGCATGTAAAGGACCATAACAAATCTGTTTTGTCTTTTTATGCTTTTCATGAAAAGTCAAGTGTCAAAACTAATCTCTTTTGGTGATGTGGCAGGTGGTTTAGGGGTGCTGATAGATGGCCGGGAGGTTCAGGAGATGGTTGGAAGGTTAGGGGGACCCTTGGGTGACGTTGGGAGGCTTCCTAGAAGTTTTCCCTCAATTCAGCCTCAAAAAAGGCCACTACAGGATAACCTATAGGATGTACTAGAAACCTACAAGATTCCCTGTATTTCTATACGATGTAGCCATGAGAAAAACGATGGGTGTTGGAGGTGATGTAAATCTCATGGAAGGTGGTGGATGGGTGGAATGGAGTGAGAAGAGGCCTAAGATCACTCAGAACCCAAAACCAAGTTTAGGAGATGGTTGGATTCGCTCAAAATGCTTGAGGATATTCCTATGTAAAATGATGAAATTGGTGGAGGTTTTCATGAAAACGAGGAATTCCTATGGGTGAATGAAGTTGGAAGGTGGTTGATTTCTATGAGATCTCTTCCCACTTCTAAAGTTCCTACTCTGCATCAAATATGTGTAATTTCCAAAAATTCATGTAAACAAGAAGAATTCCCATGAACTAGAAAACGAGAATTTAATGAACTAATTTTCTACCTTATGCGTGAAGAAATTGTTGAATAACATGTAATCATGGATGAGATCTACTGCAAGGATGAATATAGAGGAGATGGCAGTGAAATCCTAGTTTTCAAAACTGATCAAATGCTAGCTTAAGTACATCAAAGTCTAAATATCATGAAAGAAATGGAAATCTATCTTTTTGGGCTACATAAGGCTCTTTTCCTCAAATCGTGATCTAAGAAGGAAGAAGTGAGGCCAAGAAACCTATTGATTGCTTTGTGGAGCCTCTTTTATCCCTTCTAACCTGCTACTAAAGTAAGGCACAAATGGAAGAAAACTAATAAACAATTAATCAAATCTACACTACTTGCAACGAAATACTTCTTACAACAGTTTAACCATGAATATATAAAATTAAGGTGAGCATAAAGATACAAGAAGAGAAGCCTTTGCTACTAGGGTTGGGCACTAACCCAAGAGAATCAGTCCTCTGAGTTAACTTAGTATTGAATTAAGAACAAACTCATTCTTATTTCCAAAACATAAAATTACATCAAAAAGTCTTCCACAAGTCTAGAGCTCAAAAATAGCAAGAGTTTTACAAAGAAAATTTGAATCCTAATGAGGCTCTAGGCCTCCCTACTTATACAATTGAAGTCTCCAATGACTTCCTCAAATTTAGGGAGGCTTGAATCCCAAAATCGAGATGAACTACTCTTTTTCTATCACATGCTCAGTTGCCTTCTAATCTTCATGGCTTGGTTGCTTGCACTCCGAGCTGGTGGGATCAATGAAGGAATATTTTAATGGGGAAGGAGTAAATGAGGTGGATTTACCTCCTAAAATCTCTCTTCCTTGTCCCTTTTGAGTTTTAAACCCTAGTCTTTGCCAAAATTCCTTCATTTTCTCTTCCAAACCTGCATTCAATGCATATTAGTCGAGTAGGCATAATATCTCACTTTAACTCATATCATTAAACTAAATATAATCAAAACATGTAATAAGTTGTGAGAAAAGTTGGTTTGACTAAGCTAGGAGCTGAATTAAGGCCCAGGTAATTACCCAATGATGAGGCTCATCATTGCATGAATGAGTTTTCATAGCATGACAAAATTTTTGACATATACCTTTCCTCAACGGGATTCTTCATTGTCAAGTTCAATACCTAGGAAGATGTGGAGAGAGTTTGGAAAGAAGGGCCTTGGTTTTGGGGAAATGTACGGCTCTTCATTACCCCATGGTTTCTATATTTTGATGCCACATCAATGGTGGTATCAATAACTCTAATATATATGGGGCTACCAAATGTTCAACTTCCTTTGTGGAATCACAATGTTCTTAAGGAAATTGGGAACACTACGCGGTCACTAAGAAAAATGGATCGTGACAAAATTGATAAAGGGATACTTACCTTCGATAGAATCTATGTAGAAATTGACCTAACTAAAGGTCTACTAAACCATATTCAGCTTAAAAATAAAAAAATTCAATAGAACCAACTTTTGGATTATGAAAATATGGTATTCAGATGCCAATCTTGTTACCAAAAGGGACACATGCAAAATACATGCCCTCAACAAAAAAAGGAGCACAAAAACGAAAATGGGGTAGATTAGAAAAACTAAAGGATGGTATACATTTGAACCCTATCTCATGGATGAAGAAGAAGAGGAAATTACAAAGAACACTTCAAAACAAGAAGAAGGGGATGCTCATATCAAGAATGGAAATGAAACCCACTAATAAAATGGTATAGAATCAAATGTGATCGATAACCACAACAATAGAAAAAGGTGGCACATAAAGAGTATAAGATGGTGGGAACAAAGAGTTTTCATGCATCAAAAAGCCTAAATTCAGATAAAGAACTCCCACCGAGGATGACCAAAAGTGAACTGAAAATGGCTCCCACTAACCCCACCTCAGGTGGATGGAAAAAGGTCTGGAAAAGGAAAGGAAAAAGAGAGAAGTTAAGTGATTACTATCACACTTAACTTCATATGTTTTTGTAATTTTTTGTAGTTTTTTCTTATGCCCATAAGCCGAAAGATTGTTCTTACTGAATGTGGTTAGCATGTAATTCTTTTCCTTTTTTAAAGTTGAATAAAATTACGGGTTTTTTCCCTTTTGAAACAAATGCTTCATAATATCTAGATAAGTATAAATAAACCACTCACCCTCTTGTTTTCTTATGTTCTCTACAAGGTTTTGGTGGATTAATGATAAAGGGCATGTAATAAAGATTTCTGTACATCAATCTCATATGTATTTGTATCTTTATCTAGTTCTGGTAACTATCATCAACCATGTCCAAGGTGGTGTTGTTAGTGATGATAGTGATTGGAACTAGAGAAAAATACAAATGGATTTAAGGCTTTGAACTAGAGAAAGATACAGGAAGACTTCAAACAATTTCAATGTTCTTAAGAGGCTTAACCAAATTTCCATCTCCTCTTCCTAGTAGATTTGTTGTTTACCTAAGTCGATAGAATTAAGTGTTATCATCGAATTAGAAATCAAGTCACGAGTTCCTCCTCTTTATTTAAACATTAAAGTAAATCAAAAGAAAAAAAATTCCATGCCATCATCTTTCTTTTATCATTGACGATTACCATACCCTCCTTTTTATTTGAACATTGAAGTAAATCAAGAGTAAATTGTTAATACTATGTGCTTCTCATTTGCATTTGCATTGAAAGAAAAAAAAAATCATTTATGTTTTTCACTTTCTATTCATTTTATATTAATTAAGTTAGCTAAGAAAGAAATAAATAAAGGAACATAAACCAACTTTGATTACATTTTCCCCTTTTCATACTTAGTTCTTAGCTTACTCACACTTATAAAATTGATAAACGTGATGTTTTTCACACCTTGATTGATATTATTCTCTCTTCACACTTTCATTGATACTTTTCTCATTCTTCAACTTAGAGAAAGGATTCAACATCATACTCTAAAGAAGAAGAATCATCATTGTACCAAAGGCATAAAAATGCATCTCTTTCTTTTTCATATGTTTATCATTTGCACATTTTCAAGTTTCTTTTTTATTTACATGTATGTATCCATGAAGAGATCTGGCAAGATACTTATTGGAATTTTGATAGGAGGATTTCAAAGAAATTTAAAGGGTGCTTAATGGTCCAAACGAATATGAATTTATTTATTTATTTAATTTCCTTCTCCTCTTTCAAGTAGAATTGTTGTTTACCTAATTTCATACAATTAAGTGTTATCACTCAATTAAAAAATCAATTCACAATGCATTCTTCTTTGGTTTAACATAGAAGTAAACCAATAATAAATCACTAATTCTTATAGTTTCTCATTTGCATTTGGATTTAAAGAAAAAGATTGTTTTCATTTATGTTCTTCACTTTATATTGGAGGATTTTATATTAATTAAGTTAGCTATGAAAGAAAGAAATAAATGCGTAGAAAACGACTTTTATTACTAATTTCATTTTATCATATTTAGTGCTTAGATTACTCACACTTGAAACAATTTGTAAATGTAATAAATTTAATCTTTCTTGTAACAAGGTCACTCGTTAATAAGATTAAATAGTAGACTAAGTAATATTTCTTCCGTTATTTTATAAATTCCTTGTAGATGCAAACTGTTAATTACAATTTTCTAAAATGATAGACTTGAATCTAGTCTACTCATCAGTCAATCAACACATTACACAATGATTTCTTTGGGAAATCCTCAGCTAAAAACTCGTGCTATCTATATATTGAATTAGTAAGAAAGTATGATAAGATTATAATGCTTTTCTCAAGCCTGAGCAACATAAGCAATATCTTTATCTATCTCATAGCTTCCTAAACAAGCCTAGACCAATACTTAACCAATTTTCGGCTTTCCCAAGTCTCTATTTCCTTTCGTTGTTTCTTTTCAAATTAGCCCCTTAATAATTAGGGAAATTCCTCAATGGAATTGTGCAATCCATCACAGGCCTCCCTTTGACTGCATGCAACACCAGTAAATTTCAGATGAATATACAATTGATAATACATTGTCCCTGAAAACCAACTTCAACTTGGTAACTCTCAGATATGACATGCATGAGTTATTTATGGGCGAATCATTAGTTTATTTGATCAATGTAGGAAACAAAACACTACTAGACCTCCCACTAGTTCCTCCAATACTTGGAACTAGTTTAATTGACTTTAACTCAGTTAAATTAAGTTAATTACCTAGAACTCAAAATAAACTCAACTAGGGATCCTGTAACATAGGAGACACTCTACATGACTCAATTTAGACCCTAAACTTGAATTAACTAAGAAAACTAAGTCAAATTAACTTAGTTAAGTAATACAAGTTTTCATGATATGTGTAATTACAATTTTATTCCTAATTTAATTCAAGGAAAAAATTAAATTAAGATTTTCTTGTTTCATTTTCAACACTCCCTCTTAACAAGAAAGGGATTATCTGCTACCCCAATCCTACCTCTATGAAATTTAGATTTTCATCTTGACAATTCCTTTGTCAAAATATTTTCATCTTGTTCCTTTGTAGGAATGTACTCCAACAACATGATTCTCCTCTGCACACAATCCTGTAGATGGTGATAGGGGATGTCGATATTCTTGGACCGATCATGAAAAACTGGTTTCTCTTTCAGTTTGATACAACTCTGATTGTCACAGTGAATCATTGTAGGATCCATTTTCTAACCAAATAAATAACAAGGATCTTCATCATCCAAATAGCCTCACAATTTTCTTGACTAGCAGCCATGTAATATTCTTCTTCCGGGCTGAGTGCAATAGATATCTACTTCATGTTGTACCAAGAAACTACTACAAACCCAATACTGATGATTCCCCCTTATGGGCTCTTCCTATCGACTGGACTCCCCACCCAATTTACATTTGTGAAGCCTTCAAGATCACTCCCTCTTTTTTTCTATACTATAGACCAAACTCAGTGGTGCCTCTGAGGTATATGAAAACATGTTCAGTTTCCTTAAAATAGAGTTTGGTTGGCTTAACCATTTCTTGACTAAGTTCTTTAACTACAAAACATATGGTCAGTCGTGTGTTCACCAAATACATAAGTGAACCCATAAGATGCCTGTAAATAGTAGCCTCCACTACCTCACTTAAAGTAGCATCTTCCTTCCTCAAGTTCCCTGCTAAAGGAGTCTCCATGGGTTTACTACTCTCCATGTGGAACTTTTTCAGTATCTCATTGGAATATTTTCCATAAGAGACAAATAGTTCCCCACCTCCTTGTCATACTTCCATACCAAGGAAATAAAGCCTGAGCCCCAGGTCCTTCATCTCAAATTCTCTTGCAAGATCCTCTTTGCAAGGTTTTACCAACTTCTTATCACCTGTTAGAATTAAATAATCGATGTATAATATTATAATAAAAAATTTACCTTCAACCACAATATGATGAAGGTTCACATCTGCTTCAATTTTGGTGAAGCCCAACCTAGTGAAATATTTGTCAATCCTTGTGTACCAAACATGGGGTGCTTGTTGCAATCCATACAGTTCTCTCTTGAGTCTCCACACATGTAATTCTCTGTTGAAAGTATCAAGTCCTTCTAGTTGCTCAATGTACACGTCTTGCTCAATCACACCATTGAGAAATGTTGTCTTCACATCCATTTTATGTATCTTCCATCCCATTTTCACTGAAATTGCTAGAATAGATCTGATTTAAGAGTACCTTGCTACTGGAGAAAAGGTCTCCTCTTAATCAATTCCCTCCTTCAGGGAGAACCCTCTAGCCACAAATATAGCATTGAATTTCTCCATGCTCTCATATGCTACTTTCTTTACCTTGTAAAGCCATATAAAACTCACACTAACTTTTTGGCTGGTCTTGGGACCATTTCCCAAACACTGTTTCTGATAATGGAGTCATACTCCTCTACCATGGCATCAACCCTTACTAGTTTCTTCACTTCTTCCTCAAATGATGATGGCTCAATCTCTACACTCTTGCTCATTAGATCCATGTAGCTAATGTAGCACTATGGTGAACTCCTCTTCCTGTGCTATGATGTAGGTGATCCCACATTCTGTCTAGCATTATGCATCAATCTATCAGCCTCTCGTGTGCACTTCCTTCCATCTCTGGAAGTCTCCTCATGAGTGGGTGCTTCCAATTTATGCTCTTCTGCATCTGGTTTCTCCACATCATCCTGAGTTTCTTCGCTTGGATCTAAAATATCCTCATATACATGTAACTAAATCTCCCTCTCAAAGGAACATCTCATGGCCTTCATTTCATCGAACTTCACATCTCTACGAACCACTGCCATCCTGTCAGAAGGAAGGCACACCCAAGATTTGTAAGGTGTATTAGTGTACCCAATAAATATTCCCAACTCAGCTGTTGGTTCTAGATTTTTCCTTGTATCCTTGGTAAAATGACAATAAGCCAATGAACCGAATGTCCTAAAGTGTGCCACATCTAATTTCTTACCTAAAAAATCTTCTTCTGGTGTACTCATCTAAAGAATCCAATGAGGACTCCTATTATGCACATATATAGTTGTGTTGCATGCTTCGACCACAAGTGAAATGGTAGGCCTTGATCATGTAACATTTCCCGTGTAGCTCCCACAATACAATTTTTCTTCCTTTTAGCCACCCCATTCTATTGTCAGTTATGGGGTGCTATGAACTCTCATTGAATTCTTGTTGATGCATAGGAGTTCTTGAATTCATTCGACACATATTATCCATCATTATCTCTCCTGAGAGATTTATCTTTCCTTACAATATATTTCTCAAAAAGTGATTCAAATTCAAAAAATTTAGAGAATGTATGATCTTTCTTCTACATGAAGAAAATTCAACACTTACGTGAGAAATCATCTACAAATATTACATAATACCTGTGCTTGGTCTTCGAGGCTGTCGAGAATGGTCAACATACATTTGAGTGACCTATTTCAAGCATCACTTGTACTCAACTATATTTATCATGAAAGGTAGCTTTGGTGTGCTTCCCCAATGTACACCCTTTGTATGTGTCTCTGTTCTCTAGTGTACCCTTGGGAAGTCTTGTAGAAATTTATTACATGATCTTCAAATCTTTGTGGTGCAAGTGACCTAATTTTCTATGCCATAACTCGTCGATGTCTCGGCTTTGTGCCTTCTCTTATTTTGTGCTCAAAGCATCACAGTATTCTACATCCAATTTGCAGAGGTTCTTTACCCAAGCCCGGATTGGCTTCACTTGTCCTGAGGATATGTGACAAAGGAAATCCTTTCCTTTTCTAAATATCACATCATAGCCACGGTCCTCCAAAATAGCAACTGAAAGAAAATTATTCTTAAAACCTGGAAAATACATGACATATTTTAATGTGAGAGGCAAACCAAGCCGCCCCTGAAAGGTAACAATACATATGTTGGTCGTGGTATACCTTCCATCATCTCCCATTTCAATGTGCATCTAGAGGTCTTTCTCCTTTAAGTCACTGAAGAATTATTTGGTTTTGGTTATTGGAATGAGGCTCCACTATCTAAATACCACACACTACCTAATACAGGTGGCTAAAGAAACACTCAAAATTCAGTAGTGGATATGGAAAAGTTCAAATATAAAACTCCTATGATTGATGTGCAACGAGGACTAAATTGTAGTGCTCTTAATATTCATTCTAGTGGTGAAACAACACTTAAATCCGAGTTCATATGCTCAAGTTATAGTTGGTCAAATTTCGGTCAAACCTGGCCAAGTGGCAAGCTTAATGAGGCAACAATTTGGCAAAAACCTCCTGCACATAATTCAACAACCGGAATGGGAAAATTTTTTGCCTCCTTAATTTTCCCAGTGACTCGACATCATTATGTTATAACAAAAAAAACGAGGGATTGGTCAGCAGACGGTCAAACTCCACTGACCACAAACCTCAACATCTTAAAATGAAGTATTATATATATATATATATATATATATATATATATATATATATATATATATATATATATATATATATATATATATATATATATACATACATACATACATATATATATGTATATATATATATATGTATATGTGTATATATATATATATATATATACATATATATACATATATATATGTATATATATATATATATGTATATATATATCTATACATATATATATACATATATATATATACATATATATATATGTATATATATATATACATATATATATATATATACATATATATATATATACATATATATATATATATATATATATATATATATATATATATATATAGTGACACATCATGTTCCGATGGGTGTCAAACCCGCCCAGCTTAATAGCTAACCGTTCCACCGGTAGAACAATACCATAACCACCGTACCATTGCCCCAACTCATCATCATATTGTAACCATTACCTAATGGATCCAATGCAAACTATAACTTCATATTATTTAAACCACAAACCAGTCTAACCGCCGATGATTATTTGAAGCTACAATGCGCAAAAAAAAATTTAACCACCAACCGTGTGTAGGCTGACCACGAGTCAAAAAAACTCATATAAGCCACCACCATTACAACATCGTGTTGATGCCCCGAAAATTGTTGCAACAACATCGGGGAAACCACCCGGTCTGGACCTTAGTGCAGCTTGTTTTCCATTTGGGATAGTGGCTCCGACTGGGGATAATGGGACCAGTTTCCCAAGAATTATAAGTAAACGGGATGGATGAATGACTTACGATATAGGGTGGTAATAAGCGAATAACTAAACTATAAGAGAAATATAATAACTATAATCTAATCCCGGGACTTATCAATTTGTAGAGTGTAGCGTTTGATAATCTGTGCTTTATGGCAGGCATATAAATGACTCTAACACTAAAGCATAGATGTTTAAACCATTTAAGATTGCTCTGCATAATTAGTTATGCAGAGCGATGATAGCGAATTACTACACTTAGTCATTTATATCATTGCTACATGCATGAGTAAAAGAGATAACAAATCACAAAACATTCAATAGTGATATGAAATGAAGATTTGCTGTTATATTGCATACATGTATTCAACAATAGCAAATATAGTAACACAGCAATTCATATAATAGGAAAGAACACAGATACAGATAATAGTACCATGTAAGCTGTTTGATCAATCCAGTATATTAATCACTATGTCGCAGTCCTTCCTTCAAACCAGAAAGCATTCCAAACAAGAGACAACAGTGCACAATTGCATAAAACAGCCTTCTAATCAAAATTAAGAACCATCGGTCGAGTTTCACAAAAGAATATAGACTGAAGCACAATAGTGCAAACTTTAGCCTTTAAGTCTTTTACAAAATTTTACGACCCTTTCCAAAACAATGAAAGGGTCTATAAATACTATGCTAATCTAAATATCTAAATATCTAAAAAACTGAAAAGCTACTAAATTAGCATTAACAAATATCATCTTCTTTTCTGGCGATCTGGCAGTCGGCGGAGATGCTTCATTCGGTGGTCTCTTTGCCTTTACTCCTTCGCTGACATATCACCAGCATTGGCTCTACTTCTAGTGGAGTGTTGAGACGCGAAGTTAGCTGGGCATCATATGTGGCATCCTGAATGTCGGAAATCAGGTATCGGAGGGCATCTGTTAAACAGTTAAGAGCCGACCTTTGAGAGTGTGGTTTAATCAGAAAGAGCCAGTAAGCGTCGGAGGTTAAAGTATTTACTCCAGCGATTAACCGTCCTTGTTTCTCCAGATCAGGATAATTTCTCTGCTCCACATGTTTGCTGTTGTTATGCTTCCAGGTGTGCACTGGGAGATCATGTTTGCCAGATAGAGTCTGTCGTTGACTAGATTGATCATGTTGCTGGCAATCATTTTACATCTTGAGGCCGCCCTTTCCGCTTTCATTACCTGGGTGTTCCATTCCATGAAGAGTATGTCCTTGTACGTTTCATAGATTCGGGGCAAATTTGCCACTTTCCCTTCTTGAGAATCTTGCCACTCAAGATATTCGGATATGGTGTCTTCAGCCTGATCTAGCTCATTTCTGGCTTTCTCTATCTGCTGACATACTATTGTGGATGTTTCACATAATGACTCAGCATTAGTAAGTTGTCGGCACAAGAGTCTGATCTGAGATATTAATGCGCCATTTATTCGAGTTGCCTCTGCTCTGAAATCGTTAACACTCTGGGCGTCCTTGATACCTTCGAGCTGTGCCGATAACTGAGCTATTTGCTCATCTTTAGATTTCATCATCAGCTCATTTGACGCTTTCAACTGTGACAATGCCTCCGATAATTCTTTTGCCTTCTGAACCTCACTTTGGTCTATCCTCTGTTTTTCAATATGTAGCTGCTGGGTTAACAAATTGTTTTCTTACTGTTGAGCCAACAACTGCTCTTCTACCTGTGCTGCCTTGTTTTTCGCCTCAATTACTTCTGCCTGTAATGCATAAATTTCATGGTCCTTAGTTTTCAACATAAGACTTACCTCTGATGCTTTGTCAATAGTTGCTGCCGAATAAGCTCCCGCAAATTGCGACAGCTTAGTTAGATCATCAGAGGGGTCCAATTCCCCCTTCCAGACCACATTGCCCGTGAATGTTTGCTCAGGAGAAATAGAAGGTTGATCAAGCCTTCGTCTTTTCCTAGAGCGGCTAACAACGGCTCTATGCTTTGGGCTGTAGAAAATATCTAGGGGAGGAATTTCTTCCACCCGGAGATCAATTTGATCGGACGGGTCTTGAGTGATTACCTCGACATCCTTTGAAATGGGTGGGCCGCTGGTTCCTTCTAGAACCTGAGAAGAAGTAGTATCGGGAGCATTGCTTGTTTTAGAGGTGTCTGAGTCTTTGGAGGCTTCCTTACCACTGATAATGGAATCGAATTGGTTCCATTCTTTAATCAACTCAGGATCGGTGGAGGTTTGCTCATGTTGCTCTCTGTGGGCTTTGCTCCGTTCTTTTTCTTGTTCTGCCCTCTGCTGTTGTTCAAGTGCCTTCCGCTGCTGCTCCTCCTGTGCTTTCCGCTGCTGCTCCTCCAATTCCCTTTTCTGCCTATCTTCCAGTTCTTTCTTTGCTTTCTCTTCTTCTTCCTTCTTCCTCTGTTCCTCTATCTCTTTCTGCTTTCTTTGCTCTTGATCCTTTTGTGCCTTTTGCTGCCTTTCTATCTGCTCCTTTTTATGCCTCTCTGCCTGTAGCTTGTTTTGCCTTTCCTCCTGTTGTTTATCATGCTCTTTAATTGTAACAGGAGGTGGATGTATCTGTTGCCGACTAGGCTCGCTTGAGGAAGATGCTGGGGTTGTGGATAATAAATCTAGAGGCAGAGTTTGCAACCTCTGCTCTCTAAGTTTATTAAACTCAGTTAACGCCAGATCTTCGTATCTCATTGCAGCAAGCTGTTTGGTTTGGCTTATTGAATCGGCACCTGCGAACAGGTCATCAAACTCATCCTCTTGATGGACAATCTTTGACAGTTTGGCCTGTTCCAGGGCAATGAAAGCAGTCTTGTTCGGATCATAGAGTCTGTTTGGGATAGTGGCTAGGGGTATCATTTGGAGTTTTGTTGCTTCTTTTTCTGCATGCTTGTAATTATGCAGCGTATAAACTCCAATTCTTAAAGGAAAAGAGGGCCATCCTCTCTTCTTCTCATCTTTGAGAGTTTGTGTGGCACTCTCGGACATACTCTGGTAGCAGATTTCCCGGGCTAACAATTTGTCTGGGATGTATAAAGGGAGAACGTGCGGCCTAGCTTTGCTTCCAAAAACTCTAATATAGGTGAAATGCTCTTCCCCGAACCAATGCGCTACGGCTGGTAAGTCGAAAGAAGCTTCATAGGAAATTCTTGGGATGGGTCTCTCGAAAATAGAATAGTGAATGGGCACCATCAAACCATTGCAAATTTGATACAAATGGTCCTTGTAAGAGGACTTCCACAATTTCTGATGGTACAAATGAATGGGTGTTGGATCATGGGTGGTCCATCTCCAACCGAGGACAGGAAACTCAGAATTAAAACACAGGGTATCCATAATGTAAGCAGAGTAATAAAATGGTGGGATTTTCCTTTCGGTGACTCTGGTTTTGGCTCTAAATTCACGAACAACTGTGACCAACTTATCAGACAGAATAGTGGCCCAATCCATAATTGTACTATTGACAGCCGCTTGCATTAGGGGAACCATATCAATATGGATATTAGCGGAGTCATGTAATCCCCACAATCTACACATCATAATCCCAGCATAGCAATAGGGAGAAGCCAGAGAAGCATTGGAGTACTTACCCGAACTTTCATGCTTGTGTTTGGCTGGGTTCTGCCTCCAATCTCGGAGGGGTTCGGATGGTGATTCATTCTCGTTCGCAAACTTCTCCACGAAGGCTCTGTTATAGACTAGCTCCGGTTCAGGCAAATGATACATTCGCCTCAGGTCATCAAGCTTGAACGACCCAAAAATCCTCCCATCCCTTGTATGAAAAGTTCTATCAGTGAGGGTAATTTCCTCAATTGCCCAGCGTACCACATCAGTGTAAGGTAGGACCTATTCTCTGGTTGTTATTCTGTGCAAAAAGGAGTCGGCCAAGTATTTGAGAGTTGCCTCAGACTTCCTTTGTTCATCCACACTAGCCTCAATCACTGTCTTTGCCGGTTGCTCGGCCTCTAATAGATTATATGTACCCTGCCATGTAGTGCTAGGAAGACCAGTGCATGTAGTATCTAAGATTAGGCCTTTCTTCAAAACTGTAGCAGCTTGACCTGCGACAGGTGTTGCAGTAGAACCCGCAGCCTTCTTGAATTTCTTCCCCATCATGTTCAGGCTTCTCTCGACAGCTGAATTCTACACAAATGCAAGAGAAATCGCAACAAGGAAATAACAACGACAATCCATAACGGGAAAGATATATTACTTGAAGCGTGGCAAGATTAATTCTAAAAGTGGCTGCGGATCTAATGATTTGAGAAGACACCGCAGATGCAATGATGGTGATTTTACGGCCTGCAGCTCCATAAATGACCATTACATCGTTATTAAGCTGAATGACCCCTTAAAGCGTGCAAAAGATATTTTAAAGGTCTAATCATAAGTGTTCGTTAAATCGAAGGGGCAAAGTTTTAAATACGCATGCATTACCTTATCCCTGCATTTAACGACATTTTGAAATCTGTGCTTTTGTCAACCGGATTTAAATATAACTTTAAAGCTTGAAGCAATCACCTTTTAGGAACTCTGATCATCGTTAAGCGTCATCGCATCGCATCGGGGGTGTGAGTGATACTATCGTTTGGGAGAGGTCTTGGCGAATGCCGATTGCGACATCGCATCGGATTAGCGCGTGAACACATTACTAGATGTATGTCAAATGATTTTCCGACTTCCGATTGCGATATCACATCGCATCGGGGAAAAGATCTGAGCGTCTTATGAAAGTGTATGGGATCCCGCCGACTACCGATAGCGATATCGCATCGGGTCGGGGCTTATAAGTTAAGGCGTTTTTACACAAGAGGCAGCGCCGATAGCCGATCTCCGATATCACGTCGCATCGGGGTGTAAGATATGTGCTCTTTTTGTGCGTGCATTGAATACCGCCGATCGCTGATAGCGATATCGCATCGACAAGGACCAAGGTGATATTTTAAATGTGTTTCTCTTGTTATTGCGATATGCGATCTTGCGATTTCTTTTTCGCACTAACCAAAAATTTCTTGATATTTATTCAAAAAGGCTTTCATTCACAAATTCATTTGATTATCATACCTTTTTCAAACAAATTCATTAATGCCAATTAAATTTTAAAAAGGGACCCATTTCATATGTTAATTGTTTGTGAATAAAAATGTTATGAAATGGGGGGTTGTTGTAGGGCACAACAATTGGCGATTCGTTGGTAGAACCAGTTATCTCTGGACTGATAAAAATACTTAAACTTTTTCAAATAGAATCTCTATAAGGGAAAGAAAATTTCTAATATAACTAGATATCTATTGATTCTGAATAAAGCAGAATTCTTCTGTTGACTTCCTCTTTTTGTAAAGAAAATAAATGCATTCTAAGTTTTAAAACAGGTCTTTAATGGTTCATAATGGTAAAATAGAAAACTTTTCCCAAATCAGCTTTTAAAGTAAACTCCTCTGTCATAGGTAGAACCTCTGCTGCCAGCAAACGTTTATAGTCTCGGCAGGGTTACCTTTTAACCATGCTGTTGTCCATTGTTCCATTCACTTAAGAGTGTGACTAAACAGAATGAATTCAAAACATATTTTCACATTTTGAACTTCATTTTCTTTTCTTCTTTGCTTAAGATAAAAGCCGTTGTCCTGGTTTGGTGGCCAGATAATGACAATGCCACTCACGGGTAGTAATCAAACTGAACAAGCTGGCTCGTGATGAGACCCCTTGTCTTGAAATTTCAAGCCATTACCCTGTTTGATATGTAGTTTTGGTAATGTCAGTTAAATTATTTTCCTATGAACATGGTAAGCAGGCTTGTAATAAGACCTCTTATCTCTAATATTTTATATTTTAGAATTACACTCTGAGTAATCATAAACTTTTGGTGAATGGGATGAACAATCATCTCCTTGAGAGTAAATGGATGACAGGTTGAGAGTTAAAGATGCTGAAGATGGATTAGCTCCTATTTTATTATAGATAACCTTTGGAGACCAGTTTTGAAAACCCAAAATGACTCATAGAACTACGTTCAGAGAGAAGTTTACAAAAGTTAGACTGTGATCTCAAAATAGAAAGATATCTAATTTCCTAGAAATGATCTCTCTTGGTTTAAGACTCTATTATCCAAAAGCAAATATTGATAGTGCCCCAGCGAGACAACTTTTAACTACAGCAAAAGGTCAATGGAAGATATCCTACCTCCTTATTTTCTGCAAATCCTACAAAATATAAAAACTATCAAACTATAAGGAGAAGGGGTTACCTCCTCAATTAAAGAATTTCTTCAAGATCAGACCATTGACAGGGAGAGAATCTCTCACCCCTGATAAATCTTGCAGTATAAAAGTGGAATGGCCTATCTTTTCACAGATCTGAAATGGTCCAAGCCACAGTTTCTGAAACTTGGAGTGTTTACCTTTGTCTTCATGGGCTTTGTCCCATTTCAGAACTAAATCTCCGACTTGGAATTGTTTACGACTAGATGAGGCTAGATCAAAAGCTGCTTTAATGACTTGCTGATGTTTGGCGTGTGTAACCTTGGCCTTTTCCCTTTCCTCTTCAAGTTTGAGAATTTGATCATATCTGAGCTGGATAGAGGAAGAAGGAGTTTCCTCAATAAATTGCACTAGGGCTAGAGAGGGAAGAAGAAGATTGGTTGGTACAATTGCTTCTTTTCCATAGACAAGATTAAATGGAGAGGTTCTTATGGAGGCTTTCTGTGTTATCCTATCGGCCCATAATGCAAATACTAAGGATTTGTGCCAGTTCTTATGATTCTCTTCGATTGTTCGCTTAATAATTTTGATTAGATTTTTATTAGTTGATTCTGCTAGGCCATTACCCTGAGGATAGTAATTAGCAGAATACTTTAATTTAAATCCTCTTTTGATAGCGAAATCAATCATTGCATTACCTGAGAAATAAGAAGCATTATCAAAGACAAGAGCGTTTGGAACACCAAACCTGGTAATGATGAACTGATCTATAAATTCAATGATAGCCTCAGAGTTTGCTGTCTTTAACGGAACTGCTTCTACCCACTTTGTAAAGTAATCGGTGGCTGTAAGGATATATTTGTGCTGCCTGGAAGAAGGTGGATTAATTTCTCCAATGATGTCCAATCCCCATTGTTCAAAAGGCTGTTCGATGTTGACTGGTTGCAAAGGGAAAGCTGGTTTTTGTTGTCTTCCACCGGAAGTTTGGCATTTGAGACATTTCCTTACATACTCGTGAGCGTCTTTAAACAAAGTAGGCCAATAGTATCCAGCATGAATAACTTTATGAGCTGTTGTATCAGCTCCAAAATGTCCTCCTGCTGGTCCGTCATGTAGCTCCTGCAAAACCTTTTGAGCCTCAGGTTTCTCAAGGCATCTTAATAGAACAGAATCATAATTTCTTTTGAAAAGCACATCATTGATAATCAAAAAACTTTTCGCTTTTAATCTAATGGCCCTTTTGTTTTTGTAGGACAAGTTCGTAGGTGCATAACCATTCTTTAAATAAAAGATTAAATCTGCATATTGAGATTCGGAATCGGGAACACTTAGCTGATTAACTTCTTGAGTTTTCTCTGTATCGCTTGATTCCGAAATGTTGGACGCTCCTGCCAATATCCTGCAAAAACCTTGACCCTTAACAATCTTCGCTGGCTTTATTTCTAGGTCATATTCTTGGAGAGCCGCGACCCAATTTGCCCTTTTTTCACCCAATTCTTTTTGAATTAATAGTTGCCTAACTGCCGAGAAAGGAACTATCACTTTAGTATGGGTTTTTAAAAGAAAGGGTCGACAATGTTTGACTGCTTTAAACACAGAAAAAGCTTGTTTCTCAACGTCGGAATAGTTCAATTCGGCGCCTTGAAAGTTTGAACTAAAGAATGAGATGGGCGCTTCCAAATTGTCATCATTCAACTGTGTGAGCACTGCTGCGTAAGATAAGTCGGATGCAATGGTATATAATGTAAAATGATTAGAAAGATTTGGAGTATTCAGAGCTGGGGCATTGATTATTGATTGCTTAATGTCATTAAAAGCTTGCTTTTCTTCTAATCCCCATCTGAAGGTTGAATTCCTTTTAATCATCGTTTGTAGTGGTAGTACAATTTGTGAAAAATCTGGAACAAATCGTTTAACGAAATTAATCTGGCCTAAAAACGATTGCATCGATTTTTTATTGTGTGGAAAAGGAATTTCAGAAATTTCCTTAATTCGATCAGGATCTACATAAATGCCATCCTTAGATACAATAAAACCTAAAATCTTACCCTGGTTAAGAGCAAAGAAAGACTTTTTTGGGTTAAGAGAGATACCATGTGTTTTGCATCGCTGAAAAATCTGATTTAAATCATGCAAGTGATTATATCTCTTTTTAGAATATACAGTAATATCATCAAGGTAGACGACTACTGTTCGATTAATTAACCCTCTAAAGGCTATATCCATAGCTCTCTGGAATGTCGCTCCTGCATTTATGAGTCCAAAAGGCATTTTTTGATATGCATAAGTCCCCCATTTTGTTCTGAATGTGGTTTTAAGTTGGTCATCAGGATGAACTAGCACTTGGTTATATCCTGAGAATCCATCGAGAAAGGACATCAATTCAGATCGTACTACTGATTGGAGGATCTGCTCCATAGTAGGCAATGGGAAGTTATCTTTCAAGCTTTCCTTATTCAAGTTTCTGAAATCGATACAAATTCGGATGTCGCCGTTTTTCTTCCTGACTGGTACCATATTAGAGACCCAGTTTGAGTGTCGGACAGGGAAGATAATCTTAGCTTTTAAAAGCTTATTAAGTTCCGACTTTATCTGGCTCTCCAAATTCGGGTGTATTTTCCTTAACTTCTGCTGGATCGGCTTCTGATTGGGAATCATAGGAATAGTATGCTGTATGGTAGATGTATCATATGTCTTGAGGTAATCATACTTCCAAGCAAA
Organism: Pinus tabuliformis; assembly: GCA_031772625.1. Taxonomy (NCBI): domain Eukaryota; kingdom Viridiplantae; phylum Streptophyta; class Pinopsida; order Pinales; family Pinaceae; genus Pinus; species Pinus tabuliformis. Next base: position 271,172,697 of record CM062805.1, read on the forward strand.
AACTTGTTTGTTTTTCTTTAACAGTTTGATAAATGCTTCCTTTTCTTCTACAGAAAGTCCTAATCCTAAGTTGATATTTTGAGGAGCTTGATCTGTTCCCAAATTAATCAATTCAAACCTAAGGGTAGAGCTTTGGAGTTTTGTATTAATTACAGGTTTAAACCTGTCTTTAATGTCATAAAGGTCTTCGAGCTTTACCACAGGCTTAGGAATCGCGTTGTCTTGAGATGTTCTTTTCATTTGAGAATCATGCTCATCTTCTTCAATGATTTGATTGTCATAGGACTTTTCAGAGGTTAAGAATTGCAAGATATCCTCGTCATGGTTGAAAACCCTCCAGTTAGTGATATTATCAGGAACTGAAGGCCTAAAAATTAGTTCTACAGAAAATCTATCAAGGCTATAGTCTTCAGAAGGCAGAAGTTTGGAAGCTACGTTGGCTAGTAAATCGGCTGCTGAGTTCTATGATCTAGGAATTGAGGAAATGTTGAATGCTGAGAAATGTGAAGTAATATCTTGCACTAGCGATTGATAATGCTTAAGGTGGCTTGAAAGGAAGTGGATTGCATTTCTTACCTGCTTAACAATGATCTCACTATTGCCGAACACTTTAATATATTGGACTTTAAGGTCGATTGCCTTATATAATCCCTGCACTAAAGCTTCATATTCAGCTGTGTTATTAGTGCACTCAAATTCTAATCTACAGGACAGCATTGCCTTTTCGCCTTGCGGACTAACCAAAATGCAACCTGTTCCTGAGCCCTTGCTGGACTTAGAGCCATCAAAATACAAAGACCAAAATAAAGGAGAATTAACAAAAATATTTACATCTTTTTTATTTTCATTAAAACATCTGGATAAATTCGTTTGTGAAAATTTTTCTATTTGAGATGTACAATGGTTAACTGAAAAAGGAGAGGGTTGGGCAACAAAGTTGCCAAAGAATGATTCTGAGGAATAATTCCCCAAAATGTTATTGTTGAAGGCCACAGGCTGGTTTTCTTGTTCGAAATCAGTTACTGTGTGGGTCATGTGTTTCTCACGGTCGATCCTTATTTGATTTGGCTTACCCTTGTAGGGGAGCCACATATGTGACGAATCAGTGGAAATGTACCCATGCAGCTTTTCGGACCAATCTCTGCTCAAAATTAAACCGTAGAATTCAGGTATGTCAGCAATCAAAATATCTATTCTCTGTACAATTTTGGGATCAGCAGACAACCTGATAGTCACGGAATTAATTTCTCCTACAACCTGTACTTTGGTTCTGTCTAACTGTACAATGTGAATAGCAGATTTCTGGGGTTCTATGTTCAGTTTAGAACAAACTGAAGCTGGCATAATGTTAGATGAAGCCTGTAAATCGATTAAACAGTTATGCAGATTTCGATTATAGATTTCATAGGTGAGAAAGAAAGGTGGAGTATGAGAATTGGATCTATCTCCGATTAGAACTGAATCGGTAGCTTCAACCATACCTGGAGGGGGTTGTCCTGAATCATTAGCAGCTTTTGAACTGGGAAGAGGAGAAGAGGGGACAGCATTCAACTCTCTTAGAAGCAATTTCTGCTGATGTTTTAACTTACTAAGTTCAAACATGGTTATGTTTGCCTTAGTCCTTTTCATATCATCAACAATATTATACTCCATGGAGTCAGATACCACTAGTGTCTTAGATGTTGAAGGAGAATTAGAAGTTGAAGGCTGGTTTTGGGGAGCTGCTACTGGTGACTTCTTTGGGAGAACTTTTTCCTTTGGTGTGGCAGCACCTGCGCTCCTTTTCTTTGTAGTTGCCTGGGCAGGTTCAGAAGCGATTTTACTTCTTGTAGTAACAGGAAAGGCTTCTTCTTGATTCTCGGTGTTAGAGTTTGGGAGTATAAAATCCCACATGCCGTGGAATTCGGCTACTTCTTCTTCATCATCTGTTTGGGAGGTTGTTTCCTCTTCCTCTTCTTCCTGTTCTGAGTCTGCATTAGATATAACATTGGGTGGCTTTGCTTCAGTTTTCTTGAAAGTCCTAAATGGTCTTTTGTTTGAAGTCTCGGCCACCTGTTTTTTAATCTCAACCATTTCATTAGACAATGTTTTAAGGACTTTTTGTAAACCTTCCATGTCATACGGGTCCTTTGGGGTTTTCTTCTTAGAATCCTCTTTAAATGAGACTTTTTTAGCTTTTCTATCCTCCAAGGCATCTTTCTTTTCTAGAGCGTTGATGCGCTTCTCAACAGCAAGTGCTTCCTTCATATTTTCGGCTAAGGTAGGTTTGCCAGCCCTGTCAACAAAAATGGCTATGTTGGCAGGGAGGGCGGTAATATACAATTCGCTTCTAATTTGTTCACTTGGTTTTGAAGCGGTAGGGATTTTATTTAGGAGTTTATTAAATCGGGCATTAAACTCCTTTATTGGTTCCCTATGCTCTATTCTTAGATTGGAGAGGTCATTTATTAAAGTGGCTAGGGACTTGTCATCTCCATATTTGGTAAGGAACTGCTCTTGGCATGTGGCCCAGCTGGTAATTGAACCAGAGGGTAAGGAAAAGTACCAAGATCCTGCCGATCCTTGTAAGGTATAAGGGAAAAGCCTGACAACAACATCTTGCTCTGTCACTCCTTTTAAGTTAACTGCTAACATAAAATTGTTAATATGTTCTTCAGCTTGTGTTCCGTTATCTGGATTAAATTTAGGCAACCATTTTTCGGGAGCATCAGGTAGATCATGCAATGGTCCGGGCATGTTGACTGCACCTGGCATAGTCCATGGGTCTGCCATTATGCTAGCGACAATAGTTGTCACTACTGTTGGGATTCCAGATGACCGAGGAGAAGAGAGTGTTGAAGAGTGAGTAGTTTGAGATGCTGTAGTACCTAGTCCCTGATGAACAACAGTGTGTAACGGAGGAGTGGATGGTTGACTTCGCAGATTAGGAGATGAGATGGAGGTTATGGAAGAAAGGTCTTCACTATCAGATCCTTCAGTAATTTTTTTAGCCTTTTTCCTTTTTGGTAAAGGGAACTCAGTAGGTTCAATACCGAGTTTTTCGCTCTGAAGTCTGGTAAGTGGATGAGATAAATTGAACTGCGAAGTCGCACTGCTTTGTGATACTTCAGATTTCTGAGGCGAAATCGAGAAGCTCTGAAGTTTATGGATAAGAGACTGGACTTCAGGAGATTCAAGACTTAATTGTTCTGAAATATGATGGGTGTGAGTAGGGGTGGTTGATTCCTCTTTTTCTCGATTGTGTGCTGGAGAACCAGCATGTGATTGAGAAAGAGGAGGGGATTTGGAGGGAGAATTACTCTTAGAGTGGCTTGCAGATTTGGATCTGCTTGCCATTCACAGTCGAGGCCCTCCTTCTAGCGCCAAAAATGTTGATGCCCTGAAAATCGTTGCAACAACATCGGGGAAACCACCCGGTCCGGACCTTAGTGCAGCTCCTTTTCCGTTTGGGATAGTGGCTCCGACTGGGGATAATGGGACCAGTTTCCCAAGAATTATAAGTAAACGGGATGGATGAATGACTTACGATATAGGGTGGTAATAAGCGAATAACTAAACTATAAGAGAAATATAATAACTATAATCTAATCCTGGGACTTATCAATTTGTAGAGTGTTGCGTTTGATAATTTGTGCTTTATGGCAGGCATATAGATGACTCTAACACTAAAGCATAGATGTTTAAACCATTTAAGATTGCTCTGCATAATTAGTTATGCAGAGCGATGATAGCGAATTACTACACTTAGTCATTTATATCATTGCTACACGCATGAGTAAAAGAGATAACAAATCACAAAACATTCAATAGTGATATGAAATGAAGATTTGTTGTTATATTGCATACATGTATTCAACAATAGCAAAGATAATAACACAGCAATTCATATAATAGGAAAGAACACAGATACAGATAATAGTACCATGTAAGCTGTTTGATCAATCCAGTATATTAATCACTATGTCGCAGTCCTTCCTTCAAACCAGAAAGCATTCGAAACAAGAGACAGTAGTGCACAATTGCATAAAACAGCCTTCTAATCAAAATTAAGAACCATCGGTCGAGTTTCACAAAAGAATATAGACTGAAGCACAATAGTGCAAACTTCAGCCTTTAAGTCTTTTACAAAATTTTACGACCCTTTCCAAAACAATGAAAGGGTCTATAAGTACTATGCTAATCTAAATATCTAAATATCTAAAAAACTGAAAAGCTACTAAATTGGCATTAACAAATATCATCTTCTTTTCTGGCGATCTGGCAGTCGGCGGCGATGCTTCATTCGGTGGTCTCTTTAACTTTACTCCTTCGCTGACATATCGCCAGCATTGGCTCTACTTCTGGTGGAGTGTTGAGATGCGAAGTTAGCTGGGCATCATATGTGGCATCCTGAATGTCGGAAATCAGGTATCGGAGGGCATCTGTTAAACAGTTAAGAGCCGACCTTTGAGAGTGTGGTTTAATCAGAAAGAGCCAGTAAGCGTCGGAGGTTAAAGTATTTACTCCAGCGATTAACCGTCCTTGTTTCTCCAGATCAGGATAATTTCTCTGCTCCAGCATGTTTGCTGTTGTTATGATTCCAGGTGTGCACTGGGAGATCATGTTTGCCAGATAGAGTGTGTCGTTGACTAGATTGATCATGTTGCTGGCAATCATTTTACATCTTGAGGCCGCCCTTTCCGCTTTCATTACCTGGGTGTTCCATTCCATGAAGAGTATGTCCTTGTACGTTTCATAGATTCGGGGCAAATTTGCCGCTTTCCCTTCTTGAGAATCTTGCCACTCAAGATATTCGGATATGGTGTCTTCGGCCTGATCTAGCTCATTTCTGGCTTTCTCTATCTGCTGACATACTACTGTGGATGTTTCACATAATGACTCAGCGTCAGTAAGTTGTCGGCACAAGAGTCTGATCTGAGATATTAATGCGCCATTTATTCGAGTTGCCTCTGCTCTGAAATTGTTAACACTCTGGGCGTCCTTGATACCTTCGAGCTGTGCCGATAACTGAGCTATTTGCTCATCTTTAGATTTCATCATCAGCTCATTTGACGCTTTCAACTGTGACAATGCCTCCGATAATTCTTTTGCCTTCTGAACCTCACTTTGGTCTATCCTCTGTTTTTCAATTTGCAGCTGCTGGGTTAACAAATTGTTTTCTTGTTGTTGAGCCAGCAACTGCTCTTCTACCTGTGTTGCCTTGTTTTTCGCCTCAATTACTTCTGCCTGTAATGCATAAATTTCATGGTCCTTAGTTTTCAACATAAGACTTACCTCTGATGCTTTGTCAATAGTTGTTGCCGAATAAGCTCCCGCAAATTGCGACAGCTTAGTTAGATCATCGGAGGGGTCCAATTCCCCCTTCCAGACCACATTGCCCGTGACTGTTTGCTCAGGAGAAATAGAAGGTTGATCAAGCCTTCGTCTTTTCCTAGAGCACCTAACAACGGCTCTATGCTTTGGGCTGTAGAAAATATCTAGGGGAGGAATTTCTTCCACCTAGAGATCAATTTGATCGGATGGGTCTTGAGTGATTACCTCGACATCCTGTGAAATGGGTGGGCCGCTGGTTCCTTCTAGAACCCGAGAAGAAGTAGTATCGGGAGCATTGCTTGTTTTAGAGGTGTCTGAGTCTTTGGAGGCTTCCTTACCACTGATAATGGAATCGAATTGGTTCCATTCTTTAATCAACTTAGGATCGGTGGAGGTTTGCTCATGTTGCTCTGTGTGGGCTTTGCTCCGTTCTTTTTCTTGTTCTGCCCTCTGTTGTTCTTCAAGTGCCTTCCACTGCTGCTCCTCCTGTGCTTTCCACTGTTGCTCCCCCAATTCCCTTTTCTGCCTATCTCCCAGTTCTTTCTTTGCTTTCTCTTCTTCTTCCTTCTTCCTCTGTTCCTCTATCTCTTTCTGCTTTCTTTGCTCTTGATCCTTTTGTGCCTTTTGCTGCCTTTCTATCTGCTCCTTTTTATGCCTCTCTGCCTGCAGCTTGTTTTGCCTTTCCTCCTGTTGTTTATCATGCTCTTTAATTGTAACAAGAGGTGGACGTATCTGCTGCCGACCAGGCTCGCTTGAGGAAGATGCTGGGGTTGTGGATAATAAATCTAGAGGCAGAGTTTGCAACCTCTGCTCTCTAAGTTTATTAAACTCAGTTAACGCCAGATCTTCGTATCTCATTGCAGCAAGCTGTTTGGTTTTGCTTATTGAATCGGCACCTGCGAACAGGTCATCAAACTCATCCTCTTGATGGACAATCTTTGACAGTTTGGCCTGTTCCAGGGCGATGAAAGCAGTCTTGTTCGGATCATAGAGTCTGTTTGTGATAGTGGCCAGGGATATCATTTGGAGTTTTGTTGCTTCTTTTTCTGCATGCTTGTAATTATGCAGCGTATAAACTCCAATTCTTAAAGGAAAATAGGGCCATCCTCTCTTCTTCTCATCTTTGAGAGTTTGTGTGACACTCTCGGACATAGTCTGGTAGCAGATTTCCCGGGCTAACAATTTGTCTGGGATGTATAAAGGGAGAACGTGCGGCCTAGCTTTGCTTCCAAAAACTCTAATATAGGTGAAATGCTCTTCCCCGAACCAATGCACTACGGCTGGTAAGTCGAAAGAAGCTTCATAGGAAATTCTTGGGATGGGTCTGTCGAAAATAGAAAAGTGAATGGGCACCATGAAACCATTGCAAATTTGATACAAATGGTCCTTGTAAGAGGACTTCCACAATTTCTGATGGTACAAATGAATGGGTGTTGGATCATGGGTGGTCCATCTCCAACCGAGGACAGGAAACTCAGAATTAAAACACAGGGTATCCATAATGTAAGCAGAGTAATAAAATGGTGGGATTTTCCTTTCGGTGACTCTGGTTTTGGCTCTAAATTCACGAACAGCTGTGACCAACTTATCAGACAGAATAGTGGCCCAATCCATAATTGTACTATTGACAGCCGCTTCCATTAGGGGAACCATATCAATATGGATATTAGCGGAGTCATGTAATCCCCACAATCTACACATTATAATCCCAGCATAGCAATAGGGAGAAGCCAGAGAAGCATTGGAGTACTTACCCGAACTTTCATGCTTGTGTTTGGCTGGGTTCTGCCTCCAATCTCGGAGGGGTTCGAATGGTGATTCATTCTCGTTCGCGAACTTCTCCACGAAGGCTCTGTTATAGACTAGCTCCGGTTCAGGCAAATGATACATTCGCCTCAGGTCATCAGGCTTGAACGACCCGAAAATACTCCCATCCCTTGTATGAAAAGTTCTATCAGTGAGGGTAATTTCCTCAATTGCCCAGCGTACCACATCAGTGTAAGGTAGGACCTGCTCTCTGGCTGCTATTCTGTTCAAAAAGCAGTCGGCCAAGTCTTTGAGAGTTGCCTCAGACTTCCTTTGTTCATCCACACTAGCCTCAATCACTGTCTTTGCCGGTTGCTCGGCCTCTAACAGATTATATGTACCCTGCCATGTAGTGCTAGGAAGACCACTGCATGTAGTATCTGAGATTAGGCCTTTCTTCGAAACTGTAGCAGCTTGACCTGCAACAGGTGTTGCAGTAGAACCCGCAGCCTTCTTGAATTTCTTCCCCATCATGTTCAGGCTTCTCTTGACAGCTGAATTCTACACAAATGCAAGAGAAATCGCAACAAGGAAATAACAACGACAATCCATAACGGGAAAGATATATTACTTGAAGCGTGGCAAGATTAATTCTAAAAGTGGCTGCGGATCTAATGATTTGAGAAGACACCGCAGATGCAATGATGGTGATTTTACGGCCTGCAGCTCCATAAATGACCATTACATCGTTATTAAGCTGAATGACCCCTTAAAGCGTGCAACAGATATTTTAAAGGTCTAATCGTAAGTGTTCGTTAAATCGAAGGGGCAAAGTTTTAAATACGCATGCATTACCTTATCCCTGCATTTAACGGCATTTTGAAATCTGTGCTTTTGTCAACCAGATTTAAATATAACATTAAAGCTTGAAGCAATCACCTTTTAGGAACTCTGATCATCGTTAAGTGTCATCGCATCGCATCGGGGGTGTGAGTGATACTATCGTTTGGGAGAGGTCTTGGCGAATGCCGATTGCGACATCGCATCGGATTAGCACGTGAACACATTACTAGATGTATGTCAGATGATTTGCCGACTTCCGATTGCGATATCACATCGCATCGGGGAAAAGATCTGAGCGTCTTATGAAAGTGTATGGGATCCCGCCGACTACCGATAGCGATATCGCATCGGGTCGGGGCTTATAAGTTAAGGCGTTTTTACACAAGAGGCAGCGCCGATAGCCGATCGCCGATATCACGTCGCATCGGGGTGTAAGATATGTGCTCTTTTTGTGTGTGCATTGAATACCGTCGATCGCCGATAGCGATATCGCATCGGCAAGGACCAAGGTGATATTTTAAATGTGTTTTTCTTATTATTGCGATATGTGATCTTGCGATTTCTTTTTCGCACTAACCAAAAATTGCTTGATATTTATTAAAAAGGCTTTCCTTCACAAATTCATTTGATTATCATACCTTTTTCGAACAAATTCATTAATGCCAATCAAATTTTAGAAAGGGACCCATTTCATATGTTAATTGTTTGTGAATAAAAATGTTATGAAATAGGGGGTTGTTGTAGGGCACAACACATCGCTAACTTCCAAGTTAAAAATAATGAGCACATTCCATTTGGGGTTCGGTGGTGTTGGCACCCCTAACCACCCTGCACCCAACTTGAGGCCTTTGCTAACGAGCTAAATGACCACATTGATATGATCACCTGCCTCCCTCTATATGAACCTTCAATCAAACCATTCGACCAGAGCAGACTGGTGGAGGACGGCAGAAGCCTAAGGAGAGGAGGAAGTGGAACCATGATCTTGAGGGAATATGTCAAGTTTCCAAAAAGATTCCCTTAGAGGGGAATAGGTGCCAATGTGAGAATTTGACAAGCTTATAGTAATTTTTTCATTTTGTCTCCCCAGCAGTCCAATTTTGTGGCTCATTTTCCCATATGAGCAGCAAAAATTTAGGTGTCTAGTAGTAAGGAATCTTTGTAGAATGTCATGGAATCTAAAAGATTCCCTTGGAGGCTAATTCTTTACCAAGGCAAAATGATGGCAACTTTATATTCATTTTTCATAGAATCTCGTAGGGAGAAGAATGGTGTGCTCAAAATTTTCATCCGAGTAACAGATTTTTTGGCCATTTTTAGGAAGGAATCTGTGGGGGAATCTTTTAGATAACCAAGAGTCCAAAATTTAATGGTGTTAGAAAGGGGAAAATTTTATAGTCGTTTGACACGAATTCATGCCATGAATTCAATGATGCAGTCCATTTCATCAAATGAGCTTTTCATTTTCCAGTCATACTGAAAAGTTGAGGTATATGATGCAGTTATGTCATGCTTTTCTTTTGGTTTGCTGAGATGATGTTTTTGTCGTTGAGATACCTGATTACCATTATGTTGAGGGATACTTGTATGGCACGATATGTGATATTTTATTAGCTGTTCATGTTGAAGGAAGACCCATTTGAGTGAGAGTTCTGATAGGATGTCTCATGGAGAGACATGCCACTCTTGTTGAGGGATTTTGACCATAGGAGTGAGAGTTCTTGAGAACATATGATGGAGAGACATGCCACTCTAATTGAGAGTATTTATCCATGTAATGTCAAAGAACATACCATGTACATCATCATCATCTTGCAACATTTATGAATCGACCTCCCCACCCTTGACACTAGGGCCTAGAGACGTAACTCACACTGGGTGAACTCCATCATCAATGTGTTTGTGTTCTTGATTTGATGGTTGTCATTATGGTTCATCTTTTTTATAGTATGCACATGTGGTTATTTGTTAGGTCCTTGTAATACTAGTGATTCCCCCATAGTATTGTCATTAAATCCCTTATTGTTATTGTTTTTCCCCTATTGTCCCCATTGTGCCTCGTAGGAGCCTAATATTATTATTGTTGTGCCCCTATATTATTATTGTTATGTTGGCTTTGATTATATTGTGACCCCTTAGACTCCTATATATAGAAAGGAGGTTTTGTGATTTGTATCATCCAATAATTGTTCATTTGTGTAATGTAGAGGAGGTTTCCCCTTGAAGAGGCTGATTCTTAAGGTGTTGATATATCTTTTCTATATTTTGTGAGCTGGTTTCATAACATTTGGTATGAAAGCTTTGGATTCTAGGGTTTCACTGCTCCAAACAGGTCAACGTGGAATTTTTTCTATAACGTTTTCTCTACAATGTTTCAGAAGCTAAAAAGAAAACCCATTTGAGCTGAAATCGTTCTGAACCCAGGATCTGAATTTCCAATCTTGTGTCACTATATATTTGGAGATATGATTTGAGAAAGTTAGGGTTTTTTAAGACTCCCGAATTACATTCCAAACAGGTGACCTTGGGAAAATCGTCATAAGTTTCTCCGTGAGCATCAGATTGAAATTCTTTAATAAGTTACAAAAAGAGGACAAATTGTGCTTTCCTGTGTATCATTTGTAGATGTGAAGGTCGAAACAGTGACATGTGGAACATTGTACAAGTTCCTCTACTGAAAAATTATATAATCAGGCCATCTTGGGAGATTAGGCATAAATATATCTTGGAGAATCCAATTTTGATCAGATTGTTGGAATTCGAAAGAGGACTCAAGTGGCTACTGCAAGAAGCAAGTTCAAAACTTGGATATCCACAATTGCAGAGACACAACAGATTCAATATTGAGATTCTACAAAGTGAAAAAAAATGATTTTTGTTCTTTTTAAAATTTTCCATAAGTTTGGGTTGAAAAATTAGTTTGAAGTTCAAAGGAAATAGTGAAGCATAATTATCATTAATTGATGCCCCAAAGAAAGAAAATGGAAACACCTAGTAAGAAACCTGAAATCTTTAGCATGACTCATGAAGAAGAGGAAGAAATGCAACATGATATATCAAAATTACGAGACCAAGAGCAACAAATTTCATTCGCACAAAAGGTAACAGAAGCTAATATTGGTGTTTTAAAGAAAGGAATGGAAGCTAAGATGGATGGTATGAAAGACAACATTGAATATTGGGGGAAAGAAATGGAAGGTTGGAAGGAAGGTTTGAAAATTTTTCTACAAGAAAGGTTTCCTAATGGCAAAAAGGTAGTAGAGGAAAATCATAATGAGAACAAAAGAAATTTTAATCATGATTCTAAGAATGACAACATTGAAGATTTGAAGAAAGAAATAGAATATTTGAAGGACGGTTTGACAAAGTTGCTACAAGAAAAGCTTCCTAATGGCGAAAAAGGTAGTAGAGGAAACTCACGATGGCAAGGATCCCGTAACATGGATACTACAGATGGAGAAATATTCCAATCTCCATAATGTGCAAAACATACAAAAGGTATGCATTGCAACTTTATATTTGGAACCAAATTCATTTGTGTGGTACCGATGGTTTTTCTCTCATAAACAAATTGTCACTTGGGTAATTTTTATAGAAGAAATGATAGCACATTATGAGGATACAAAAAACAACACTCTTTTTAGCCAATTGATAAACCTCAAACAAAAGGATTCAATGATTGAGCACATCAAGGACTTCCGAAAATTGAATATAGGGGTAAAAGATATTCCAAAGGAGCATAGGGTTGATGTGTTCATAGGGAATTTAACAGATAACATCCAACATAAGGTTCACCATTGGGAACCTGACTCATTGGAGAAGGCATTCAGGTTCGAAAGAAAAATGGAAAGCAAAATTATGGCAAAAAGGATGCCTACCACTCACAACTATAAGGATGGAAGTGTTCTTTCCACTAGTCCTGCAAAAACTACAAGGTTGACACCCCATCAATTGGAAGAAAAAAGAGCAAAAGGGATTTCTTACAGTTGTGATAGAAAATACACTAATGGTCATAAGTGTGCTGAGAAGAAATTATTTTACATAGATTGTGAAGAGGAGGAAGAAAAGGAACAAGAAGCATCAAAAGAAGAGGATATACACCAGGAACAAACCCTAGAGAGAGAAAAAATGAATTCGACCATATCTTGTAATGCACTGGCCCGAATTACGACTCCTAAATCTATCAAGGTAACAAGACATATCAAGAAGAAAAAGGTAATCGTGTTGATTGATTCGGACAGTACCCATAATTTTATTCATTATAAGATAGCCAAGGAATTGAATTTATTCCTATATCTAGCACGAGAGTGTCAAGTGATGGTTGTAAGTGGAGGAACCATAAATTTCTCTGCAAAGTTCCATAATATCAAGTTATCCATGGGAGAATATGTATTAAATAGACCAATGCTTTCCATTCCAATGGGTGATGCTAATGTTTTACTAGGAGTCCAATGGGTACAATACTTGGGTAAAATAGTTTTTAATTTTCCGGAACTTTTCATGAAATTTTCATCAGAATGAAAGGAAGTTGAATTAAGAGGCATCTCAAGGAAACCAGGAAATATAATCATCTCTAGTGGAATAAAAAATCTTCTAAAGAAAGAACAATGAGGCGTAATTCCACAATTATGTTCGCTAGAGGTTCCCACATTGAAAACATCTATTTTTCTAGATCTCCAAAAAGTCTTGGACAATCATTCCAAGGTATTTGAGACTCCCAAAGGTCTCCCACCTATTCGTGATCATGATCATGTTATTCATTTGATTCCAGGAAGTGTTCCTCCAAACATTAGGCCTTACATATATGCCTATGACCAAAAGAGTGAAATTAAACGTATGATTGCAAAAATGCTAGAGGCTGGTACAATTCAACCTAGTCAAAGTTCTTTCTCTGTCCAATAGTACTAATGCACAAGAAGGATGGATCATGGTGCATGTGTCTAGATTATACGGAGCTCAACAAGCTCACTATTAAAGATAAATTTCCCTTCCTGACATTGATGAACTATTTGATGAATTGCATGGATCAATTTAAATCACCAAGTTGGATCTTCGTTTAGGATATCATCAAATTAGAATGAAGACTGAAGACATTCCAAAAACAACATTTTGAACTCATGAGGGTCATTATGAATTTTTGGTCATGCCTTTTGGCCTTTCCAATGCACCTTATACATTTCAAGGTTTGGTAAATTCCATTTTCAAACCCTTCATTAGAAAATTTGTGCTAGTAATTTTTGATGATATACTATTCTATAGCAAGTTTTGGAAGGATCATGTTTAACATGTTGATAGGGTGCTCAAACTATTGGAGGAGAAACAATTATATGCAAAAAGGTCCACATGTTTCCTTGGATTATAAGAGGTGGAATATCTAGGTCATATTTTATCTCATGAAGGTGTTAAGGTAGACCTTAGAAAAATTAAAGCCATTAAGGAATGGAAATCCCCACAGCCATAAATAATCTGTGAGGATTTCTTGGGTTGACAGTGTATTATTGCAAGTTTGTTAAGAATTATGGGAGAATAGTAGGACCTATAACAACATTATTGAAGAAAGGTGCATTTTATGGACTCCAGAAGCAACGAAGGCCTTTGAACATCATAAAGAGGCAATGTGCCAAGAATCTGTATCAGTTACGCCAAACATCACAAAAACCTTTATTGTGTAATGTGATGCCTCAGGAAATGGAATTGGTGATGTTTTAATGCAAGAAGAAAGACCCATTTCTTTCGAAAGTCATCCAATCAAAGGAAAGTATTTACAGAAAGATGTTTATGAGAAGGAAATGTTGGAAATACTACATGCACTTAAGAAATGGAGACCCTACCTAATGGGAAGACACTTTAAGGTAAAAATGGATCATGATAGTCTTAAATACATTTTATAACAAAGATTATCTTCAGAAGAGTAGCAAAAATGGGTCACAAATATGCAGTGTTATGACTTTGAAATCATCCAAGAAAAAGGGAAGAAAAATGTTGTGGCAGATGCACTCTCAAGAAAGGATGAGGACATGGAAGCATTGCTTTGTGCCATTTATATTATCCAACTAGATTGGCTAAATGAGGCAAGGGATGTATGGAAGAATGACAAAGAAGTGTGGGCACTCATTCAAAAGTTAAAACAAGATCCGAGTACATATGATACATTTAGCTGGAAAAATGGTTCATTATGGTACAAAGATCACTTATAACTATGTCAGAATTCCCAACTCAAACAAAATATTCTTATGGAATTCCATGCCTTTCCCTTAGGAGGGGACTCAGGATTTTTAAAGACTTCACACAGGGTTAAGAAGGAATTTTTTTGGGATAGACTTAAATCTGATATTAAAAAGTTTGTGGCGGAATGTTTGGTTTGCCAACAAAATAATGTTGAAAAAATTAATACATCAGGTCTATTACAACCTTTTTCCATTCCAAGTCAACATTGGGAGGAGGTTTTAATGGATTTTATCACAGGTTTACCCAAGTTTGAAGGAAAGAGTATCATCATGGTGGTAGTTGACACACTTACCAAGTATGCACACTTTTGTGTATTATCTCATCCATTTAAATCCAATACAGTTTCAATTGAATTTATGGAAACAATTCAAAAGCTACATGGAAACCGAAATATTATTGTAAGCGACAAAGATCCAATTTTCACTGGAGATTTTTGGACAGAATTATTTTCTTGTCTTGGTACTCAGTTAGCTCATAGCTCATCTTATCATCCTCAATCTGATGGCAAAACTAAGATAGTAAACAAATGTTTGGAAGGATATCTTTGTTGCTTTGTATCTGATAAATATACACAATGGGTCAAATGGTTTCCTCTAGGTGAATGGGGTAGTATAACACTTCCTTCCATACTGCAACAAAAATGACCCCATTTATGGAACTTATTGCTATCACCCACTGTCCACCACATCATATTTAAGAGAAAATTATAAGGTTCAAGTAGTGGAATATCACATAGAGCATCAAAAACAGGTTCTCCAACTCTTAAAGGATAACCTAACTTTGGCACAAAATATAATGAAACAACAGGTAGATTAACATCGTAGCAAAATAAGTTTTGATGTAGGTGACTAGGTATTTCTATGTCTACAACCATATAAACAAATGCTCCTCAAGCAAGCTAAGAAGGATTATAAATTATCACCAAAGTATTATGGTTTGTACAAGGTGTTACAAAACATGGGTACTATGGCATACAAACTAGAGCTTCCTGTAGCTTCTCAAATGCACCCAGTTTTCCACGTTTCATGCTAAAAAAAGGTTATTGGTGACAAGTTCCCAGTTCAAACAATATTTCTATAACTTGATGAGGAAGGAAAAATCATATTGGAACCTGAGGTAGTCACAGAAACAAGAAATCAATAGCTACGAAATTGACCAATTTCGAAGTATGTTGCTAAGTGGAAGAACATACTTGCTCATGATTCCATATGGGAGGATGAAAATTCTATACGGAAGCATCCAGAACTACTGAAGCATTGAGGACAACATTTTTTTGAAGGAGAGGGTCATCTTAGGTCCCTATAATACTAGTGATTCCCCCATTATTATTTTCATTGTAGCCCTTATTGTTATTGTTGTGCCCCTATTGTCCCCATTGTGCCCCATAGGAGCCCACTATTATTATTGTCGTGCCCTTATATCATTATTGTTATAACAACTTTGATTATATTGTGACTGCTTAGACTCCTATATGTAGAAAGGAGGTTTTGTCACTTGTATCATCGAAGATTTCTTCATTTGTGTAATGTAAAGGAGGTTTCCCTCTCGAAGAGGCTGATTTCTAAGGCGTTGATCTATCTTTTCTATATTTTGTGTGTTGGTTTGATAACATTATTCTATACTCTTTGATATGCAATTCTGCTCACATAAAAAAGGTAAAAGATCTTATTTAATTCTAGTAGTTGAAGAGAACCGAATCACTACCCATCAATGATGTCACCATGGAAGTGATGATGATGAAATCTACTATGAATTGTGAAGCAAGAGCTTCACCTATCACTCCTCCTCATGGCTTCTTGTGTGGACACTTCATGCCATAGTGTCCCATCCCATGACAATGAAAACATTCAATCTTATACAAATCCTTCTTGCTGCCCTGACTGGAATCTAATTTCGAATGGGATGACTTTCCTTTCCCTTTCTTTTCTTTATATCTAAGGCATAGTTCTCCTCATCATCAACCTTGGACGAGGACCCATATTTGGTGTTTTTTTGAATCTCTTCTTGCACCAAGTTAGACCACAAATTCTCCCACTCTGGTAGCTTCTCCCTGCCATTCACTGAGTTTTGGTAGTTGTGCCAGCTCTTGGGACGCCCTAGAAGTGCTAGGTTGACCATATAATCTTTAAAAAATGTAACATCAACACTTCCAAGCTGATCCTGACATTCAATGAACTTGATCAAGTACTTTGGTATTTTTTTGTGCTTCTCCATCTTGATTTTTCTGAGCTTGTCCTTCAATGCCAGCTTCTTGTGGTCACTATTGTTTTGAAACATGTCTGTGAAGGCCTTCAATATTGCATATGGAGTCTCCTTACCATGGATATTCAAGATAATATGACCTCAAACTCATTTTAGGATAATCCTTATCACCTTTGCAACACATTTTATCCACTCTACCATGTCTTAAGCATCAGTTGCTAGAGACTTGGGAATATCTTTGTCTATGAATTCCTTAAGCCCATTGTCTTCCAAAATTTCCTCCATCTTGTCCTTCCAAGAAATATAGTTTTAACTACCCTCTAGGGAATATTCAAGTATCAATCTGTAGAATGGCATCATGCTGGCTTTGAAGTATGATACTTCAAAATTCAATTTTACCAACAAAAGACAAACTCGTATTCTCCTCTTCTAGAGTGATTTATACTCTGATACCATGTAGAAATTCCTTGTAGATACAAACTAATAATTGTAATTTACTAAAGAAATAGACTTGAATCTACTCTACTCATCATCGGCAAAAATTAAACGATCACGAAATCACGAAACATATAAGATAAATATTTCAATCATCACATTAGACAATGATTTCTTGTGGAAAGCCTTAGTTAAAAACTGATGCAATCTATACATTGTATTAGTTAGAATATATGAGAATATTACTATGCTTCGCTCATGCTTGAGCAACCTCTACACTATCTCTATTTGTCTCAAAGTTTCCTAGACAAACTCAGACTAGTACTTAACCAATTCCTTTGTTACCCAAGTCCCTATTTCCTTGTGTGGTTTCCTTGGTAATTATCACCCTATTAATTCGGAAATTCCTCAAAGGGATTGCACAATCTATAATATGCCTTCCTCTAACTGCATGCACCACCTATAGAATTCAGATGATTATAGAACTGACAATACATTGTCCCTCAACTTCAATCTCAATTGGGTAACTCTCAAATATGACATGCATGAGTTATTTATGATTGAATCATTAGTTTCTTGGTTGATCACTATAGGCATCACCATGGTACTATACCTCCCACTAGGACATCCAATAGTTGGAACTAGTTTAACGGACTTTAGCTCAGCTAAACTGGGCCAACTAAGTCAAATTAACTTAGTTAACTAATACAAGTTTTCATTAGATGTGGAATTGCAATTTTATTCCTAATTTAATTCAAGGACATAATTAAATTAGGATTTTCTTGTTGCATTTTTAACACCTATTTCCTGAAAAAAACAGAGATGACACCACCATGTTATATCTAGTCATTCAATATTTACAAGTGATACTTTAATAATGATTTAATATGTTCACTAGATACTACCCTTTACCTAATTCACCCATCTATTTAGATCAATTAACCTTTTCTATGGACGATAAACATCCTACCTCTTCCTCCTTAGATTGAAGCACACAGTTCTCCCAATTTTACCCAAATCCATATACAATTTCAAGGTAAATGTCACCACTAAATATAACACATTTGTTAACTTTCATGCATGCTCTATCATTAGCTTTGAATTTCAATAATGCCACCACCTATTTTGCATGGACTGTCATCCAGTGTGACCTCATGGGTCAAGTAGCAGTTCTAAAATCTCTCATCAATGGGTATTTCTGGCCCATTCCCTTCTCATGTCGCAAATTTTCCATTGCTCTTATTGCTTGGCCTCTTCAAGAAATCCCTCAATGGAATCCTCCACTCCAATCTATCATACTTGAGGAATATAATGGAATTCCATGTCTCCTGTAACAACCTCATTAGATGTATTTCCTCAAACATATCAAAATTGAGGAACCTGGACGTCCTCGAAATCTTGGACAACTCTTTGTCAAGGGCGTTGCAACTAGATTTGGCCTATCTCATGAAGCTCAACCATCTTGATCTTGGAGAAAATTACCTCTCGGGTAGCATTCATGTTGATTACGGGAATTTAACAAATTTAGAATACCTTTCGTTGTATGGAAATAGTTTGTGTTGAAGAATAGCAAGAGAGATTGGAAAACTAGGGAATTTTAGAACACTTTATTCGGGGGGGTATCATTGAATGGTGGGATTCCTCCTGAGATAGTATATTTGAGCAACCTTGTAGAACTCTATATTCCTAATGTTCACCTCAC
This sequence comes from Pinus tabuliformis, assembly GCA_031772625.1. NCBI lineage: Eukaryota > Viridiplantae > Streptophyta > Pinopsida > Pinales > Pinaceae > Pinus > Pinus tabuliformis. The sequence continues at coordinate 271,191,166 of CM062805.1, forward strand.
AGGCCCTATCCCTCCTCAACTGGGCCAACTTGTGACCTTAAAATCTCTATACCTATTTTATAATGATCTTTCTAGTGAAATACCCATGGAACTCTCAAAGCTAAAAGAGTTGTGGATGTTGGATTTATCCTATAATAGATTACATGGAAGAATTCCATCCTTTCAGGCACCCTTACTTTTTCTGTGATCTTTTCAAGCACTGTGTATCCTTTTCTTATTTCTTTTCCTACATGTGATCCATATACAAAAGATTTTCATTGAATATGACATCTATGCTCCTAATTATTTTGTGTTTTCATAGTCATATAAGCGATAACCAAAATAATTAACACCATATCCAATAAAGGTACATTTCTTTGATTTTTCCTCAAGATTTGTTCTATTTTCTTTATTGATGTGAAAAAATATTGCACAATCGAAAGTCTTTAAAAATTAGTGGTTTACTTTTTTACCTGTCCATGCCTCCTCTAGAATACCACCATCCAAGGAACTTGAAGGCCCTATGTTTATTGGATAAACAACAGTATCTACAACATCTGTAAAAAATTATAAGGGAAATCATCCATGAAATCACATGCACCTTGCACAATCTATGATTGTCCTATTCATCCTTTCTCACACACCACTTTCCTTTGGTGTTCATAGAATTATCTTCTCTTTGCAAATTCCATGCTTTGAAAAATAATTATCAAACTCTTTGTTGCAGTATTCACCTTTATTGTCTTATTTAAGACACTTAAGCTTCTTTCCTATCTCATTCTCAACCAAATATTTCCATTTCTTGAAAGTATGAAATACATCAGATTTATTTCAAATAGAATAAATCCAAGTTTTCGTAGTTGGATCCTCAATAAAGGTAACATAATAGCAAGAACCACTGAGAGATGATACCTAAGAAGGCCCCCGTACATCTATATCCATGAGCTCTAATTTTTTACACTTATTTTATTTCCCAACTCTAATAAATTTGACTCGCTTCTTCTTTCCATAAACACAATTCTCACATAAATCCAAATCAACATGTTTCAAACCTGGCAACAAATTTCTCGAGTGAAGAATTTTCATCCCCTTCTCACTCATGTGGCTGAGCCTATAATGCCACCATACTGTATCCACTCCGGTGGAGGTTAAAGCATTAAATTAATTAGGAATACCATTGCATGAATAAAATGTACCAACCTTTTCTCCTTTTGTTATTATGAGGGCTCCTTTAGTGACCTTCCAAGTTTTTGAAGTAAACGTAGCTACAAATCCTTCACCACCTAACTTCCCTATTGAAATTATACTTTTCTTCAGATATGGAACATTTTTTGCCTCCTTTAACAACCATTGGTTTCCATTGTTTTTTTCTATAAAAAATTTACACATTCCAACGCTTTTACAGGGCTTGTAATCACCCAAATGAACCTATCTAAAATATCTCTGAACATAGTCATGAAAAATGTTTCCTATTAGGTGTGGCATGGAATGAGGCCCCTAAATCTACCACCCATGCATAAAACAGATTATCTAATAAAATAATTAAAGTGTCTTGTAACAAATCACTTGTTATATTCACTTCATGATTATTCTCTTACTGTCCACCTCCTTCTTTTCCCTTTCGAGATTTACAATCTTTCTTTAGGTGTCCTATCTTCCCACATTTTCAACAAACTATCCCTGATTCATATTTCTGTCTACCTTTCCTTTACTTTCTTCAATTTCAAGGGCTCCTTTATTTTTCCATTTTTTCTTCCCTTACCTCTATAGTCAAAGCATTACATGACGTCTCATCGGAGCTTTTCCATCGCATTTCATCGCTAAGGATGGCACCAAAAACATCATCAAACTTTAAAGTACTAGGTCCATAGACAAATTTTTCTAATAGACATAATCAGGCCATTCTAACTTTCTGACAATAAGCAAGGATGTAATAGAGCCTTAACTTCATCATCAAAATTTACCCCTACAGAACTTAACCAACTGGTCACCATGTTAAATTTATTTAAATGATTAACAATAGATCCACCTTTTGAAATCTTCATATTAAATAGATGCTTCATAACAAATGCCTTATATGAGGCCAAGGGTTTTTCATATAGTTTGGACAATGTTTTCATTAAATCTTTTCTTGTCATTTCCTTTGAAATGTTGAATACCACCAATGCTGCCAGAGATATCCATATTGTTCTTAGTTCCTTTATGTTGAGAATCTCCCATTCTGCGTCAATTATACTAGTCTACTTCTTTGATTTTCCACTCAATGGTAGGTACAAATATTTTTGATCGAAATAATATTCCACCTACATTAATTTAAACATACCATCTTCCACCATTGCTCCAACTCAAACCAAGAACCCTTCTCTCCTGCAAGTTTATTAGTCAAATAAACCTTTGGCTTGAATACCAGTTGTTATAAATTAATTAACATAGAAATGAAATACACAAAATATTGTGGAAAAAAAATAAATAAACACATAAATCAAGAAAGACACAAATATACGTGGTTCGCCTGATTTGGGCTACGTCCATAGAAAAAAAGCTAGTCCTTCCTTTTATATTATCCAACAAGATGAAGAGATCCAACCTATAGCAAATCCACTGTAATTTCCTCTTCGCTCTTACACAAGATAATCTCTCTCTCTCTCTCTCTCTCTCTCTCTCTCTCTCTCTCTCTCTCTCTCTCAGAACAATAATACATAGTCACAATACAATTCCCTCATATAAATTGAGGGTTTACATATAGGGAAAAAAACCCTAAATTAACATAAATTCTAATGTCAGATCATTAATGAAATCCTCAAATTGAATTTGAAATTATAACATTTTACAAGGAAACTTTTCATCTATTTTTACCTTTGGGGGTGTTGCCCCCAAAGCCTTGCCGGGGGGACTCATGAAAGTCGTCGTTGCCCCTACCTCCCCCAAAACCCCCTAACGGTGATTAAATGGGTGGCGTTGCACCCCCATTAAGAACATGGATCCAACGCGATTGGAAAAAAATTTAAAATATATATATAAAGGCCTCTGAGCAATCATGAAGATAATTAGGATCCACAGTCGACAACAAATCACAATATTAAAGCTGTGAAGGAACTACAAGGGTTTATAAAAGGCATATCATCATTTTTAGTTCATTAAAAGAATAGAAGACAGATCAAGATGATGAAGATTATGATGGTGTATCACTAGATGGTAAGACTCCTCTTTCTGCTACTCAAGATGTGTTGGCTAGGGTCTTTTAAATAATTTCAGAGGAAAGAAGATATCATAAAGAAGAAGAAGTTTATGCCAAACATTTCACTACTCATTTAACCATTCCAAGCAATCAGATTGGTTTTCTACTTAGGAAAATCAGAAATATTATTGAGAAAATGAATATTGGTTCACCGGTTGAGATTCTATCAAAGTAATAATTTCCCTCTTCCACTATGGCTATCAATAACCTTATCTATATTGGAGGACCCATTCAATTATTAATAAATATTTATATGAGGTTTCATCTAAGCTTCATGAAAATCCTCCCAACAAGTGACTTCAATTAAACAACCTCGTTACTACTTTTTTCCAAACCCCTTTATTCCTTCACATAGAAAATTGTTCCCTAGGGGAGAATGTTGCCTCAAGGCACTTCTCTTGTTCTTGGTATTTCCTAATAAATGCTTGTAATTAGTGGATTTCGGAGTGAATCCCATGTTGCATGGCCTCTTGACTGATTGAGATATTCAGTTCTCGTTCGTTAGGGCGGTCCTCATAGAAGAGACAATGCTTCTACATAATAGTTTGTATTCCAATCATTGTGTCATGATGATAAAATTAGTGGTATCATAGGAAAAGGTGGTGGTTTGGTCACCACATCACACCACAAATCTGATAAACATTGCTTGCATTGTTATATTTTCACCATCGCACCTGGAAATCACTCCAAGAGCATATGGTAATATATATATATATATATATATATATATATATATATATATATATATATATATATATATATATGCACCGAAATGTTTCATGTGTCAGCGCATACGTTGAATGCATGATAATGCCACCTAATCATGAATGTTGCGAAAGGGTATGTATGATTGTGGCACATTTCTATGAACTCCACCTTGCAAGTTAATTGTAGTTACTATCATTCTTACATTGGTGTTGTTCAATGTCGATATGTAAAGAACTTCAAACCTCATAATTTTGAATTTTGTAGGAGAGATAGCTCATAGTGAGATTTACTTTAAAATCGTGTTGGTGAATAGTTCTATTGGTTGTAGATATCTTGTTGTGTATTTTCAAAGCATTTTGTTTTTGTCTATGTTGATTCTTGTCGAAATCCACGAATATCTCAATCTAGGCATGGAAGGAAACAAAGGAGACCATTCTCACCAACGACAAAGGAAAATTGGGCCAAGTGATCTTGATTTTTATATTTCAAGGTATCATTCTTGTTTATTATCATTTTTTATATATTCTCCTTATTTCATTAAAATATATTAATTTTGATGTCTAATAAATGGTTGCATGTGTGTTTGTAGGATTCCAATTGCAGAGGTGATTGTTCATCACTTATGTCTAATGCTTAATGGATGCTTGAAATAATCCAATGAATAAGGTGACTGAAAGATTGGTTGAAGATATCATCAATTTTTTGGGTTGGGCCATTAATATCATCTACAATTTCCCCATAAATGATCTAAAGGCTTGACAACTAGGGTTTTGACAAGCAAGAAAACCGATTCTAGGACCATGTAACAATACCAAACGCACAACATCTTCTGTGAATGATTGCTTCCATGCACATGAGACACATTAGAATGAAAATATTCATTTAATACAATGAGACCCTATCTCGCGACTTGGAAATAACCTTGTTAACAAGGGTTATATAACCCTTTGTACTCTCCTCATGTCTTCTTTGTTATCATAGTGTAAATATTTCTCATCGTGATGCCAACACCTATGATGAGATTTACTTTAGCACACAATAGTCATTAAACATGAGAGATTAATGAGGGAATTTAGGAGTTCATGAGATACGTGAACAATCACCTCACCTCTATAAATATACCCCCATGCCTCATTGGAATTGACTTTTACTGCTTGAGCTAGGACTAGCATTAGATAGTTGATCTGTGCTTGAAGAGTTAGATGCATTCACCTCTTGGAAGCCTATAGGGTGTGTGGTGGCGATTGTAGAGTTTTTCTTTCGATAATGGTATGAGAAGCCCATGTATTTGCAGTAAATAATAAGAAGTTATTTTCTTTTAGTATGGATTCTCGTTCATTTCTATGATGGTTGTATTATCTTTCTTGTATTTCCATCATGTTTTTATGTGTGATTTCATGTGGGCATATGTTAATGAACTCATTCTCAGCTTATACCTTTCATGTATTCTTCGAATATGCGCTTACTTATTCCATGCCATGCTGATAACACATTGTGAATCGATTTTTAATTAACATCTAACATGTTCCTATTCAGGTATGTTTGAGACGGTTTTAGCTCATTGATCCTTCTCACGTCATGCTTCTTCTTGTTTATTTTGTTACTTTCCATTACCTTTTTTTGGATTTTGTCAATATTGGGTTGACCTTGTTCCCATTGGCTGGGCATTTCCTTCTTATCCTTGTTCTAACATCTCCTCATTTGTAGCTAGGAGTGAAACCAACACGATGGTATTCGATCAAACATAATGGATGAGGATAATATCCAAACAATGTGATGTCTAATTAGGACTTCACCCCAAGGAGACAACCTAACTGTTGGTGGTACATTACACCCCGTCAACTTAAAGTTTACTAGAATTTTAAAAAACCCACAACTTAGCAATGGTGTAACCTTATAATTTTTAAAAATCCTCCATTGAACTTCTTATCGGTGTATTAAATCTCCCAATTTACTTGATAATGGTTTACTAATTTTATATTTTTATCAAAAGTTTAGATATTTTAATAATTTTGTCAAGAAATTTTCTCCTTAACAATTCTTATTATCAAGATTACTTGAATGATAAATCAATATCATCAAAGTTACAAAAAAATATAAAAAATGGAACACTTCTTCAATCTAGCTTCTTCTAAAGGACTCTTTTTGAGTTTTCTGGGTAATCCTCACATGAAATAAAAATTTGGTACCCACAAAATTTTGTTGAAATGGAACTAGTTTCCTTTATGCTACATTTCGATAAAAAATAGAAAATATTATTTAAAGAAAACATATCATGAAAATTAGTTGTCCTAATAGTGAAAGTTGTGTAGATTGCATACATATTTTTTTCCTTCCCAAATGAATTGGTATATCCATATAATTGGACAACTAGATGCACACATAGATGACTCGTTAACATGAACTATAACTTAAGATTATATGTAGTTATTAATATCAAAATTTATCTCTCTATATATCCATAAGATATTTTTCAAATAGAATTATGAAGATAACAAACTCTACAAAATTATAGATTTCACTTTAAAGTGAAACTCTCAAATACAATTATTTGATGAATAGGTTTCTGGATATTTGCTCACTGTATACATTTTATCTTAACATTTCAAGTCATAATCAGGATAAATCTTGATCAGAGAAAGGATAAGAGAAGAGGTGCAAATAAATACATAAAAAGAAAGAAAAAATCAACTAATGAACTAATAATTTATTAAATAATAGTATATTCATAATATATATATATATATATATATATATATATATATATATATATATATATATATATATATATATATATATATATATATATATAATCAAAAGTTATTTTAAATTAAGATTTCTCCTAGTGATGGGTCTTGGTTTAGACTTGAAACATCCATATAAAATTAATACTATGAGCAAATATCTAGAAACCTATTCCTCAAATTCGAATCACCACAAAAATTTGCAAACTAGATATTATTTGTTTATCACTTGAAGTTAAGCAAGCGTAAACCTTTGTAGTCTTCATCAAAATATTCTTTGTACCTATAATTCATGAATTGACAAGTAAATTCTTTGTAATATCCCAAATAATCTGGGTTGGGAGAAGGTCCTAAAGAATAAGAACAAGGGCAGGAATTTTACCTTTTTAGTAAAACCCTTAAAGGGAAAGCCTCCCTTTATTGGGTTTTCACTCTGGGTCATGTGATGCATCTTAAGCAGTGGATAGAGCATGTTGGGATATCCTACAAATTCACAATATCTCCTTTGTGAAGGGAAGACATTACAAGATCAATTTCAACTGTAGGATAACAACACCTCAAGAAATTCTACCAATTTTTTTAATCTAAGGATGCAAGAGGGTGCTTCAAGAGATAGAAACATAAGAGGATTTGTTTCCTACATGTTTGCAATGCGAGGCAAAGTCTCTAATCTAGTTTATTTTCCACAACACAACCCTATACCTTACATTTTTTATGAGAAACAAAAAGCCCCTTCTATGGAGGTAAGCCTAACAAAGGTAAATCATCTTTTTTATGTTCATCAATCTAGTGTAGTGACAACTAGATTCAATGTTTTTGGCCCCAATATGTTGTTTTCCATCACTGGATTTTCACAAAATGGACCAAAAAATATGACATATACCTTTCCTCAAAAGGATTCTTCATTGTCCAGTTCAATAACTAGGAAGATGTGGAGAGAGTTTTGAAAGAAGGCCCTTAGTTTTAGGGAAATGTAGGGCTCTTTATTACCCAATGGTTACTATATTTTCATGCCACATCAATGGTGGTCCTAATAATTCTAGTATGTATGAGGCTACCAAATATTCCACTTCCCTTCTATTGTGGTCACCAACAACCCCCCTCTTTGTTTAATATTAGTAATAACATCAAGCAAAGGGGGACCCTTAACCAAAAATCCAAAAAATATTTTGTTTAAAAAATCGTTTGTATTAACTCCCTAAGAGCTATATCACGTCGCAAAGGTAGAGAGAAGTGTTTTCCCAAAGCGCATAAATACACTGAAAAAGAGCGACGCGAGAACCCATCGCATCGCGTGCATTAAAAACGCTCAAAAAGGGAAAACCTAAGGAATCTCCGACGGCCGATATGCGACGTCGCACGTCGCAATGTCGCATAAGCAGCACAGAGTGATAAAGCGAAAACCTTGCGATCTTGCGATCTTGTGATCTGCGATCTGCGATCATTCAAAGCTGCGATCTACGATACTGGCAATTTGCGATAACACTTAATGACGTCGCAGTCCTCGATACTGCGATTCCAATTGCAGAAAGGACTCATTGCAAGAATTCTCCGACATAAACGGTAAACCTAAAATTGAGCGCGCACCTTAAGGGAAATTAATCATTGCATACTTCAGTATCCAAGAATGATTGTATCGCGTTTTTCGAAGAGTCAAATCATGATGATTGTATCGCGTTTTTCGAAGAGTCAAATCATGATGAGTGTCAGAACTACGCATTCATTAGAACTTAATGCTTTCATGTCAATCTTTTCGTCATTTCTCTTCTTCTTTGCGTAAACTGCAAGACATATTACTGATATAAATCTATATGCAGGAAACATCCAAGGTAAAGAGGAAAGTGCCAATGGGGTAACAGAGAGAAGATGACCCCGCAAATGGATGCCGCATGCAGCAGGACCGCGGATTCCAGAGTATCACCCAACAGGCGCTGATGAAAATAGACTATCTAAGACTCAGAGTCAAAGGCGCACAAAAGTAGCGTGTTTGAAAAAGATCTTGAAGCTCAGACTGGGTAAAGCAAAAAGAGAAACGCAATAGAAGGAGGACGCTCCAGAAAAACCTGGAACAAAGAACGGAAGCAATTCTCGATACAGGGGATTGTCCATACAACGCGACTCCTAACTCATTGAGTCATTCGCACGACCAGAAACCAAAATAGCAACAGCAAAATCAGTTGGAAAGGAACCTGGGTTGTACTAAGTGTACACACAGCGAATACACCCAGCTAGAGAAAGGTTTTCGAAAATATCTTCTAGTCTGTCAGAAAGAGGTGCCAGCTCTTGTCATTTCTAATTTTCAAGCTCGAACAAAAGGAAAGGACAACCAGCCGACTCTTTCACAGTGAACAGCGCATTGCTTACAACACTAAGGAGCAGATACAGAAATGGTTAGAAATTAGATTTGATTTTTAGAAATAAATTTGCTTTTAGTAAAAGGGCGGTCATTTGAAGTTGTTCCCTAAATTTGTGTAATTAAGATTAATTAGTTAGTAGTATTTAACCTTTCTCATGGCATTTGGAGAAGGGTCCGGAAATCTGTCAAAAAACTTGTCCTTAGAACATGCACTTTTGCACCCTCGGAGGGGGTTTTTGATGAATGCATGGATTAAGATTTATTTATGTTTGCATTTTAATGTCTGTTACTAATGTTGCACTTATGTACTCTTAGCAGATATTAGAACAAGTAGAAATAAATCGTTATTGCTTGAAGTTTATTAGTGAAATCAGTCATAAATGGTACTTTTATCTCTTGACTAATTTCTGCTTGTATTCCTAAAGTGATATGCAGCTGAGTTCTTTATATGTTAATGTATGAATGCGTGTATTACCATTTGGCACTTCTGTACGGTGGAGTCATTTATTTGTGCTTGACATATGAATAACTAATTATGCAATATGTTGTTCACAACTGTTTTGCCTAACTTTTTATGTAGAATGGTTCATCTTAATTGATTTATATTCTTATGATAGCTGAATGATCTTTATTACCAGCTATTGTTAGAAATCTTTTTAGATCGCATAATGAAAGAATTTTACCCCGGGTTAGCGTAGATCAGATGTATTGTTTTTCATTAGATTACAATAGCATAGAGTTAGTTTAGAAGTTAGAATTAAATTAGCTTAAAATACCCCTAAATCAATACCATCAAACTCTACACACACACACCCCTCATATTGGGAAACTGGTCCCATTACCCCCAGTCGGACCCGCTACTCCAAATGGGCATGGAGCCGCCAACTAGGTTCCCGACCGGGTGGGTATCCCCCTTGTTGTTGACCCGATTTCGGGGCCCTCAAAAATTACGCATTTTTTCCCTTTGAAAAAAAAATGCTTCATAATATCTAAATTAGCATAAATAAGTCACTCGCCCTCTCATTTTCTTATGTTTTCTACAATTTTTTGGTGGATTAATGATGAAGGGCTTGTAATATTTCTTTTTTTACATTAATCATATCTGTATTTGTATCTTTATCTATTTCTGGTGACTATCATAAGCCATGTTCAAGGTGGTGTTGTTCGTGATGATAGTGACGAAAACTAGAGAAAGATACAAATGGATTAGATGCTTTTAACTAGAGAAAGATAGAAGAAGACTTCAAACAGTTTTAGAGGTGCCTAAGAGGCTTAACCTAATTTCCCTCTCCTCTTCCTAGTAAATTTTTTGTTTACCTAAATGGATACAATCTAGTACTATCACCGATTTAGAAATAAATTCACCATTTCTTCCTCTTTCATTAAACATTAAATTAAATCAAGATTAATCAATTTCATGCCATTATCTTTCTTTTAGAATTGAAATAAATGAAGATTAAACAATTATTATACCCTCGTTTTTATTTGAACATTGAAGTAAATCAAGAGTAAACTATTAATACTTATTGCTTCTCATTTGATTTACATTTAAATAAAAAGTGTTTTCATTTATGTTTTTCACTTTCTATTTGATCATTTTATATTAATTAAGTTAGCTAAGAAAGAAATAAATGAAGGAACATAAAACAACTTTGCTTACTTTTTTCCTCTTTTCATACTTAGTGATTAGCTTACTCACACTTAGAAAATTGATAAATGTGATATTTTTATTGCTTTGATGGATAGTTTTTTCACGCTTCACACTTTGATTGATATTTTTCTCATTATTGACTTTAGAGAAAGGCTTCAACATCATACTCTAAAGTAGAAGAATCAAAATTCTACCAAAGGCACAACAATAGGTCTTGTTCTTTTTCGTCTATTTACCATTTGCACATTTTCATGATTATTTTTTGGTTTACATGTATGTAGCCATGAGGATATCAAGAGACTTATTGGCATTTTGATAGGAATATTTCAAAGAAATTTCAAGGGTGCTTAATGGGCCTATCATCCGAATCGGATTCGTGAATGACTGTCAAAGAACCATGACTAAATCAGGTTAAGAAAATCCTTGAAATTTCCAAAACAGTGATCGAAAATGCCTTCAATCAGTGGCCATGGCAGCTGACGCAGAACGACGAGGATCTCGGTCAAAGCGCGCTGACTGAGGCCCATGGAGACTGTGCAGGAGGCCAAAACAACCATTGGGAGCCCCGGATCAGGAAAAGGAGGCAGTTTTTGATGCGCGATTAGCACTAATCGTGTATTGCTATGCAAACAGGGCCAAAGTGGAAAGACTCAAGCACCCGATTGCATGGAGGAACTGAAGGATCTCGAGCGGGAAAACAAAAGTGCTAAAGGACAAAAGGCGGGACCCGCACTCTAGAAAACTGGCGGTTTTCCTGGGACGCCCTTGAACGGTAAGTGGTTTTGGAGGAGAGCAGAGCGATCCCACTTAGCGATCGACGCGTGGCAGCGGAGGTGGGAGAAAAACTGTCGTGATCATGCGTTATCGGTCGAGCGAGTTAACCGCGCCCGACGTAAGTACGACGTTGGATCTGGAGAAGCGGAATCCACAGGGAATTAAGCCGTGATTTAGAAGGATTTGGAATCTGTTGACCACCACGATGGAGAAAGAACGCATACAAATGAACTGACGAAACATGCTGGCGCAAAGTAGATGGAGACACGTGGCCACTTCCCAAGCATTCATGCTGACGCAAAACAGGGAACTCCAAGCGCAACTACAGAAGGTGGATCAACGTAGGCGGGAGAGGAACTGAATAGGCACAAGGACCGAATTGCTAAAGTCATGAATAAAGACAATCGAAATAGAAAAAAGTAAGGGAAGGAAAAACTGAACCGAGAAGAGTCCAAGCGACCAAGAAAGATAGTTAATAGTGAACCTTGAGAGGAGGGCTGAACAAAGAGAATAGTAAAGCCAAGCAAATGTGACAGAGGGCCAAGCTGACCACATGTAGCATCGAGCACCAGAGAGCTTGAAGATTCAAGTCTTCCCATCAAGGAATCTGTCAGGACTGAATATCACATTTGGCTCTTTCCACTGTAGACCAAAGGTCACAGAGCTGGTAGGAAGGAAAAGAGTCTGTGAACTCCGAGTGGCTTAGGGAATCCAAGGACCACCCTACCAAGAAAAATCTGCTTCAGGTGAACTCACATTGAGTCCCTGTAATTGTAATTTCTATATTGTAAGACACAATAATACAAGGCCAGCACTGAACACTAGACTGGAGCCATAGCCCTAGAGAATAGGGTGAAATCCTTATTAAAAATTCCTGTGCCTTTACTATGGTTACTCTATTTCTCTGCTGTCTTTTCACTCATTTTCTGTGCATTGGCAATTTGATCGATCCGTTACTTAAATAACACAGAACACACACCATCACATGAGTCTGTAATACCTTTTGTTTTAATAAATCTTCAACTGAGGTCACTCATATGGTGATTATCAGATCAAGTGGTATCAGAGCTTTAGGCTATAAGGTTAGACAAGCTTGTGTTGGTTTAGCTGTGAATGCTCACTAGATCAAAGCTCAAATTAGGAGAAGGAGAGTTGGCAGAAACTAATCCTGAAATTGGGAGAGTCTATTCTCAGAAGACAATGTCAGAAGAGGGTTCTATAGGGCGAGACCCTCAATTCATAGAAAGTTTCCTAGCTATAAAGTCCATGGTAGAAGAAATGTACAAGGATTTTAGAAAGCATAAGGATGAAGGATCATCAGGTTCTAAACAAGAAAAAGAAGAAGATGAGTCTCATTCCCATGACCATTCCAAAGGAAGGGGGAAAGAGGAAATCTTTCTCACACCTCCTAATAGCCCTGTGCATAATAAGAAAGCATATTTGATTAAGTTAGATGTTAAATTTGATTTGCCCATGTATGATGGAGAGATAAATACTAAAAAGTCGGAAAATTGGATTAGACAAATTGATGTGTATTGCAGGGTCCAAAACATAGACTCAGACAATAGTAAAATTTAGCTAGCAAGCCTACACCTAGGAGGCACTTCCTTGGTTTGGTGGGAAGGCAGAGTCCAAGCTGATATGAAAAGACATGGTAAGACCATCTCTTTCTGGACTGGATTTGTTGCTGCAATCAAAAAGCAGTTCTATCCATTGGCCTGCATGCAACAAGCCATGATGACTTGGCGGACTCCTCAGCAGATGAAAGGGAAAAGTGTTCAAGGATATACTCAGGAGTTCAGAAAGATAGCATTGATGTTGGGTATCTCATTGGACTCACCAGAGACTCTCTTGAAGTATATTGGTGGTCTACACAGCTACATGAGGCATACCATCCTCATGTTTAATCCCACTAGTATAGATGAGGTATCTGTACAAGCTACTCATCTAGAAGCTAGAGGAAAGAATGGAAGTCCAGAAGTTGGGGGACCATCCCAACCCACTGTAAGCAAGAGCAAGGAGAAAAGGAAGCAGAAGTGGAAAGTAAGGAAGGCTAACACTGCACAAAAAGGCAATGCATCATGCACTCATTGTAAAAAGGAGGGGCATGATGATGATCACTGTTGGATTCTGCATCCAGAGTTGAGACCTAAGAAGTCTGAGGGCAAGAAGAAGAAGACTGCTACAACTATTCAGAAATATTTGAGGTTAGACTTGGGAAATGGAACAATCATTGTAGCCACAGGTATAAAAGGGGAGAATTCTGAAGCATTTAGTAATAATTCTGCTTAATTTGTTATTGATGAAGAATATGAGAGAAAGAGACACGAGCTTTTCCATATTTGAGTTATTTCCAAAAATCAAAAGATTGACACTCTTTTTGATAGTGGCTCACAAGTAAATCTGATTTCTGAAGCAATTATAAAGAAATTGGGATTAGCAACTACACCTCAGAGGAAACCATACCCATTAGGATGGTTGAATGATAAATCACAACTACAAGTGAGTAGACAGTGAAAACTCAAGTTTTCTTTTGGGTCAACATTTGTAGATGAGGTTGAGTTAGATGTAATTCCTTTAGATATATGTGGAATTGTTTTAGAAAGTCCCTACTTGTATGATAGAAAGGTTATTTTCTATAGAGCTGAGAACAAGTATCTACTTGTTAAAGATGGAATCAAATACTTTGTAAGAGCTCATAAGCTCAAGAATAATTATACTCTCGTAAACTCAGAACATATGAAAAGAACGATAAAATCATGCAAACAGTTCTTACTGATGGTTGTAAAGGGAAAGAAATATGATAAAACCAATGTATTTGAGCGTTGTAATGCTGATCAACAAGCTGATATAGAAAAGATTGTTTCAGAATATGATGTCTTCTTTCAAGAACCTAAAGGTCTGCCACCCAAAAAGGAAATAGTACATGATATTATTTTGCAACAAGATGTTCCTTTGCCTAACATTGGGATGTACAGGTTATCTTCCTTAGAGAATGCTGAAATCAAGAAGTAGGTGCAGGAGTTGCTCGAGAAAGGGTTCATCAGGCCTAGCACATCACCATGTGGGTCACCCATTGTCCTGGTTAGAAAGAAAGATGGCTCAGGGAGAATGTGCATTGACTACCGAGCACTGAATAAGATAACAATAAAAATTCGCTATCCCCTTCCTCACGTAGATGATCTTTTAGATCAATTGAAGGAAGTTGTTTACTTCAGCTTGCTGGATTTGCACAGTGGATACCATTAGGTCAGAGTTGCAGAGCAAGATGCATGGAAGACTGCTTTCAAAACAAAACAGGCATTGTATGAATGGCTGGTTATGCCTTTTCGCCTAACTAATGCTCCTACTACTTTCATGAGATTAATGAATGATGTACTCAGACCTTTTCTTGATGATTTTGTTATTGTGTATCTGGATGACATTCGAATTTTTAGTAAAATGTGGGAAGGACATTTAAAGCATGTTAACCAGACATTAGATGTTTTGAAAAGAGAAAATATTTATGTTAAACTCTCCAAATGTGAATTTGGAAAAAACTATCTAAATTATTTGGGTCATATAGTAGGGGGAAGTGAATTGAAAATAGATTCCTCTAAAGTGGCAGTCATTGTAAACTGGCCTAAAGCCAAGTTTGCTACAAAAGTGAGAAGCTTCTTAGGAGCAACACAATATTGGAGGAAGTCCATTTCAAATTTTTCCTCAATTGCAGCTCCCTTACATGCTTTGACATGATTGAACAAGTTGTTTCAGTGGGGAGGCAAACAGTAGAAAGCCTTCAACACCTTGAAAGAAAATATTAGTACAACACCTGTACTAGCACTGCCAAATCTACAAAGACCATTTGAGATCCAAACTAATGCTAGTGACTATGCCATGGGAGTAGTGTTGACACAACACGATAAACCATATGTTATCATTCTAAGAATTTTAATCATGTAGTAGTTAACTATCCTACCTATGATAAAGAATTGTATGCATTAGTTCAGAGTGTGAAAAAGTGGAAACATTACTTAATGGGAAAAGAGACAGTAATACATATTGATCATCAGCCACTTCAATATCTACACTCCCAAACTAAGTTGCAACAATCAAGACATTACAGATGGATGGGTTTTCTACAGTAGTTTCATTTAGTCATCAGACATAAGAAGGGCATACATAACAAGGTTGCAGACATGTTATCAAGACCCATTATAAATGCATCTACCATACTTAAGCACAATTCTGTGATGCATGAAAGCTACATAGAACATTATGCTCAGGACATGTACTTTCAAGATGTATATGCAACTCTGAGTCAAGGAAAAAGAGTAGAAGAATTGGACTATCATGTGAAGGACCGACTCTTATATCATTATGGGAAACTCTGCATTCCACAAACTGAGAGAGTAAATATAATTAGGGAAGCACACACTTCTCTGATATCAGGTTACTTTGGCGTAAGTAAAATAGTTTCATAGTTGAAAAGGTTCTGCTATAGGCCGAAAATGAATGAGACAGTTTCTAGATATGTAAGGGGATGTGCTATGTGTGCTAAAAGCAGGCCCAGTAACAGAAAACTAGGCTTATACCCTCCATTACTAGTTTCTTCTCACCCCTGGGAAAGCATTTCCATGGATTTTTTTGGAGGACTACCTAAATATAGGAAAGGCCATGATTACCTATATGTTGTTGTGGATACGTTCAGAAAAATGTGTATTTTGATACCTTGTAGTAAACAGATTACAGCTGAACAAAATACAAAATTATTCTTTGAACATGTATGGGTTCATTTTGGATTACCCACTTCTATTGTATGTGATCGAGACACCGATTTGTGGGAAAGTTTTGGTCAAGTCTGTGGGAACTAATGGACACCAAGTTAAATAAAAGCTCAACTTTTCATCGACAAACAAATGGCCAGACAGAAGTAGTTAATAGGACAGTGATCTAGGTACTGAGAGGATATTGCAGCAAACACCCTAAGCTTTGGGATGAGCACTTGTGTTACGTGCAGCATGCTTACAATAGATCCAAACACTCTTCTACACAGAGATCTCCTTTTGAGACTTGCTTTGGTTTCATACCAAGGTCTCCTTTGGATTTTTTCTTTGGTAAAGATACCATGGTTGATAGACACAGTGATGTGGACAAGGCAACTAGGTTCATTGAACAGATCCAGGAGATCCACCAGGAAGTACAGGAACAACTAGAGAGGAGCTAGGCCAAGTACAAGGCTAGGCATGACAAGCATCGGATGGAACATAGTTTTCAAGTTGGAGACCAAGTCTAGTTGTATATCAGCAAGGACAGGAAGCAAGGTGAAGGTAAAAAGCTAAAACTTATCAAGTACGGACCCTTCAGGATACTTGAGAAAATTAGTGAAAATGATTTTCGTCTTGATCTGCCAGCTTACATGCACATCTACTCAATCGTAAATGCAAACTGTTTGAGGTTATTCGAACCTTCAATGATTGAGGACCCTGAAGAGCAGAGTCAATTACCTTTTGTTGATGACTTGCTACCCGAATATCTTAATGAGTTGCAAGAAGACACAGTGCTGGACAGGAAGGTAAGGACGACATGTAGTGGACAAGTGGAATACCTCGGGATTGGACTTAAAGGTTCGAAGTCGAGCAGTGAAAAGTGGATTGAGATTGGACAAGTGAGACAGCAGTTTCCTCACTTAGTTGATGCTTGAAGAAAAGCAACCTTTAGTGGTCCAAAAGCTTTTTCAGTAGGGAGGTCATCATCCAAATCAGATCTGTGAATGACTCTCAAAGAACCATGACTGAATCAGGTTAAACGAATCCTTGAAATTTCCAAAACAACGATCGAAAACGCCTTGAACCAATGGCCATGGCAGCCGACGCAGAACTACAAGGACCTCGGTCAAATCACGCTGACTGAGGCCCATGGAGACTACGCAAGAGGCCAAAAAAACCCCTGGGAGTCCCGGATCGGGAAAAGGAGGCAATTTTTGATGCACGATTAGCGCTAATCGTGCATCGCTAGGAAAATAGGGCCAAAGTGGAAAGCCTCAAGCACCCGGTCGCACGGAGGAACTGAAGGACCGCGGGCGAGAAAACAAAAGCGCTAAAGGACAAAAGGCGAGACCCACACTTTAGAAAACTTGCGGTTTCCCTGAGATTCCCTTGAACGGGAAATGATTTTGGAGGAGAACGGAGCGATCGATGCATGGCAGTGGAGGTGAGAGATAAACCACCATGATTGCGCATTATCGGTCAAGCAAGTTAAACGCGCTTGACGTGCGCACAACGTTGGATCTGCAGGAGCTAGATCGGACGGCTGAGATGCGCCCGATAGAGAGAAGTGGAATCAACAGGGAATTAAGCCGTGATTTAGAAGGATTTGGAATCTGTTGACCACCATGATGGAGAAAGAACACATACAAATGAACTGACGAAGCATGATGGTACCAATTAGATGGAGACATGTGGCCACTTCCTAAGCATTCATGCTGATGCCGCACGGGGAACTCCAAGCGCAGCTGCAGAAGGTGGATCGATGTAGGCGGGAGAGGAACCGAATAGGCACAGGGACTGAATGGCTAAAGCCATGAATAAAGACACTCGAAGCAGAAAAAATTAAGGGAAGGAAAAACCGAACCGAGAAGAGTCCAAGCGACTAAGAAAGACAGTGAACACTGAACCCTAAGAGGAGGAATAAACAAAGAGAACAGTAAATCCAAGTAGAGGTGACAGAGGGCCGAGCTAACCACAAGCAGCATCGAGCACCAGAGAGCTTGAAGATTCAAGCCTTCCCATCGAGGAATCTGTCCAGACTGAGCATCACATTTGGCTCTTTCCACTGTAGAGAAAAGGTCATAGAGTTGGTAGGAAGGAAAAGAGTCTATGAACTCCGAGTGGCTTGGGGAATCCAAGGACCACCCTACCAAGCAAAATTTGCTTCAGGAGAACTCAAATTGAGTCCCTGTAATTGTAATTTCTCTGCTGTAAGACTCAATAAAACAAGTCCACCACTAAAATCTGGACCGGAGACATAGCCCTGGAGAATAGGGTGAACTCCTTATTAAAAATTCTTGTGCCTTTATATTGCTTACTATATTTCTCTTCTGTATTTTCACTCATTTTTTGTGTATTGGCAATCTGATCGATCCATTGCTTAAATAACATAGAACACGCACCATCACATGAGTCTGGAATACCTTTTGTTTTAATAAATCTTCAACTAAGGTCACTTATGGGGTGATTATCATATCAGCCTAACCAATATGAATTTCATTCTTTATCTAATTTCCTTGTTCTCTTTCAAGTAGAATTGTTGTTTAGCTAATTTCATACAATTAAGTGTTATTACTCAATTAAAAATCAATTCACAATGCCTTCTTCTTTGGTTAAACATTGAAGTAAACCAATAATAAATCACTAATACCTATTGTTTCCCATTTGCATTTGGATTGAATGAAAAATATTGTTTTCATTTATGTTCTTCACTTTCTATTGGACTATTTTATATTAATTAAGGTAGCTATGAAAGAAAGAAATAAAGGCATATAAACCAACTTTTCTTACTAATTTCCTTTTCTCATATTTAGTGCTTAGCTTACTCACACTTAAAATAATCGATAAATGTAGTAAATTTAGTCTTTCTTGTAACAAGGTCACTAGTTAATAAAATTAAATACTAGACTCATTAATAAGAATTTATCTTCTTCCTTTTTCTTATTTCCGCAAAAATTGTGTGATGACTCCACTTTGTTATATTTAGTCATTCAATATTTACAAATCATACTTTAATAATAAGTTAATATGTTCACTAGAAACTATCATTTACCTACTTCGCCCCTCTATTTAAATCAATTAACCCTCTAGAGAGAGGGTAATCATCCAACCTCTTCCTCCCTATTTGAAAATACACATTTCTCCCCATTTTACCTAAACCCATATATGTTGGAATTAGACAACTAGTTGTGTAAATATGTGTAAAACTTGTTTTTACTGTGAAGTTGGTTTTATACCAGAACAATAGTTATGTAATGGAGGACATTCTTATAAAATGAAGAATGCCCGAACTATTGTAATCGAGGAGAACCATTGTTGATTTATTAGAAAATCCAATCCCTTGCCCCGTGGATGCTTCCTTGACACACTATCAAGGTTTTACCATGTAAAATCCTATGTTTACTTGTGTCATTCTTTTGGTTTCAAATCAGCTATTTAGTTTCATTTTTTTCCTATTTGATAAACCACTCAAACCAACAAGTGGTATCAGAGCATTTCGTTCACTGAGGAAGTTTGATTGAAGGAGATAGCCTGTATGAAGCAATTTTTTATTTAAAGTCACCAATTGAAGTGTCGGTAAGAGCTAGAAAGGAAGAATGCTTAGACTGAATCTATCAAAGCCAAAATAAAAAATGTTGCGTCTATCTAGTGAAAGGATAAAAAAAAAATGTGCATGAATTATACCACTCGATTGCTGAAGTCTGCCGCTGGAAAGAAAATGAGAGAAAGTCTGTCGCTATCGCCAAAAAGAAAAAAAGGGAAAACTGCCTTTTTTTTTTTGCATCCGCTGGTTTCTTTGGTTTCTTTGCAGAATACTGTTTTTTCTTTAAAAGGGTTGTCTTTCTTTGCAGAAAATTGTTTTTTTCTAATGGCTAGCATCCGTTGAATTGTCTACATGGGTAGAGGGTGAAGGCTGCCATCAGTTAAATAAAGGAAGTTCTTGCAGTTAGAAGAAAGTCAAGTGAGAAAAAAGCCACGTAAAAGCTGGGTAATTTATTTTTCATAAAAAATTATTAAAAAATAAAACAATTTTTTTTTTTGGCTCAAAAAGAAAGAAAAAACAATGGAATATTTTTTAGAAGTTAAGAGTAGGGTTTCATTAAGGAAAGGAAAATAAGTTTTTTTTGAGTGAAGTTTGTTGAAGGGTATGGATAAAGGGTGCTCAGAATTATAGAAAGGGAATTTGTGAAGTATTTTTCGAGAAAAGGGTTTCATTGAAGAACAAAGGTTTTGTCCTAGAAACTAAAATTAAAGAAATTCTTTTAAAGAAAACTCTTGTAGATTTTTAACCAATTTGAAGAATTTTTTTTTTAAAAAGGAACAAAATTCTGAATTATATTTTTCTTTAGTAGCAAAAATTGAAAACCGTTGTTGGAAGAAGACAAATCAATTTTTTTTAAGAAACCCTAGATGAAAGACTAAAACCCTATGAGGAAAGGAATGACCAAGATGACGAATAGAAAGTTCGAGGTGGATAAATTCACGAGCAAGAACAGTTTTTCTCTATGGAAACTGATAGTTAGGGAATCCTTGGTGCAACAAGGGTTGCACAAGGCATTGGACAGGGTGAGTAAGAAACCTTCAAGCATGACAGATTCATACTGGGAGGATTTCGATGCCCGAGCTCTCAGTACCATCAAGTTATGCCTGGAAGATGAAGTTCTCTTCAACATTGTTGAAGAGAGTACAACTGCAGGTTTATGGGAAAAACTGGAAAAGCTATATATGTAAAAATCATTAACCAATAGAAGTTATTTGAAAAGACAATTGTACAGTCTATGGATGAAGGAGGGTACAATATTTGTAGAACATTTAAATAGTTTTAATACACTTATATGCCAATTATCAAATATGAAAGTTAAAATTCAAGAAGAAGATAAAGCTATAACCTTGTTGTGTTCTCTACTCAAGTCATGGGACTAGTTCATAACTTCAATTAGTTTGAGCATTGTTGATTCTTTGAAATTTGAATCAGTTGCGGGAGCTCTCTTATGTGAAGAAGTACGAAGGAAATCCAGTACCGAAACAACTGCACCATCAGTCATGATAGCTAAAGGATGGTCAAAGGAAAAAGGAGAAAAAAAAGGGGATCTTCCAGATCAAAATCAAAGGGAAAGAAGTGTAAGGTGAAATGTTGGTACTGCAATAAAATTGGACACCTCAAGAAAGACTGTTGGAAATAGAAAGAGTCTGATAACACAAATAAGGAAGCAAATCAGGTTGATTCAAGTATAATAGATGATGTTTTATCTGTTGAATAATTATGTATGATAGATGAAACTTTACCTGTATGTAATGTCTCTCAGGATTTTGAAAGTTGGCTATTAGACTCTGGTGCTTCTCATTACATGTGTCCACACAAAAATTGGTTTATTTCGTCTGAAGCTGTAAATGGTAGTTCTGTGTTTATGGGTAATAATGTATGATGTCAGATTGTTTGGATGGGAATACCAGGATTAAAATGTATGATAACACAATTAGATCATTAACTGGTGTTAGACATGTACCTGAATTGAAGAAAATTTTGATTTCTTTGGGAGTGTTGGATTCAGATGGATATAAGTTTACAGGTTAGAATGGAGTGCTAAAAGTCTCTAAAGTCACCTTGGTTGTTATGAAAGAAGAAAAATTTGGAAATATTTACACACTCAAAGGAAGTACTCTGGTCAGTGAAGTAACGATTGTGTTAGAGAAAGAAGAAGAAGGTACTCTCCTATGTCATAAATGATTGGGTCACATTAGCGAGAAAGGTCTTGAGGTACTAATGAAACGTAAATTACTTCCTGTTTTGAAATCCTTCAAGCTGGATTTTTGTAAACATTGTGTGTATGGAAAGCAATGTAAATAGATGTTTAAAACTAGACATCGTAATAGTAAAGAAATTTTAGACTACATTCATTCTGATTTGTGGACCATCTCCTGTTGTATCATATGGAGGTGCTTTATATTTTTTAATGTTTATCTATGATTTATCCCGTAAAGTTTGGGTATTTATGTTGAAAAAGAAAGTTTATGTATTCAATGTCTTTAAACAATTTAAAGAAGTGGTAGAAAAAATAAGAAGGAAATCAATTAAATGTTTAAGAACTAACAATGGTGGTTAATTTACTTCTCTATAATTTGAACAATATTGTAAGGACGAAGGAATTGTTAGACACAAAATTGTTGTTTATGCTCCTTAGAAAGATGGTTTTGCTGAACGTATGAATGAGACTCTTATGGAAAGAGCTAGAAGCATGATCAATAATACTAACCTGCAAAAGGAGTTGTGGGCAGAAGCAGTATCCGCTACTTGTTATTTAGTTAATAGATCACTTTCAATAGTAATTAATTGTAAAATTCTTGAAGAAGTTTGGTCATGTCAGTCTTGTGATTATTCACATTTAAGGATATTTGGTTGTGATGCCTATGCTCTTATTCCTAAAAATCAACATTCAAAATTAGACTGAAAATTGAAATGTTATGTTTTTGTTGGGTATGACTAGGTAGTGAAAGGGTACAGGTTGTGGGATCCTACATCGTGGAAGATAGTCATTAGTAGAGATGTAAATTTTGATGAATCTTCTCTTTTAAACACAAATGTTGAAAGAATTAAACAAGAATGGGTATCACCAAATCAACAAATTTAGTTGGAGGCTAGACGTTTTCTTGAAAGTGAAAAGGAAGGAGAGACTTATGGAGGAAAAGGTGTTGAAGATACAAAGGAAGCTGTTGAATTTTCTGAACCAATTCAGCAACTAGTAACTCTAAGAAGGTCTACAAGGGAAAGAAAAACTCCCAAAAGGTATGAATATTCTGCTTCATCATTTCCTTTGATTACTGAAGATGGGGAACCTTCTTGTTATGAGGAAGTAGTAGATGAAATAGATAGTTTAAAATGGAAAATGACTATGGAAGAAGGAATGGATTCCTTAGCCAAGAACAATACCTGGGATCTTGTAGAACTTCATGAAGGGAGAAGTGTTGTTGGATGCAAATGGGTCTTCAAATTTAAATGGAAATTTGATGGAAGTATCGAAAGGTATAAGGCGAGACTGGTAGAAAAAGGGTATTCTAAGGTTAAAGGTATTGACTTTCATAAGATTTTTTCACTAGTTGTAAAACTTGTTTCTATTCGTATCGTGTTGCCATTAACTATATTACTTAACCCTAAGTTAGAACAGTTAGATGTTAAAACAACTTTTCTACATGGTGATTTGAATGAAGAGATATATATGGAACAACCAGAAAGTTTTGTACAAGGTCGCAGTAGAAGATTAGTTCGCAAGCTCAGGAAATCACTGTATAGCCTAAGGCAATCTCCTAGGCAACGGTACAAGAATTTTGACTCCTTCATGGTGAGCCAAAAATTTATTAGAAGTGAGTATGATCATTGTGTATACTTCAAGAGTTTCAGAGGCATATTCATTATCTTACTTTTGTATGTGGACGATATGCTTGTTTCAAGCAAAAGCATAGAAGAGATTAACAGGTTAAAGGCTCAGCTCTCTAGGACATTTGATATGAAGGATCTTGGAGCAGCAAAACATATCTTGGGCATGGAGATACACAGAGAAAGGAAAAATGGTAATCTTTGGTTATCACAACAGAAGTATGTGGAAAGAGTACTTGAAAAGTTCTGTATGAACAATGTGAAACCTGTTAATGTTCCATTAGCTTCCCATTTTAAGCTTTGTTTAGTTTTGAGTCCTAGAACTGACGAATAAAGTTAATATATTTCTGATGTACCATATTCAAATGTTGTAGGCAACATAATGTATGCCATGATATCTACAAGACCTAACATTTCACATGCAGTTGGAGTTGTCAGCAGGTTCATGGAAAATCCATGTGAAGAACATTGGTGAGGAGTGAGATGGGTTCTTTGATAAATAAGAGGCACAATTGACCATTGCATCATCTTTAATGGTAGTGAAGGATCAATATGTGGATATGTAGATGTTGATTACGCAAGTGATTTGGACAAAAGGAGATCTACTACATGTTATTTATTTACTCTTGTAGGTGGAGCAGTTAGATAGATGTCAAACCTTCAAGAAATAGTTGCGTTGTCCACTACCAAAGTAGAATATATAACTACTTTAGATGCCAGTAAAGACGCAATCTGTTTAAAGGGTATACATGATGAGATTGGAACGTTGCAGGAGAAAGTGAATGTACTATGTGACAGTCATAGTGCTATTCATTTGGCTACAAATCCGACTTATCACAACAATACCAAGCAGATTGATGTAAGGTATCAGTTTCTGAGACATGTGATCTAGCATAAAAGTATCTCTCAAGAAGGTCCATACACGGGACATATTCACGAAGCGCGTTATAATAAAGAATATGCAATGGTGTTTAGCTTCTTTTGGCTTGAAGAAGAGATGATGAATAGGCATGGGCAAGGGATTAGGAAAATTGTTGTGAAGGTGGAGTTTGTTGGAATTTGACAACTAAATCTATAAATATGTGTAAAAATTGTATTTACTGCCAAGTTGGTTTTATACCGAAACAACAGTTATGTAATAGATAAACCGAACTATTGTAATTGAGGAGAATCATTGTTTATTAATAGAAAATCCAATCCCTTGCCCCGTGGATGTTTCCTTGGCACATTGTCAAGGCTTTACCATGTAAAATCTTGTGTTTACTTGTGTCATTCTTTTGGTTTCAAATCCGTTATTCAATTTCATTTCTTTCTTGTTCGATTAACCACTCCAACTAGCGATATATAATTTCAAAATAAATCTAACTGAATACAACCCATGTGTTAGGTTTCATACATGCACTATCGTTAACTTTGAATATTAATATTGCCACCCTAAAGTATATCTCATTATATCCATGCATGCTCTTTCATTAACTTTGAATATTAATATTCCCACCCTCAAATATATCTCATTGTATTCATGCATGCTCTATCATTAACTTTCAATATTTATATTGTCGCCCTAAAGTATATTTGATTATATATTTTATAATCCATTTTCAATATTAATACTTCAATTGTAAAATAGATCTCAATAAAGTTTACCATCACTCTCAATAATAAACTTTTGTTACTCTTCTCTATTTATTTATTGTGATAAAAGATGGTACTACAATCATTAAATGAGGAAAATAAAAAGAAGGAAAAGAGCCAAAATTAAGAATATGGAAACCATAACCAATTTTGTTGTCTACTAATTGATGGTAAAATTTTGATGGATCCTTTTTATGCCAAGAATGATTAAAATTCGATAACCTGTAATGGTTACAACACAAGTTAAATTATTCACATTTCTTTATCATTCCTGAAAAAAAACCCATTAATATTTATAACAAAACATGATAGCGCAAAAAAATCAAATAAGATATGCAATAAAAACAATGCACCCGAAACATGAAGCTGGATAATTCATATTAATATATATACAAATATTGTATAACTTTTAAATCATCTTCTACTTTTTATAATTTATTTATTATTTATTTATATTTAATACCTCTATTTATGGAAAAGTTTCAACCCATTTTTTACCCTTCATTGTTTAAATTGTTTTTTTTAATAAATATAATCATCGATACCATCCCATCCCAATGTTGTAATTTATTTATAACCATCCCTATCTCTACATTGACTTGAATGCATATCATGGAACAGTTGTACACACTACAGGACAGCTGAACTGAGTTAAACTAACGCTTACATATTATCAAGTATATTGAGTATTTCGAAGGAATGAAATCGGTAAAACTAGTCACCCTCAAGGAGGGTAGGATTATTTCGGACAAATGAAAGGACAAACAGAAGGAGGAAACTAATGCCATAAATACCTACAATAAGCAAAATCGCACTGAGATTTCAGACTATGGAGGCATGCACATGATTTTCCAATTGAGAGTCGCTACTCTTGAGAGGCTCATACTCGCCAAGGTTACCTTCTAGGTCATCAGACAAAGAGGATTTGTCTATGCTTTCATGGTGGTAAGATTTGCACACAAAGTAAAACACGCTTTGTGTCAACAGCCCCATCAAGTGAACAAAAGAAAGCAACCCCACAAGGACTGTGCAATACACGGCCTTCGCAGCACTGCCCACACCATGGCGGTCTCCGTTAAGTACAGCATACGCGAAAACCCATCCAATAATTCCGACGGATAAGAGATAAAGAATGTCGAGCGAGAAGGCCATGATCCGCTGTCCCTTGGTGAGATCCCTGCTCTTCCTTATGGGCCGTACGCCGGATTTGTCCTCCGGCATGGTTGAAACGCAGGCGAGGTACCTCACCATGCCTAGAGACAAATACCCACAGACGACGAAGGCGGTTATAACATACTCGCCAAATTCATAGACCGCCAAATCCATATTGAAAAATACAACGGTGCATGCGAACTGGAAGAATACAAGTACGAAAAACGCGAGGAAAATTAGCGCGAGGCGTTTCCAAGCCCTCACAACGATGCTCATAACACAAGCGTAGGAAATTTCCTTTGACGCATATATAGAGGCCATGGTATACACCGCAGACGCTGCAGACATCAACGAAAAGCCCAAAACGAATATGGCATAGACCGCCATAAGAATGAGTAGCTCCGCCCTTTCCTTAGTGATCCCCTGGCCGGCCGGGCTGGTGGTCTCCATCAGAGTAGGCATCGCATTCCAATGCGAGAGCACATATCGGATGACCAACCGGCCCCACAGAATTGCAAAACTGAGGGGGAGAACAAGACTCAGGGCGAGCCACTCCAGCAATTTAGCACGGGAGCGAAATATCTTGAAGGCCTCTTTAAAGATTCCCGTGAAGCTAAGGGACTGGAGATCCTCTGGTTCTCGATCCATTGCTTTGCTCTGCTCCGGACGCCGACACCAGCAAAACTTTCTTCTTTCTCTGGAAAATTCTTGGTACGCAAGAATAAATATTGTCTTCTTGGCCCCGTGCGTATAAATAGATGGAATGGTAATGTAAAGCGTGAGAAGGTACACCTCAACTTCTTTCCCGTAAACAAAAGATTGGGACGAAATTCGCGGGGTGGTTCCTGTGTGCGGCTGTTCTTAACTATTTTAATTGCGCGGAGACTTTAGTTTTTTTTATTCAGATCAGCGACACTCTGTGTTTAACTATGCCATTGCTCAAAGACTGGAACTTAGGAAAGTAGAAGAGAACTGGATTTAGAGAGCTAGTGTGCATGAGAGTTTTATTCCTGTGTGGTTGTTCTTAACTATGTTAATTGCGGGTAGACTTAGCTTTTTCTTTATCCAGATCAGCGACACGGTGTGTTTAACTATGCCATTGCTCAAAGTCTGGAACTCAGGAAAGTAGAAGAGAACTGGATTTAGAGAGCTAGAGCGCATGAGAATTCTATTATTGAGCAGACAGTTAACGGCTATTTGAGATGGTCATCACATGTAGATTACAGTCAGTTCACAGCAGTAATGTTTTGCATGAGATGGTCAATACTTCCAGGAGTTTATATATAGATATATATATCTCAAATTATTTTGGCTTTAGTATGATGTGTAATTTTGTCCTACGAATCGAAATTAAAAATTATATATATATATATATATATATATATATATATAATATTTAAATAATATTTATTAAATATTTGTGATTTATATTAGATTTATATTTAAAATAAAATTATGTTGATTTATTTACAATAATTTCATATTTTTTTTTGTAGTATTAGTAATTTTTTTAAAAATGTATCATAAATTTTTAATATACAATTATTATATAATTACTTTTACATTGTGTTTTTATAATCTTGATAATTTTTTGAAAAACAATTGGATAAAATTTTATTAGACAACTTGTATAATAATTAGTTTATTTATGAAGTGTGAAGCATTAAATCTCTTAAGCTGTATTTAATAAAAAAAAATGCATTTTAAATGAATGGATTCTTTTAGGCAAATTACAAAGAAATTTACAAGGAAGGTCATAAAAATGGCAGACTATAAATTAATTTTATAACCTTAACTTTATAATCTCTCAACTTTACTTGAGTATTGTAACAATATTTATACTATTACTTTGTTTCTTATAATGATCTTGATCCAAAATATAAAATTCATAATTCACAAAGTTGGAATAGAATATTTATTTATTTAGAATATTTAATTAAATATTGGAGACACTTAGAAATAGAATATTGTTGTAAAAGATATGACATTTAGAATAATGTAGTATTTTAGGCTTCAATTTAGGAATAGAGTTAGTAGATTGGTTAGAATGACATCTATTGTAAATGGACACTTATTGATTTAATAAGTAGTCCATAACCTCAAATAGACACTTATTAATTTAATAAGTAGTCCATAACTAGAATAGGTTAGGAAATTAAGCTTATATATAGTGTTGGAGTGTGTGTGTAAACTCTTGTGAAATTAATATGTAATTTCTTTTCTAATTAATAAAATTGTGTGTCTCAGGACACTTCTGCTATTATTGTGATATCAAAGCAACAATAATGCAACTAATGTGATGAGGAAATTCCAGGTGTACAAGTTCTTGGAAAACTCCATTAAATTGATCAACAAATGATTGGTATGGAGATGGTCCAGTTTTTTGTTTAAAAAAAAAAAGAAATTTTACTATTGATTTTAGACTTTTAAATCTGAAAATCACATCTTATTATTATCAAAAATTTTCCTATGTATCTTGAATTTCTGTTATCTGCTCGGCTTCAACATGCTGGTTAGCCATGATAAGCACATCCTCCACTATCAGATCTAGCCCACTTGCAACCGTCATATCTCCTGATTACCTTAGGCAATCCTCATTCTCAAACTGTTGTCTTTTCTTTCTTTCTTTTTTAGCTCTCGGCCTAGCAATTCTAGTTCTTGAAGCAAACCCAATTGTTTTCTTTCCAGTTCCATCCCTGGATCTCACAACAGCTGGAGTCCCTCTGTCCTTGGAAAGAACGAATTTCACCTGGTCCTCTGATACAGTGACATATTCTCTTTTGCCAAGCCCTCGGCTCGAAATATTTAGAAGTCATCTTGAAGTAAATTTTTTGCGACTTCATGTTCTGAGATAAGAAATGCATGCGATGTATATGCATTCTCCAAGCACCACAACGTATCATGTATATTTTTGGGCTAATTTTCAATGCCGCTTTGAGTTTTGACGCATCATCTTCAGGGTTTACAACAAGTATTAGATCCACGTGGGATAGCTCATTTTCGCGTCGATCCAGTGTTTTTTAGGCTGAATTTTGGAGCAGAGGTTAAGCTTTGAAAGCTACGGAGAAAAGGATGCTTGGAAGTAACATTATTCAAGATAAAGTAAACTTGGGTGGTTGGTGGCATTTGGAAATTTAATTACAATGATGGCGCTAATGAAATCTGATGATCCAAAGTGCAATTTGGCATTGAGTGATGCGTCCATGGTTCAACGTGCAGTTTATTGAGATTTGATTCCTTTATTCCATATGTGGGAGATGATCCCACAAACAACAAGTGATTGTGTGGAACAATAACAATCTTAGCATAATTTTTTTTTTACGGTTTCTTCCATCGGCGTTGCAAAAGTCTTGATCGGTGTTCTGAGGTTGCCACAAGAAGGCATCCATTACAACAATGATTGTCTGAGAATTGCATACTGGGTTGATTAGTTTTCAAATAGTTTGACTTATGATTGCAGAATAGTGTGGTAAGGATTGGTATCATTCAAATGTTGATGCCAGTTTATGATTATAGTAAACAAAGTTGATAGCAGTCTCACTTGAAATTCAAGGCTTGATTTATTTTTAATATTTATCATATTATTCTCGTAAAAAATTAGTGAGAGGGTATTGAAAATATTTTTGGAGCAATAAGGAAATTCTATGTGTAATTTTTTTATTTGGAGAGATAAGGGCAATATTATAACTTAAAGTAATGTTTTACTTTGAGGGGGGGTTAGAGTACATTTTTCATGAAACTTTGCAGGATTGTAAATGACTCAAATTTTGAAAGATTTTATTGTAAAATTCCTAAGAGAAATTGATTAGAGCCAAGTGCAAAAATCAGTCATTTTTCTCCTTCAATGACTATATGATTGTCAAGGCCAAGCCCTCATAGATCGTTTTTTGTGTAGGTTGTTTTATGTGACGTGTTGTTCATCTTTCCCATGCTTGATTCTTTTTAATGCAAAGCTTCAAACCTACAATGTCCATGCTTATTAATCTGTTTTCTGATTCTGATAAGCTTGAAGGGGTAAAATCAGACAAGACATGGAAACGTCTCATTGAAAGCACTCTAATATATAATGAATTGTGGCAGGACATATGTGATGGAGACATTAAGCCTAATAAACCTACAAATGTAAGTTCACTTGCAAAATGGGAAGTTAAAAATGTCAAGGCACTAGCTCTTATAATGTCTTCAGTAAATGATGAGATGTATATTCATATTGAAAACTCGTCAGATGCATGGAATGCTTTGTGTGCTTTCAAAGATCTATTTGATACACAAACTAAATAAAAAAATGGTGATCTATAACTGAAGTTGCTTCAACAAAAACTAACTGAAGGAGGAGATGTCCTTGAGTATATCTCCAAACTTAAAAATACTAAGCAAGAAATAGTAAAACTCGGATTTCCAGCATTAGATATAGTTTCATGACTACAATTCTAATTGTTGGATTCCCTTCCCCTTACATGAATTTGTTGGAAACTCTACAAGTAACCGGAAAGTTAGATAAATTAAAGTTTGATGAGCTAAGTGAGATTTCTTCTTCACACAGGCCAGCACAAGTAAATCATCAACTGACAATTCTATAGGAAGAGGACATTTCAATCCACATCCAGCAGCACATAGTGGACAAGGTCGTGGAAGAAGCCAAAATACAGGAAACTTTCAGGGAAGAGGAAACAGTTAAGGCAGAAGAAACTTTCAAAACAAAGGCAACTTTCAAGGCAGAGGAAATAGCCAAGGAATAGGTCAAAGTCAAGGTAGAGGGACAACTCAAAATAGAGGCCAAAGCAGAGGTAGATGATAGTATCAAGTAAGAGATAGAGACTTGAATCAAATTGTATGTAGAAGATGTAACAAAGTGGTCCATTTTTCAGAAGATTGTAGAACTTCCATTGATAAAATTACAAAGTTCCATCAAAACACAGCTCAATTTGCCACTGATCAAGATAATGATGGCTCAGAATATTTCTTCACATCATGTCAAATATCAGAATCAACAGCATTAGTTTCCATTTTTTTCAAAGTGATTATGAAGATGCATGGATTTTAGATATAGGAGCAACTCAACACATGACTTTTCGACAAGACTTCTTTTGGAACTTCCAGCCATGCCACTTGAATTCAATATTTTGTGCTTATGATACAAAACATACTCCTTATGGACAAGGTGTGGTTAAAGTTTATCTTCCTAACATTGGAGAAAGATTGATTTAAAATGTATGGTATGTACCCACCTTTAAAAGGAATTTGTTGTCTTTAGTCTCGATCCGACAAGCCAAACATCAAGTGGTTTTGGAGGATGGCCTAGTTAAAGTAAATTCAAACAAACAAAACATGAAAACAATGATGATAGGATATGAAAATGGAAAAATGTTAAGGATGAAAGGAACAATTATTCCAAAGAATTCTGACTTTGCAGGGGGAAGAAGCACAAACATTTCACCTATCAGATTATGGCATGTGAGATATGGACATCTAAGCTTTGACAGTCTCTCTCAACTGCAAAAACAAGGAATGGTTAAGGGACTTCCTACCTTCAAGAAAGAAAATGCAAGATGTGAAGCTTGCATTTATGGAACACAAAGTCGAGAGACCTTCCCGACAAGTTCATGGCGAGAAAACAAACATTTGCAATTAGTACATAGTGACATTTATGGACCCTTGCAAGCTTCTCTAGGAGGTTACAAATATTTCTTACTCTTTATTGATGATTTCAGCATAATGACATGGGTTTACTTCTTGAAGCATAAGTCAAAGGAATTTGAAAAGTTTAAAACTTTTCGTAAACATGTTGAAAATGAAGTCAAAGAAAATATTGGCACTCTTAGAACTGACAATGGAGGAGAATTCACTTCAAATGAATTCCAAAGTTATTGCAGACACAATGGGATCAAGCAACATCTTACGAATGTCTATACTCCATAGCAAAATGGAGTAGTAGAAAGAATGAATCGCACTTTGTTAGGAATGGTGAGTTCTATGTTAACTTTTAAAAAGTTAAGTCCTATTTATTGGACAGAAGCAATCCATATAGTTGTTCACTTAAGGAACAAGTCTCCCACTTCTTCCTTGGATGGAATCACACCTTATGAAGCATGGTCTGGTTTCACACCTAAAGTTAAACACCTTAGAGTTTTTGGTTCCTTGTGTTATGCCTTAGTTCCAAAATAAAAACAAACTAAGTTTGACTTGCGAAGTTTGAAATGCACAATGATTGGATATTCGGATGAGAAGAAAGGGTACAGGCTTCCGTAAAATGGGAAATTTGTTGTTAGCATAAATGTAATTTTTGATGAAACTGAGAGTAAGAGTGTTGAAGAAATAGAAAGTCTTCTTCAAAAATTTGAAACAAAAGGAGATAAAAGAAAAGCAAACATTCAAAGTCAACCAAATTCACAAAATTGGTATGAGCTTGATTTTCCTTCCTTTGAAGATGATTCATCTAGTCTGTCTACTTCACCAACATAGTCTGGGTCATCTAGCAATTCATTAGAATCTCCTAGTAGTTGTAGTTCTTCTCACAATGATTCTTCGGCCCCAGAATCTGCAGTTGATCAACATACCTTGGTTTACATTAATCCTCTTTATAATGATGGAGACTTTTCAGAATCTCAAACAAGTGAACATCAATTGCCGAAATGGGTTGTTCAACTCTTGAAAGATGTAAGGCTAGATGAGAAAAATAAAATAGGAAGAAGGGGGTCCACCAGGAATGAAGGAAATTTTTCCTTGATCAGGAATGATGTTATTGAACCCTCCACATATGAAGAGGCAATAAAATAGAAAGAATGGAAACTCGCTATGATTGAAGAATATAAGGCAGTTCAAGACAACAACACTTGGAAACTTGTTGATTGTCCTCAAAATGTTAAACTAGTCGAAAGCAAATGGGTTTACTTAATTAAGTACAACCAAAATGCAGAAATCGAAAATTACAAAGCTAAACTTGTGGCTAAAGGTTTTGCACAACAGGAAGGCATTGATTATGAGGAGACTTTTGCTCCTGCAACAAAATGGAACACCATCCACTTAACACTCGCATTAGCAGCAAAAAAGGGATATAAAGTGCATCAGATGGATGTAAAGAGTGCTTTCCTTAACATATATTTAAAGGAAGATGTATATATGACACAACCACCAGGTTTTGAAATTGAAGGGAAAGAACATAAATTCTATAAACTAATTAAGGCTTTATATGGGTTAAAACAAGCTCCATGAGCTTGGTATGCCAAAATGGATGAATACCTTCGAAAGGTTTCCTTTCAATGAAGTGAATCTGATGATCCTTTGTATGTATGTCAATAGGGTAAAAATATTGTGATTATTCTTGTGTATGTAGATGATTTGATCATTACTGGAAACAATGATGATCATATTGTACAGGTGAAAAAGGAGTTACATGCAGGTTTTAAGATGACAGACTTGGGATTACTTCACTACTATCTTGGAGTTGAAGTATTCCAACGTCCAGATCATATTTTCATTTCTCTGAGTAAGTATGTAGCAGAAGTTCTTCAGCTCTTCGAAATGTAGGATTGCAAGCCCGTTATTACCCCCATGGAACAAAACTTGAAACTTTCAAAATTTGAAGGGGGGAAAGGTGGATAGCACTACTTATAAAAAGTTTATTTGCAGCCTGATTTATCTGACAATGACTCGGCCAGATATATCTTATGTATTTAGTATTCTTTCACACTTTATGTGTGAACCACGAGACAACCAATAGAATGTTGCCAAAAGGGTTCTATGATATCTCCAAGGAACAAAATATTTTGGTCTTCTTTACAACAAGACTAAAAGATTTGTACTTGGTGGATTTTCAGATGCCGACTTTACTGGAAGTATTGATGATCGAGCATCAACCTCTGGTTATTTAATGAACATGGGGTCAACTACAGTATGTTGAAGTTGCAAGAAACAAGCTACAGTGGCCACTTCTTCAGTTGAAACAGAATACATATTAACATGGGAAGCAGCATGTGAAATTGTTTGGTTGCATAGATTTTTGCAGGATGTGGGCATTCCCCAAGCATAAGCTACATCATTATTCATCAATAGGCAGCCAGCGATAAAGCTTGCCAAGAATCTAGTTTTTCATTCCCAAAAAAACATGTGGACACCAAGTATCATCACATTAGATCGCTCATTGCCAAGTATGTCATCAGGTGAGTTTATTGTCCTACAGAAGATCAGGACTCCAATATTTTCACAAAACCACTTCGCAAGATTAAATTCATTAAGTTCAAATATGAACTTGGTAACTATTGTAATGTATCTTTGGATCATAGGGTGGAATGTTAGATGATCCAAAATACAAAATTCATAATTCACAAAGTTAGGATAGAATATTTAATTATATATTGTAGATACTTAGAAATAGAATATTGTTGTAAAAGATATGACATCTAGAATAATGTCGTATCTTAGGCTCCAATTTAGGAGTAGCATTAGTAGATTGGTTAGAATGACATTTATTGAAAATGGACACTTGTTAATTTAATAAGTAGTCCATCACAAGCATAGGTTAGGAAATTAAGCTTGTATATAGTTCATTCTCCTGATTGCAAGATTGTTGGAGTGCTTGTGTAAACTCTTGAAAAATTAATATGTAATTTCTTTTTTGGTTAATAAAATTGTGTGTCTGAGGACACTTCTGACATTATATAATTTTTTTATTTCAATATTTTTTTAAATGATATTTAATTTTAACTATAGAGTGGAAGGTGATAATTAATAATTATATTTTTAAAATTTTATGGTTTATATAGCAAAATAATGAAATTAAGTTTGGAGTATGTTTTAAAATTTCTTTTTCTTGACTAAGAGTTTCTCTTCCTAAAAATTAAGACCAAGAGACATCTAGTAGGAGTGAAAGTTTACTCCTTTAAGCACCACAGCTGATAATTCTGTGTGGTGTGGGTTTCCTTGAATAAGATTGATGGGTCAACCCACATTTACAAATAATAGCGAATGATAGAACTTGTCACCACTACTAGTTTTATGAAAGGTTTTTCAAATTGATTGGAAAAAAAAATATAATATTACAACATCTCTTCCATACTGGACTAAAAAATACCTCTTAACACAATAAAATTTATTACATTTTTTTTAAGAATTAAATTGAAATAAAGAAAAAGATAAAATTTTCTTTTATTGTTTTGAGTTGATAATATGGTTTAAGAGCTCTGCAAAAAACCCTAATGGACCATGAGGTAGATGGCGAGGAGAAACCAAGACAAAAAACGGTGCAAAAACCTAAGAGCAACAACAATAGACAATTGTGGAAACCGAGAGTAGCAGTAATGACGGAAGATGTCAGGAGGGGAGAGATCCCCTCCTACCAAGATGCAATGGCAGGCGAAGGACAAAAAAATCATCTGGCAGCAGGAAAGCAGAATGCATGCCTTGTCCTAGGGGCGACCTAGCAAGCAATAAAAAGGGGAAAATGTCTACCATGTGTGGAGGAGAAACCACGGTTTGTAATCCCACCAAACAAAATGGAAAGGTACAAAAGCTACATGAAAGATCACACGACCTCACCAGATGAATTCAGCAAAAATGGTAGCCCCTAGGACACATCGAGATGAAGCTAGGAGCGAAAGGCTTCTTTACAGTAATCTTCTCAAACCGGCAAGACAAAGAAAGAATGTTTGAGAATGGCCCTTATTTTTATTATAATGCTGGTCTATTCATGAGGTATTGGGAAGAATGCTATAACCCTGATAAGGAAAAAAATTTAGTAGCACAGGTATGGGTTAGATTATTTGGCTTACCAAAGGACTTATGGGACCCGAAAATTCTAGAAGGGATAGGAAGCACGATAGGGAGTTTTGTGAAAATAGCGGAAACTATGAAGAAAGGAAGGTATACTTCATATGCTAGGATATGTGTATACATGAATATCGCTAACCCGATGCTTGATACAATAGAGTTAGAGTACCACGAAGAGGTTTGGCAGAAAACCCTGGACTATGGACATATACTTTTTAGATGATGTAGATGTCATGAATATGGACACCTAGTTAAAGAGTAGCCACTAACAGCAGGAGAAGAAGAGAGAAAAAGTAAGCAGCAGAAAAAAAACAAGCAGACGAGGAGGGATTCTAGGAGGTGAAGAGTAGAAGATGACCAACAAAAGAAAACTCTAACGAAGGTAAAAAGGAACAACAAACAGACCTAGGAAGATCAGAAAACTTTGAAATCCTCCAAGAAGAAGGGTAAGATCATAATAAAACCATGGAATACCAAGAAGACAACGAGAAAGAAGTAGCTCAAGTAGTGAATGGACCCACACCAAGAGAAAAGCACAAAGTGTTATCCTAGAAAGGAAAAATAACAGGAAGAACAGACAGAAACTATGGTGATAAATAGGGGAGAAGACCTAAGCATAGAAGAAGAAGTCCTGAGAAACTTATTAAATGAATGGAGAAACCTGGATGAGTCATTTATCCCCAAGGATCAAAAAAGAATCTATGCGGAAACATTCTATAAATATCAAGCCAAACAAGGAAAATGAAAAATAGATATGGAAGAGCATCAAGAGAGTCAAAAGGACAGTCGACGAAACCAACAAGGAAAATTAAAAGGAGGAAAAAAACAAGGCCGAAAAAATATTAAGGATTCCATCTAGCTCATGGGGGAAATGTTAGTAAACACAGGAGAGTTGTTCCACTTTCGGTGGTGTTCCAAAATCTCAATCAAACCCCCCAATTATTATTACATCATGGAATATAAGAGGTTTGAATAGTAAAGGGAAGCAGAGACACCTTGCAGAACGGTTGAGAAAATACAAACCCCAGATAATGTTGATCCGGGAAATCAAAATCTCCGGCGAGAATATGGAGGAAATCCTAAATAAAATTAAACCTAAATATGAGCAAGTAACCCTAAATGTTAAACGAAGTTTGGGAGGGATCGCAATCATTTGGGACCCAACAGAAGTCATAACAAACTGGTGGATAGGACTGCCCAAAATCCTTACAGGAAAATTTAGACTCATAGGGCAAAGTGAATGGTTTCTAGTTTCAACAGTCTATGGACCCCACACCCCAGTAGATGGAGGTAGCTTCCTCACTCATATGCAAAAACTCGGGAATATGCATCAGGAATAGATGTGGATCATTGCAGTATATTTCAATATGAGAACTTCCAAAGAAGAGAAGAAAAGAGGAATACATATAGATGACACAAAGATGGAGAGATTGAAAGAATTGCAAATGGAATTAAGGTTGGTGGACATCCCAACTATAAATGGAAAATTTACCTAGAACAACAGAAGAGGAGGGAATAGACAAATAGCATCATGGCTGGACAGATTTCTAGCCTCTAAACAACTCATAGGAAAGGATATCTTCTATGAAGCTTCCATTCTCTCCTCTATAGGGTCAAACCACTGGCCTATTAAACTGGAGATTGCAATGAATCCTCAGAACAAAAACAGTCCATTCCGGTTCGAGGCCTTCTCGCTAAGAGATCCAATTTTCATAGACAAAATGAAAACTTGGTGGCAGGAGAGTAAAAACAGCATGGAAGGTAGAAACAAAATGCATACGTTCCAAATTAAACTAAAGGACCTAAAGGAAAAATAAAGAAATGGAACAAAGAGGAATTTGGTAACATTCAAAAAGAGAAAGAAATACTACAAGAAGGAACAGAGAGAATCCAAAAACAAATCATAGAGGGAGGAAGAAGTGTCGAGCTGGCAGAGGAGGAAGGTAGAGTGATTACCCAAATCGAGGAAAGAAGAAAGCAAGAAGAAGTTATATGGAAACAAAAATCAAGAGTCCAATGGCTAAAAGAATGGGAGAAAAATATGAAATTCTTTCATAAAGTAATGTTGAACCATAGACAGGATAATAGAATATTCTCACTCAAAGAGAGTCAAGGGAATAGGATACTTCAACAAAAAGAAATGGAGAGGTTACTGGAAGACTACTTCAAAGGGATCCTGACTGAACCTAATGTTTGAAGGGAGGAGGAAATAACTAATGTTTGCCAATATATCCCCAAAAAAGTGACCAGAGATCAAAATCTGGCCCTACTTAGGGTAATCACGAAAGAAGTAGTGGAGGAAGTAGTAAAAAAAAGAGCGAAGAACAAGGCCTCGGGGCCTAACAGATTTACTATAGAACTCTACCAAGCATCTTGGAGCTTCATGAGCCAGGACCGCGTGGAACTAGTGCAAGAATCAAGATGTACGAAGTGCATGCACTCGGCTCTAAACGCCACCTTCCTTGCTCTGATTCTGAAAATGGAGAACTCAGAAGAACCCCAGTGCTTTAGACCAATATCTCTATGTAATGTAGTATACAAAATATTGGCTACAATAATTGTAAACAGACTAACACCAATCCTTCCTGACCTCATAGCTCAGGAGCAAACTGGATCTATCAAAGGAAGACAAATAACAGGTCGCATAGTAATCGCTCAAGAGGTAGTACACTCACTAAAAAAGTTCTAAAAACAAAGGTATGCTGATAAAATTGGATCTAGCGAAGGCTTATGATCGTCTTAGTTGGGAATACTTGGGAGGTATCCTAAAGGCTTATGTCTTTGTTGAGAGATGGGTGAAGTTGATAATGTCAATGGTTAATACCCCGGTGATGTCGGTCCTACTAAATGGATCCCCATCGGAAGCTTTTAACCCTATGAGAGCTCTTAGATAGGGAGATCCTCTCTCCCCGTTCCTATTCATTCTTGTGACAGAACGTCTGGGCTGGCTGGTGAAAGCACATCTGGCCAATGAATAGATAAAGGGATTACGCATATGGGGTAATGAAATTCCTATAACACATCAACAATTTGTAGATGATTTCATGCTCTATAGACAAGCTACTCTCAAGGGAGCCTAACATAATCTAAAAATTCTCTTAGAGTTTACGAAAGCCTCAGGGACAGAGATTAATAGTGAGAAATCAGAAATCTTCTTCTTTAACTCCCAGGTAGCATCCCAAAGATTCTTGGCCAGAATAATGGGATTCCAATTAGGAAGTTTTCCAGCTAAGTATCTTGGCATCATGCTCAATGAGTGTTAGCACAGAGTAGAAAATTGTGGACCTCTTATAGGTAAGACAGGAAAGAATATAGATAATTGGATATTTAGGGCTTTGAATACCCCTAGCCAGATAATCTTATTAAAATTAGTCTTGCAATCAATCCCAATATATCAAATGTCTAGCCAAGCCATCCCTAAATCCATCTGTCAAAATTAGTGGCCATGTTTAAGAAATTTTTATGGCAAGGAACAAGTAAAACATTAAAATGGGCATTTCTCTCCTGGGAATGGCTCAACAAACGTATCAAAGATGGAGGATTAGGTTTTCATGACCCTTACACCCTCAACCAAGTGATGGAAGCAAAACTATGGTGTCACTGGACACAAGGAGGGCAGGACCTGTGGAAGAAAATATGGGAGAAGAAATACGAGGCAGCAAAGATGCCAGAAGATAGGATGAGAAGCCAAACAGAGAAGAAAGGATCAGCAGTATGGAACTTCCATAGAACGAGTAACAATCTAATAAGAGATTACAATTTTTGGGAAGTAAGAGAGGGGGACACTGCCACGTTCTGGGAGGAATCTTGGCAACAACGAGAAAGCTTCTCCATAAAGAAGCCCTCTAAGAAATCGATGAATTTACCTCTTGAACAGAAGGCGAATTGGTCGGAAACTTCTGGATGCCAAGTACAGGGAAATACTGGCGAAATTGGAAGAAAAAAGATGACTGGGTAGAAGCCCCAGATATACCAAGCTGGGAAATTTACAACAAAGAAATGGCATCGAGGAAAGTTGTGGTAAAAATAGGGCAGGACATACTCCGATGGGGAACTCAAATAAAAGGAATACCCTCTATAGCAGAAGGTTATCATTTAAAGGCAGGGCACAATAGACCGACAGAATAAAAAAAATGGAAAAACATCTAGAAAATTAAGACTTGGCCTAAAGTAGCTTTCTTTCTCTAAATTTTCCATCATGGTCGTGCACTAACTTGGGATCAAATACGGATGAAACGCATGCAGGGACCCTTGCGATGCGCACTATGCAATAACAAGAGGAGATGCTGGAGCACCTAACCAACAACTGCATCATCAACTGCAACCTGTGGAGAAATCACCAGTAAATGTTTGAAAACAATCATAGAAACTACGATAATAGAAAAAATACTCTGGAAAATTGGATAAGAAAACCTTACCGGAACCAGATCCTAAGCCGCTCATGGATGTTGTCCATATGTCTCATGCTATGGAACATCTGGAAGGAAAGAAACAGTGTGATATTCAATGAAGAAAGGAGAACCTCGGTCGAAATATGGAAGCAAACAACAGAAAATATCAGAGAAACTATTTTAGCAGAACGGTGGAATGATGAAGACTAGAAGATCAACCAAACAAAGGAGAGAACCATGCAATGCCTACAATTAAACCAGAGCATGACAGACATATCAAAAAGTAAGCCTCAAACCAGAGAGGTCAAGGAGATTAGCACTTCTAGGCATCCACCCCAAGGCTTTGTCAAGCTAAACTTTGACGGGGTAGCAAAAGATAATCTAGGAGAAGTAGGAATAGGGGGGTTATTCAGGGACGATGGAGGAAACACTCTGAGAATTTACGCGATCGATTGCAAAGAATCAATGAACAATGAGGTGGAGTTACATGTGCTAAAACATGGACTCGAAATTGCCATCTGTGAAAAGTACTAGAATCTTTAGATTGAAGGTGATTCAAAACTGGTAGTCGCATGGTAAAACGACCACAAAACGTTACACCAACGGAAAATATTAGCTGGATCTAGAGAACAACATGGTTGACCAATGAAATAGGGAAATCGATAAACAAAGTCGACTATATTCTCCCCACACATGTAAAGTGAAAAGGAAACAGACCAACAAAGTGGCTGGCTAATTGGGGGAGTCGAAATAGTGGAAGGTCGATGGATCTCGGAGGAACAGAGCTCCCTCAACCAGAAGAGAAGGCGTAGCTACAGAAACTCCTAAAAGTCAATAACAATGGCAATAGGGATCTAGAAAGGAATGTTTAGGAAAAGGTAGTAAGTGGAAGAAGCGGGGAAAGGACACAACCAATGATGACAGAAAGGACACACGAGCAAAATGAAAGGAGTAAGAGGAAAAACGGGTAGCTGACGGAGCAAGGTAGGGATGGATCGCATCCCCAGAGGCTAGCAGAGGGGCAATCAAGGAATGAGATGGTTGAGGGCAAGTGTGAGGTTGGTCAGAGGGTCAGAGAAGGGACGGAAAGTGGTAGCAAAAGGGTAGATAGGACACAGCAAGAGCAGCCGGGAGGACGTAGGCAGTGATGTGGAGTAAAGACAAAGAAAACGGTCGAGGAACATTCCGAGATGAGGAATCTGGAAAGTGTGCCGGTAAAGAAACAGGACAATTGGAGTGTAGAAATTTTACCTATAGAATAAACCGATATATGCAATTTTCTAAAGCATAATACTTGTTCTACTTCTACAAAACATTAAGCGGAAGCATAATTGAATTCCTGAGCAACATCAAGTAGAAACAAGCATAACTGATAAAAAGAAATCAAACACATATAACACAAAATATATCACTCGGGAAATCACCAGCATAAAATCCCAACACTGCATTATCAATCAGGTGGAAATTCTCTTCAACATACAAAAAGAATAAGATCAATAGCTATCCTAGTCTCTCTGTACTCTGATGATCTTCAATCAGAAGATGAAAATCATGGGCTACCTAGGCCTCAATATATAGGCCACAAGTTCTCCAATCTCCTATAATAGATCCTTCTCCATGCAAGGAATACTTACTAGAAATATCTAAGCATCTGATAGTACATTGTCCCACATCTGATCTCAACTGGGTCTCTAACAGAACTGACATGCAATAGTAATCCATGAGTGAATTCTCAGTTATCTAAAATAATAGTTGTCACATGCATGCAAGCATTAACAAACTATATTTTATTATTTTAACAACTTGTTGAAATAATCTAATTGGACTTGACTAGTTAGAACTAAGTCAACTGATTCTCTCATTATAGAACTCATAATTAATTCCTCAATCAATGGAGGAAATTAAGGATAAATTCCTCAATCAGTTGGACAACTCATGTGCATGCTCACGAAGACTTCAAAATCGAATTTCCTTAAATAATTAACTCAACTGAACTAATTAATTAATATTTCCAATTGTTGTTAAGAATAGAATTAATTTTACTTCTTATAGATAGAGTAGGGACTGCTATAAATAGGAAGGGACCGAGAAATGCTATTTTTAGAACTTTCTATTTTTAACAGTTTCACCTCTCATCCAATGTCGCCAATGACCTCACTGGCCAAACTGCTATTTTTCAACATGCTATTTTTAACAGGTCTATTTTAGCACATTCTAAATTTAGCATTTCTTGTTGCACACTTTTCAACATGGAGCTCAGAAGAGACAGAAGCAAAGGAATAACCCCAAGGGAGATTGATGTGGCAATAGTTACTTGCATGCAGTAGAGAATGAAGTCAGTTGGAACGAAGAAATGTGGTAGACGGGAGCTACGAACAGAAAAAGGAGACAACAACAGTGGGGTAAGGTGGTATGTAGTCTCAACCTCTTACTCTGTCTTTTATGTTGTATCTAGAAGTAGTAGTCTAGGTAACATTCCTGAGAGGACCATGAATATTATATCTGGAGGCAGACAAAACCAG
Organism: Pinus tabuliformis; assembly: GCA_031772625.1. Lineage (NCBI taxonomy): Eukaryota > Viridiplantae > Streptophyta > Pinopsida > Pinales > Pinaceae > Pinus > Pinus tabuliformis. Next base: position 271,234,201 of record CM062805.1, read on the forward strand.
TATGTAGGAGCCATCAGATCCGAGCAATGGTGTCCACCTCTGACCAGAGGAGTAGGCCAGAAAGCTCAGGCTCCAAGGATAACTATTGGTCATCCGGGGAAAAATACCAATGGTCTCCTCAGGAAAGGAAAGACCAAATCTAGGAATTTTATTAGAGCGGGGAAGGAAAGAACCTTAGGAAGGTGAGGTACCCCTCTAAGTAGCCAGACCCAAGTACCTAGAAAATTTATAAAAAAGGCGAGAGGAAGAATTGGTAGGAAATCCTTGGAAGAAAAGAGAGAAAGCCACTTCCTTCGGCAGTCGGGAAGAAGAGACGATCTATACAGGACCTCAGAAAGATAGAAACATGGGAAACAAGGGGTACCCTTAGCCATGTTTAGTGTAGAAAAGGAAATGGGCCATTTCAAAGGCCAACGCTCGGTGCGGGATGCACCTTTACACCCTTATCCTTCCCTGGGAAACTAGAATCCAGACAAGGAAAGGGTGGTAAGTAACTGGATCAAAAATCAAATTCTAAACTGGGTTACTGACTTATGTTATCATGTCTTGATAGGTAAGAAACATTTAGTATAGTGCAGTGTTCAGTCCAGAAAGAAAATGGCCCCGAGGAAAGTGAAATGTGTACCAAAACAGGAAGAGGGTACCAACAAAACTGTGGAAAGGAGAGGCAGGAAAATTGAGGCAGAGCACATGATGAGCATTATAGATGCGTACATGGTGGGGAACCCACCTCAAATCAGGGAGCAGATAGCTAGTTGGGAGAGAGAGCTGAGATCTATCAACATGAACCAGGAGGTCCCTAGTGGAGAATGGGAGCCCATGGTACTGGACCCTGGCAACTCGTGGAGCAGCAATTCCCGCTTCACCATAACTCTACAACAATACTGGATAATGAAGCATGTGGTAGCCAGAGCCATGAACCTGAATAGGGCTACCCAGGAGGACGAAGAAGTATAAATGTGGCAACGGAACGAACAGTAAGAAAACCAGAACCAGGAAGAAATGGAAAACATTAAAGCTGTGCACCTCAAGGAAATTGCAACAATACAAATTCAGGCCTCTAGCAACATCCTCATCTTGGGGAGAATTGAACAGATTCTGAGAGACCCAATATGGACAATGGAGTAGAGAAGTGAGATCCCTAGATCAAGCACCAAGGTGCCTTCCCCTATAATTTCCTCCAATGAGGATTGATGCAGTATGTTAAGTTTGTTAGTGCTTTCTTTTTGTGATAAATTAGAATATGATGTATTACCTTAAAACAAAATATAGGATAATGAGTAGAGCTCGTAAGAA